>CM055270.1:89092700-89477671 GCA_029237695.1 Conchocele bisecta
TTGTGAAAATATTTCAGGCTTGCGATTAAGCTATCATTCAAAATCGATACGTTTTAAGAAAGGTTAATTAAAACACACACAAGCGCTTTATGTGAAGACAACATTTTTTCATGGACTGGGACGTTGCAAAAACACTAGTTTTAAACCTTTGTAATGACAAAAATAGAATACATAATATAAACTTATTACCAAAATTAAATTAATTTAAATAATGCTTCGACAGATGGAAATGCAGAAAAGTGACAACTATAGGTAAAATAACTGTTCTCAAAAGCTTTGCATTTCCAAAACTAATATTTCCATTGACGGTGTTAGATACTCCTAGGGATGATGTTATAAAACAAAGTACACATGTGGCAGTCTCATATTTTAACTTAATCCACAACATGTAACATAAGCACATTAAATTAATTTATTGTTCAATCGCTCTTTTCCTCATTGGATACCTCCGCTTATGAATACTAATATATCACATACTCACTTTATCCTATACTGATCTTATATCATTTTATAGTCCTCTGTCCTCTTTTGCCCATTTCTCCAATTTTAGCTCATTGCATCTTTAGATTGTGTTATGAATCAGCCTGGAATTTGATTGGCGGATAAGTGCATTGTTTCCCTTTTACCGGCAACATTTGTTATCTAGTTAATCTTTCCTTGGCTGTTGAGGCACAAACATCTATTTTCTAAATACATTTAATAACTAATATTTAGACATTGGACGTTTTGGTGAGTAAGCATTTTGGCCGCTGCATTATCAACTTCATTCCGTAAACATTCTGTCTGAGAAAATTCCATTCTGTTTCGGACCTAAATATCATTTGCCCTCTTTATACTCATATAACATTTTTTCTAGGTAAGCCAGTGCTTTTGGCATGAACTGTGTATTGATACAAACAGTATAGGTTGTTATTTAATAGAATATGCCGCTGACAAACTACTGCGACGTTTGTGGCCTGTTTGTATCCAGTGTCCGTGTCATTCCAGAAGCCATTGGATATTGACACCATAATTTCTGTACAAGTTCATATTGACATAGGAGCTGAATGTTACATTGCCTATGCTTGAACTGTTGTAAAATGTGTAGTCATGAATGTGTCTTACGTGTTTTATCTTTCATTAGCATATTATTCACGAGACTTTCATTAGAATCATTAAATGGAGATGATTCATTAAAGCAAGTTAGGCATTATTATGGTGATGGTCAGTCACAGGGTTGATGGCCGTTGGTCCAGATGTCGGACCCTTTCAAGCATGACCCGTGGGATGCCAGCCTAACAAGTCACTCGTAAACTATTCATCGTGGTTCATTCCATGTCCATTATGTCCATGTCCGTTGACATATTCCGCCCTCCAATTGCTGGCCATTTTCTGTGGTTCCCGGGAGTGTTTTGGAATTGGCTCTATGAGACGGTTCTAATGCACTCTTTGGAAGCAATAGAAAATGTGTGTTATGTCTTGAGGGCTGAATATGGCCGATGTTCAGCGGATCTGGGAGTTGACCTTGACATGATAGTTGATATGGTTCTAACTGAATATGTTGATGTAATTATTTAAGGTAAATTGTACTTTTGATGTAAGATGAGATGGTCAAGTTAGAGCTTGCTGATCTGTCAATATTATTTAAGTGAAATAGAATAATTCAGCTCATTGCTGTAATGGATCAATTGTGGCGTACCTTTTTCACGCCATATAAATTAATATTTTGATTAAGATTATGTTGATAGGATGACTTCTTGTCAAATAGTGTATCTGGGCAAATGGACAGCAGATGGGGAATTACGATATTTGGACCAGCGTCACCTCCGATCCGATTGTGCATCTGCACAGTCTGATCGGGGCTACACTGTTCGTTTGTTAAACAAATTGTCATATATTGCATTTTCAAACAGGACCGATCATGCATGTTGCCTTTGCAGCCTGATCATGATATGTACTGATTGCTGTATGCACCATATCGTGATGATCCAACTGCTGCCAGCCGCCCATGTGTGCATGTGCCTGTTACTTGCACACTTTAAAGCACAATAGTTATACATGGTGTTATTTATTGACAGCTCATACATTATGATGTAGCTACATGTAATACAAAGTTATGAAAATTGCGGCTGAAAATGATCGATCTAGTATATTTCCTAAATTATTTGAAAGCATGTTGGGATAAACGTCTTACAAATGATACAAACAATGGTCAATGTAAAATGGTGATCAATAATTATTTACATACAGTTGGTGGTACGAATATATTTGAAGTAAACTTCATTCCACAAATTCGATATAAATATTAGTAAACACATTTTTTTTTTATCAAATATCTTTGAAGCATGGACCAAACTTAATTATTCTGAAAATCCAGATAATATTTCAAAGGAAATCATGTGGAACAATTCTAAATTAAAATATAATGGCAATACATTTTATTACAAATATTGGAATGAACGGGAAATAAAATACATATAACATATTTACGATTATTGAACCAAAACCTATAATGACTTTACAAATATAAAACCATTAATGTTAGTAACAATGATTACCTAAATTATTTTTAACTTATATCCAGTATACCAGAAGCTTGGCGTGCACGACTAAAGAGTGAGACAATAATCGGCCAAAATACTAATTCACCCCTTTAAAGAAAAGTGCAATCTTCCAAACAATGTAATATAATGTTATATACATTTTTCCTTAGTAAAATTAGTAATGTTTGTTTTCAAAGCTGGGAATAAATGGAATGCAGAGTTTTCAGAAACAACACTTAATTGGAAAATTGTAAATATACAGTATAATAGAAGCACTATATTTTCAAAACTTAGGAGTTTCCAGTACAAATGCTTGATGGAAATTATTGCCACGAACTATTATTTATATAAATGCGGAATTGTACATTTCTAATTTATGCGATTTATGCAGTATTGCACCAGAAACAAACAAGCACTTATTTTGGGAATGCCAAAAAAGTCAGCAATTTTGGTCTCGGCTAAAAACGTGTTTAAATGATAACGGTAGAAATGTTACATTGGATTGGCAATTAATAAGTTTAGGGCAGTATGAAACAGATAATATATTCTTGAATGTTTGTATTATATTTCATTTATGGATGTAAATTTAGAAATACTGAACCGACTTTCTCAGCTGTTAAGATCTATTCAAAAAAAAAAGAGGTTGAACATCAAATTGCGTTCTATTCATCAGTTTTGTGGCACATAATGAGCAAAAACAAGGTTGATTTCCTATAATTGAACTTAGAACTTTCCTGTGACGCAATTCAAACTTAGGACAATTTGTGACCCGGATATGGGCACCTTTTTTGTCCAAGACATGGTTGTTTGTTTTCTGTCAATTTTTATTAAGCAAATGAGAAACCCAGGTCAGTACCTGATAAATGTGAATTTCAACATACCAGAAACATTCAGTTTATAGTCAGTTGTGCTAGTCGTCGCTCGTGTGGGGGTCAACGACTCGTACGGTAAGATGGCGGCTTGGCTGGAACAGAATAATGAATACGTGTGATATACGGCACGTATGCATGATATGTGCTACATTACACGTACATAGGAAGTATTATATATTACATGTACATATGATGTATGATATACTACATGTATATAGGATGTGTGATATACTATATGTATATAGGATGTGTGATATAATACATGTATATTGGCTGTGTAATATACTAATGTATAGAGGTTGTGTGATATACTACACGTATATTGATTGTGTGATATACTACATATATGTAAGATGTGTGATATACTACATGTACATAGGACTTGTGATATAGCACATGTATATAGGATGTGTGATATAGCACATGTATATTGGATGTGTGATATACTACATGTATATTGGATGTGTGATATACTACATGTATATAGGATGTGTGATATACTACATGTATATAGG
Source organism: Conchocele bisecta (assembly GCA_029237695.1). NCBI lineage: Eukaryota > Metazoa > Mollusca > Bivalvia > Lucinida > Thyasiridae > Conchocele > Conchocele bisecta. The sequence continues at coordinate 89,096,610 of CM055270.1, forward strand.
ATGTGTGATATACTACATGTATATAGGATGTGTGATATACTACATGTATATAGGATGTGTGATATACTACATGTATATAGGATGTTTTGATATACTACATGTATATAGGTGGTGTGTGATATACTACATGTATATAGGATGTATGATATACTACATGTATATAGGATGTGTGATATACTACATGTATATATGATGTATGATATACTACATGTATATAGGATGTATGATATACTACATGTATATAGGATGTATGATATAGCACATGTATATAGGATGTATGATATATTACATGTATATTGGATGTGTGATATACTACATGTATATTGGATGTGTGATATACTACATGTATATAGGATGTATGATATACTACATGTATATAGGATGTGTGATATACTACATGTATACTGGATGTGTGATATACTACATGTATATAGGATGTATGATATACTACATGTATATAGGATGTGTGATATACTACATGTATATAGGATGTATGATATACTACATGTATACTGGATGTGTGATATACTACATGTATATAGGATGTTTGATATATACATGTATATAGGATGTGTGATATACTACATGTATATAGGATGTATGATATACTATGTATATAGGATGTGTGATATACTACATGTATATATGATGTATGATATACTACATGTATATAGGATGTATGATATACTACATGTATATAGGATGTATGATATAGCACATGTATATAGGATGTATGATATATTACTGTATATTGGATGTGTGATATACTACATGTATATTGGATGTGTGATATACTACATGTATATAGGATGTATGATATACTACATGTATGGATAGATGTGATATACTACATGTATACTGGATGTGTGATATACTACATGTATATAGGATGTATGATATACTACATGTATATAGGATGTGTGATATACTACATGTATATAGGATGTATGATATACTACATGTATACTGGATGTGTGATATACTACATGTATATAGGATGTATGATATACTACATGTATACTGGATGTGTGATATACTACATGGTATATAGGATGTATGATATACTACATGTATACTGGATGTGTGATATACTACATGTATATAGGATGTATGATATACTACATGTATATAGGATGTGTGATATACTACATGTATATAGGATGTATGATATACTACATGTATATTGGATGTGTGATATACTACATGTATATAGGATGTGTGATATACTACATGTATATAGGATGTGTGATATACTACATGTATAATGGATGTGTGATATACTACATGTATATAGGATGTGTGATATACTACATGTATATAGGATGTGTGATATACTACATGTATATAGGATGTGTGATATACTACATGTATATAGGATGTATGATATACTACATGTATATAGGATGTGTGTATACTACATGTATATAGGATGTGTGATATACTACATGTATATAGTATGTGTGATATACTACATGTATATAGGATGTATGATATACTACATGTATATAGGATGTGTGATATACTACATGTATATAGGATGTGTGATATACTACATGTATATAGGATGTGTGATATACTACATGTATATAGGATATATGATATACTACATGTATATAGTATGTGTGATATACTACATGTATATAGGATGTGTGATATACTACATGTATATAGGATGTGTGATATACTACATGTACATAGGATGTGTGATATACTACATTTATATAGTATGTGTGATATACTACATGTATATTGGATGTGTGATATACTCATGTATACTGGATGTGTGATTTACTACATGTATACTGGATGTGTGATATACTACATGTATATAGTATGTGTGATATACTACATGTACACTGGATGTGTGATATACTACATGTATATAGGATGTATGATATACTACATGTATATAGGATGTGTGATATACTGCATGTATATAGGACGTGTGATGTACTACATGTATATAGGATGTGTGATATACTACATGTATATAGGATGTGTGATATACTACATGTATATTGGATGTGTGATATACTACATGTATATAGGATGTCTAGTATGTGTGATATACTACATGTATACTGGATGTGTGATATACTACATGTATATAGGATGTGTGATATACTACATGTATATATGATGTGTGATATACTACATGTATATTGGATGTGTGATATACTACATGTATATTGGATGTGTGATATACTACATGTAATATTGGATTGTGTGATATACTACATGTATATAGGATGTGTGATATACTACATGTATATATGATGTGTGATATACTACATGTATATTGGATGTGTGATATACTACATGTATATTGGATGTGTGATATACTACATGTATATAGGATGTGTGATATACTACATGTATATAGGATGTGTGATATACTACATGTATACTGGATATGTGATATACTACATGTATATAGGATGTGTGATATACTACATGTATCTAGTATGTGTGATATACTACATGTATCCTGGATGTGTGATATACTACATGTATATAGGATGTGTGATATACTACATGTATATATGATGTGTGATATACTACATGTATATTGGATGTGTGATATACTACATGTATATTGGATGTGTGATATACTACATGTATATAGGATGTGTGATATAGTACATGTATAGAGGATGTGTGATATACTACATGTATATATGATGTGTGATATACTACATGTATATTGGATGTGTGATATACTACATGTATATTGGATGTGTGATATACTACATGTACATGTATATAGGATGTGTGAAACACTACATGTATATAGGATGTGTGATATACTACATGTATATATGATGTGTGATATACTACATGTATATAGGATGTGTGATATACTACATGTATATAGGATGTGTGATATACTACATGTATATTGGATGTTTGATATACTACATGTATATATGATGTGTGCTATACTACATGTATATATGATGTGTGATATACTACATGTATATAGGATGTGTGATATACTACATGTATATGATGTGTGATATACTACATGTATATAGGATGTGTGATATACTACATGTATATAGGATGTGTGATATACTACATGTATATAGGATGTGTGATATACTACATGTATATATGATGTGTGATATACTACATGTATATAGGTGTGATATACTACATGTATATATGATGTGTGATATACTACATGTATATAGGATGTGTGATATACTACATGTACATGTATATAGGATGTGTGACACACTACATGTATATATGATGTGTGATATACTACATGTATATAGGATGTGTGATATACTACATGTATATATGATGTGTGATATACTACATGTATATAGTATGTGTGATATACTACATGTATATAGGATGTATGATATACTACATGTATATTGGATGTGTGATATACTACATGTACATAGGATGTGTGATATACTACATGTATATAGGATGTGTGATATACTGCATGTATATAGGATGTGTGATATACTACATGTATATAGGATGTGTGATATACTACATGTATATAGGATGTGTGATATACTACATGTATATTGGATGTGTGATATACTACATGTATATAGTATGTGTGATATACTACATGTATATAGGATGTGTGATATACTACATGTATATAGGATGTGTGATATACTACATGTATATATGATGTGTGATATACTACATGTATAGGATGTGTGATATACTACATGTATATAGGATGTATGATATACTACATGTATATAGTATGTGTGATATACTACATGTATATAGGATGTGTGATATACTACATGTATATAGGATGTGTGATATACTACATGTATATAGGATGTATGATATACTACATGTATATAGTATGTGTGGTATACTACATGTATATAGGATGTGTGATATACTACATGTATATAGGATGTGTGATATACTACATGTATATAGGATGTGTGATATACTACATGTATATATTATGTGTGATATGCTACATGTATACTGGATGTGTGTATACTACATGTATACTGGATGTGTGATATACTACAGTATGTAGTATGTGTGATATACTACATGTATATGGATGTGTTGATATACTACATGTATATTGGATGTGTGATATACTACATGTATACTGGATGTGTGATATACTACATGTATACTGGATGTGTGATATACTACATGTATATAGTATGTGTGATATACTACATGTATGGATGTGTGATATACTACATGTATACTGGATGTGTGATATTACTACATGTATATTGGATGTGTGATATACTACATGTATATAGTATGTGTGATATACTACATGTATATTGGATGTGTGATATACTACATGTATACTGGATGTGTGATATACTACATGTATACTGGATGTGTGGTATACTACATGTATATAGTATGTGTGATATACTACATGTATACTGGATGTGTGATATACTACATGTATACTGGATGTGTGATATACTACATGTATACAGTATGTGTGATATACTACATGTATATAGTATGTGTGATATACTACATGTATATTGGATGTTGTGATATACTACATGTATACTGGATGTGTGATATACTACATGTATACTGGATGTGTGATATACTACATGTATATAGTATGTGTGATATACTACATGTATATAGGATGTGTGATATACTACATGTATATAGGATGTGTGATATAGTACATGTATATAGTATGTGTGATATACTACATGTATATAGGATGTGTGATATACTACATGTATACTAGATGTGTGATATATCTACATGTATATAGTATGTGTGATATACTACATGTATATTGGATGTGTGATATACTACATGTATACTGGATGTGTGATATACTACATGTATATAGTATGTGTGATATACTACATGTATATAGGATGTGTGATATACTACATGTATATAGGATGTTTGATATACTACATGTATATAGGATATGTGATATACTACATGTATACTGGATGTGTGATATACTACATGTATATAGTATGTGTGATATACTACATGTATATTGGATGTGTGATATACTACATGTATACTGGATGTGTGATATACTACATGTATATTGGATGTGTGATATACTACATGTATATTGGATTTGTGATATAGCACATGTATATTGGATGTGTGATATACTACATGTATATAGGATGTGTGATATACTACATGTATATTGGATGTGTGATATAGCACATGTATATTGGATGTGTGATATACTACATGTATATAGGATGTGTGATATACTACATGTATATTGGATGTGTGATATAGCACATGTATATTGGATGTGTGATATAGCACATGTATATAGGATTTGTGATATACTACATGTATATAGGATGTGTGATATACTACATGTATATAGGATGTGTGATATAGCACATGTATATTGGATGTGTGATATACTACATGTATATAGGACTTGTGATATAGCACATGTATATAGGATGTGTGATATACTACATGTATATAGGATTTGTGATATACTACATGTATATACGTGTATATATGATGTGTGATATACTACATTTATTTTGTATGTATGATATACTACATGTATATAGGATGAATGATATACTACATGTATATATATACAATGTGTGATATACTACATGTTCATTAGATGTATGTCTGATGTGGCACTGTGGAATAATCGGCGAGTATAATGATCAACTCTTGACTACACAACTGCCTGTTAATATTACCCTGTTGTCAACGTTTCATCAACTGCTATTGGCAACCTCATGTATTTGCGTTGGCTAAGCCTAAGCAGTCAATCATGCTGCTTGCTTGTAAACACGGTATTCAAGCATTTGGAAACAAACACAAATATAATTATTGGCAAGTCGATATTGGTAGATCCAGATCAGCCTGTGCATCCTCACATTCTTATCAGGTTCTGCACTGTTCGCCATTTAATCAAGGACCCGCCCGTTATGTTTCTAACTGGCAATATATATCGTTATCAGGCTACAGGGCTGTACTATATGATCAAGACCTACACTGGTGGCAAATCCCATAAGCCTGATTTCTCCAGTTATAACCACATATTGGTTTACTTACCCTCCATGTTGTGCCGTGATCGCAGACGGGACTTGAGACATTGCTGAAACACAAGTAACACTTAGTGCACAGTTCTGCATATCGTTAGTAGACATGTACATCTACGTGATTTTATCAGGGAACGAACTGTGTATCGTACCGGTACTAACTGATAACATCTTGCTGCACCAGGCATTGAGCTGATACCAATACCCGGTTTACAACAAATTGAAAACTTATTCCATAGATCGAACGGCGTCACATGACGTTACCGCATTACGTCAGTGGAATTACGTGACGGATACAAGTCCGCGTTATTTTCAAGACAAAAAATTGTTACCTGATAAATAACATACCATGCTAGTGTATTTTGATATCAAATATATCAAGCTCTGCTTGGAAATGGTAGGAATTCATCGGCGAGACTTTGAATTCCTACGCGTTTCCTAGCATTGCCTGATAAATTGGATGTCAACAGACACGAGCCTGGGATTCTCTATAAAATGTGCAGACTAGTTGATGGGTGGGACATATCATTGTGCTACACCTTCTAAACTGCTGAGGGGACATGTGCGACATCGATGTGAATTGTGCAACACATATTAGAGTCCTGATTGTCCAGAAATAAACTACATGGTGGGCTTATAAATTAGTGCTTCTTAACTTTTACTATATAATGTATAAACAACTAGTGACGTCCATGATGATTCGGTAATGTTGTGATAATATACTTAAATTTCACCAACCTTGCTGCCAAAAGCAACCCTTTATTACAGTTAAGAGCTGTTACTTCTCATCTCTCAAATCCAGGTCTGGACTGATTTGGCATTTTAGGATTTTACAGATGTTGTACAATAGCTCCGTACTTCTGATGTAGACATCTTATGCCACGTCTCAACTTATGTTTATCAATTTGTGATCTGGGAAAGGCTCCAATAACTGCCCAAACGATAGCCACTTTCAGTATTATGTGGTGACGTCAGTTCATGATTATTCAACATATCTGGTAACTTTACAACGACCATACATTGGTGTTAAGGTATGAGGGCATTGATAGATACACTTGTCTTCAATGATAATTGCTTTATAAGAGTGATGTGATATATGGATATAACATATGTGAATATTGTCTTGTTACTGTATACTATATGGAGTATTGAGTTGCCATCTCCGCCATTATGCTACATCCGAATGATCAGGGTCTACATCTAAAGGATCAGGGTCCACGTCAAAATGATCAGGGCCTACATCTGAATGATCAGGGTATACATCTGAATGATCAGGGTCTACATCTGAATGAGCAGGGTCTACATCTGAATGACCAGGGTATACATCTGAATCAGATGATCAGGGTCTATATCTGAATGAGCAGGGCGTACATCTGAATAGTCAGGGTCTGCAATTGAATGATCAGGGTCAACATCTGAATGATCATGGTCTACATCTGAATGATCAGGGTCTACATCTGAATGACCAGGGGATCAGGGTCTACATCTGAATGACCAGTGGATCAGGGTCTACATCTGAATGAGCAGGGCCTACATCTGAATAGTCAGGGTCTGCATTTGAATGATCAGGGTCAACATCTGAATGATCATGGTCTACATCTGAATGATTAGGGTCTACATCTGAATAATCAGGGCCGACATCTGAATAATCAGGGTCTGCTTTGAATGATCAGGGCATACATCTCAATAATCAGGGTCTACATCTGAATAATCAGGGTCTACATCTCAATGATCAGGGTCTACATCTGAATGATCAGGGTCTACATCTGAATGATCAGGGTCTACATCTGAATGATCCGGGTCTACATCTGAATAATCATGGTCTACATCTCAATGATCAGGGTCTACATCTGAATGATCAGGGTCTACATCTGAATGATCAGGGTATACATCTGAATCAGATGATCAGGGTCTATATCTGAATGAGCAGGGCGTACATCTGAATAGTCAGGGTCTGCATTTGAATGATCAGGGTCAACATCTGAATGATCATGGTCTACATCTGAATGATCAGGGTCTACATCTGAATGAGCAGGGTCTACATCTGAATGACCAGGGGATCAGGGTCTACATGTGAATGAGCAGGGCCTATATCTGAATAGTCAGGGTCTGCATTTGAATGATCAGGGTCAACATCTGAATGATCATGGTCTACATCTGAATGATTAGGGTCTACATCTGAATAATCAGGGCCTACATCTGATTAATCAGGGTCTGCATTTAAATGATCTGGGCATACATCTCAATAATCAGGGTCTACATCTGAATAATCAGGGTCTACATCTCAATGATCAGGGTCTACATCTGAATGATCAGGGTCTACATCTGAATGATCATGGTCTACATCTGAATGATCCGGGTCTACATCTGAATAATCAGGGTCTACATCTCAATGATCAGGGTCTACATCTGAATGATCAGGGTCTACATCTGAATGATCCGGGTCTACATCTGAATGATCCGGGTCTACATCTGAATGATCAGGGTCTACATCTGCATGATCCGGGTCTACATCTGCATGATCCTGGTCTATATCTGAATGATCAGGGTCTACATCTGAATGTTCAGGATCTACATCTGAATAATCAGGGCCTACATCTGAATGATCCGGGTCTACATCTGCATGATCAGGGTCTACATCTGAATGAGCAGGGCCTACATCCGAATAGTCAGGGTCTGAATTTGAATGATCAGGGTCAACATCTGAATGATCATGGTCTACATCTGAATGATCTGGGTCTACATCTGAATAATCAGGGCCTACATTTGAATAATCAGGGTCTGTATTTGAATGATCAGGGCATACATCTCAATAATCAGGGTCTACATCTGAATAATCAGGGTCTACATCTCAATGATCAGGGTCTACATCTGAATGATCAGGGTCTACATCTCAATGATCCGGGTCTGCATCTGAATAATCAGGGTCTACATCTCAATGATCAGGGTCTACATCTCAGTGATCAGGGTCTACATCTGAATGATCAGGGTCTACATCTGAATGATCCGGGTCTACATCTGAATGATCAGGGTCTACATCAGAATGAACCGGGTCTACATCTGCATGATCCTGGTCTATATCTGAATGATCAGGGTCTACATCTGAATGTTCAGGATCTACATCTGAATAATAAGGGCCTACATCTGAATGATCCGGGTCTACATCTGCATGATCCTGGTCTATATCTGAATGATCAGGGTCTACATCTGAATGAGCAGGGCCTACATCTGAATAGTCAGGGTCTGCATTTGAATGATCAGGGTCAACATCTGAATGATCATGGTCTACATCTGAATGATCAGGGTCTACATCTGAATAATCAGGGCCTACATCTGAATAATCAGGGTCTGTATTTGAATGATCAGGGCATACTTCTCAATAATCAGGGTCTACATCTGAATAATCAGGCTCTACATCTCAATGATCAGGGTCTACATGTGAATGATCCGGGTCTACATCTGAATGATAAGGGTCTACATCTGAATGATCCGGGTCTACATCTGAATGTTCAGGATCTACATCTGAATAATCAGGGCCGACATCTGAATAATCAGGGTCTACATCTGAATAATCAGGGTCTACATCTGAATGATCAGAGTCTACATCTGAATAATCAGGGTCTACATCTGAATGTTCAGGATCTACATCTGAATGATCTGGGCATACATTTCAATAATCAGGGTCTGCATTTGAATGATCAGGGTCAACATCTGAATGATCATGGTCTACATCTGAATAATCAGGGCCTAAATCTGAATAATCAGGGTCTACATCTGAATGACCAGGGTCAACATTTGAATGATCATGGTCTACATCTGATTGTACAGGATCTACATCTGATTGATCAGGGCATACATCTCAATAATCAGGGTCTACATCTGAATGATCAGGGTATACATCTCAATAATCAGGGTCTGCATTTGAATGACCAGGGTCACCATCTGAATGATCATGGTCTACATCTGAATAATCAGGGCCTACATCTGAATAATCAGGGCCTACATGTGAATAAACAGGGTCTACATCTGAATGATCAGGGTCAACATCTGAATGATCATGGTCTACATCTGAATAATCAGGGTCTACATCTGAATAATCAGGGCCTACATCTGAATAATCAGGGTCTACATCTGAATAATCAGGGTCAACATCTGAATGATCAGGGTCTACACCTGAATGACCAGGGTTAACATATGAATAATCAGGGTCTACATCTGAATGATCAGGGTCTACATCTGAATGACCAGGGTCAACATCTGAATGATCATGGTCTACATCTGAATAATCAGGGCCTACATCTGAATGATCCGGGTCTACATTTGAATAATCAGGGTCTACATCTCATTGATCAGGGTCTAGATCTCAGTGATCAGGGTCTACATCTGAATGATCAGGGTCTGCATCTGAATGATCCGGGTCTACATCTGAATGATCAGGGTCTACATCTGAATGAGCAGGGTCTAAATCTGAATGTTCAGGATCTATATCTGAATAATCAGGGCCTACATCTGAATGATCCGGGTCTACATCTGCATGATCCTGGTCTATATCTGAATAATCAGGGTCTACATCTGAATGTTCAGGATCTACATCTGAATAATCAGGGTCTACATCTGAATGATCAGGGCCTACATCTGAATAATCAGGGCCTAAATCTGAATAATCAGGGTCTACATCTGAATGATCAGGGTCAACATTTGAATGATCATGGTCTACATCTGAATGTTCAGGATCTACATCTGAATGATCAGGGCATACATCTCAATAATCAGGGTCTACATCTGAATGACCAGGGTCAACATCTGAATGATTATGGTCGTCATCTGAATGTTCAGGATCTACATCTGAATGATCAGGGCATACATCTCAATAATCAGGGTCTACATCTGAATGATCAGGGTCTACATCTGAATAATCAGGGTCTACATCTGAATGTTCAGGATCTACATCTGAATGATCAGGGCATACATCTCAATAATCAGGGTCTGCATTTGAATGATTAGGGTCAACATCTGAATGATCATGGTCTACATCTGAATAATCAGGGCCTACATCTGAATGACCAGGGTCAACATCTGAATGACCAGGGTCAATATCTGAATGATCATGGTCTACATCTGAATAATCAGGGCCTACATCTGAATAATCAGGGTCAACATCTGAATGATCATGGTCTACATCTGAATAATCAGGGTCTACATCTGAATAATCAGGGCCTACATCTGAATAATCAGGGTCTACATGTGAATAATCAGGGTCTACATCTGAATGATCAGGGTCAACATCTGAATGATCAGGGTCTACATCTGAATACTCAGGGTCTACATCTGAATGATCAGGGTAAACATCTGAATGATCAGTTTCTACATCTGAATGAGCAGGGTCTACATCTGAATGATCATGGTCTACATCTGAATGATCATGGTCTACATCTGAATAATCAGGGTCAACATCTGAATGATCAGGGTCTACATCTGAATACTCAGGGTCTACATCTGAATGATCAGGGTCAACATCTGAATGATCAGTGTCTACATCTGAATGAGCAGGGTCTACATCTGAATGATCATGGTCTACATCTGAATGATCATGGTCTACATCTGAATAATCAGGGTCTACATCTGAATAATCAGGGCCTACATCTGAATGATCCGGGTCTACATCTGCATGATCCTGGTCTATATCTGAATAATCAGGGTCTACATCTGAATGTTCAGGATCTACATCTGAATAATCAGGGTCTACATCTGAATGATCAGGGCCTACATCTGAATGATCAGGGTCTACATCTGAATGATCCGGGTCTACATCTGAATGATCAGGGTCTACATCTCAATGATCCTGGTCTACATCAGGATGATCCTGGCCTATATCTGAATGATCAGGGTCTACATCTGAATGTTCAGGATCTACATCTGAATAATCAGTGCCTACATCTGAATAATCAGGGTCTACATCTGAATAATCAGGGTTTACATCTGAATGATCAGGGTATACATCTGAATAATCAGGGTCTACATCTGAATGTTCAGGATCTACATCTGAATGATCAGGGCATACATTTCAATAATCAGGGACTGCATTTGAATGATCAGGGTCAACATCTGAATGATCATGGTCTACATCTGAATAATCAGGGCCTAAATCGGAATAATCAGGGTCTACATCTGAATGATCAGGGTCAACATCTGAATAATCAGGGCCTACATCTGAATGACCAGGGTCAACATCTGAATGATCATGGTCTATATCTGAATAATCAGGGCCTACATCTGAATAATCAGGGCCTACATCTGAATAATCAGGGTCTACATCTGAATGATCAGGGTCAACATCTGAATGTTCATGGTCTACATATGAATAATTAGGGTCTACATCTGAATAATCAGGGACTACATCTGAATAATCAGGGCCTACATCTGAATAATCAGGGTCTACATCTGAATGATCAGGGTCAACATCTGAATGTTCATGGTCTACATATGAATAATTAGGGTCTACATCTGAATAATCAGGGACTACATCTGAATAATCAGGGTCTACATCTGAATAATCAGGGTCAACATCTGAATGATCAGGGTCTACATCTGAATGACCAGGGTCAACATATGAATAATCAGGGTCTACATCTGAATGGTCAGGGTCTACATCCGAATAATCAGGGCCTACATCTGAATAATCAGGGTCTACATCTGAATGATCAGGGTCAACATCTGAATGATCATGGTCTACATGTGAAGAATCAGGGCCTACATCTGAATAATCAGGGCCTACATCTGAATAATCAGGGTCTACATCTGAATGATCAGGGTCAACATCTGAATGATCATGGTCTACATCTCAATAATCAGGGTCTACATCTGAATAATCAGGGCCTACATCTGAATAATCAGGGTCTACATCTGAATAATCAGGGTCAACATCTGAATGATCAGGGTCTACATCTGAATGACCAGGGTCAACATATGAATAATCAGGGTCTACATCTGAATGATCTGGGTCTACATCTGAATGACCATGGTCAACATCTGAATGATCATGGTCTACATCGGAATAATCAGGGCCTACATCTGAATAATCAGGGTCTACATCTGAATGATCAGGGTCAACATCTGAATGATCAGGGTCTACATCTGAATGATCAGGGTCTACATCTGAATGATCCGGGTCTACATCTGAATGATCAGGGTCTACATCTGAATGATCAGGGTCTACATCTGAATTATCAGGGTCTACATCTGAATGATCCGGGTCTACATCTGCATGATCCTGGTCTATATCTGAATGCTCAGGGTCTACATCTGAATGTTCAGGGTCTACATCTGTATGATCAGGGTCTACATCTGAATGATCAGGGTCTACATCTGAATGATCATGGTCTGCATCTGAATGATCCGGGTCTACATCTCAATAATCAGGGTCTACATCTCAATGATCAGGGTCTACATCTGAATGATCAGGGTCTACATCTGAATGATCAGGGTCTACATCTGAATGATCAGGGTCTACATTTGAATGATCTGGGTCTACATCTGCATGATCATGGTCTATATCTGAATGATCAGGGTCTACATCTGAATGTTCAGGATCTACATCTGAATGATTAGGGTCTACATCTGAATAATCAGGTTCTACATCTCAATGCTCAGGATCTACATCTGAATGATCAGGGCATACATCTCAATAATCAGGGTCTGCATTTGAATGATCAGGGTCTACATCTGAATAATCAGGGCCTACATCTGAATAATCAGGGTCTACATCTGAATAATCATGGTCAGCATCTGAATGATCAGGGTCTACATCTGAATGACCAGGGTCAACATATTAATAATCAGGGTCTACATCTGAATGATCAGGGTCTACATCTGAATGACCAGGGTCAACATCTGAATGATCATGGTCTACATCCGAATAATCAGGGCCTACATCTGAATAATCAGGGCCTACATCTGAATGATCAGGGTCTACATCTGAATGATCAGGGTCTACATCTGAATGATCCGGGTCTACATCTGAATGATCAGGGTCTACATATGAATGATCAGGGTCTACATCTGAATGATCAGGGGCTACATCTGAATGTTCAGGGTCTGCATCTCAATAATCAGGGTCTACATCTCAATGATCAGGGTCTATATCTGAATGATCAGGGTCTACATCTGAATGATCAGGGTCTACATCTGAATGATCCGGGTCTACATCTGAATGATCAGGGTCTACATCTGAATGATCCGGGTCTACATCTGCATGATCCTGGTCTATATCTGAATGATCAGGGTCTACATTTGAATGTTCAGGATCTACATCTGAATGATCAGGGTCTACATCTGAATAATCAGGGTCTACATCTGAATGTTCAGGATCTACATCTGAATGATCAGGGCATACATCTCAATAATCAGGGTCTGCATTTGAATGATCAGGGTCTACATCTGAATAATCAGGGTCTACATCTGAATGATCAGGGTCTACATCTGAATGATCAAGGTCTACATCTGAATGTTCAGGATCTACATCTGAATGATCAGGGCATACATCTCAATAATCAGGGTCTACATCTGAAAAATCAGGATCTACATCTGAATGATCAGTGTCTACGTCTGAATAATCAGGGTCTACATCTGAATGATCAGGGTCTACATCTGAATGATCCGGGTCTACATCCGCATGATCCTGGTCTATATCTGAATGATCAGGGTCTACATCTGAATGATCAGGGTCTAATCTACATCTAAATGATCAGGGTCTACATTTGAATGATCAGGGCCTACATCTGAATGACCAGGGTCTACTCTACATCTAAATTATCAGGGTTTATATTTTAATGATCAGGGCCTACATCTGAATGATCAGGGTCTACTACTCTACATCTAAATGATCAGGGTCTGCATTTGAATGATCAGGATCTACATCTGAATGATCAGGGTCTACTCTACATCTAAATGATCAGGGTCTACATTTTAATGATCAGGGCCTACATCTGAATGATCAGGGTCTACTACTCTACAATTAAATGATCAGGGTCTGCATTTGAATGATCAAGGCCTACATCTGAATGATTAGGGTCTACTCTACATCTAAATGATGAGGGTCTACATTTGAATGATCAGGGTTTACTCTACATCTATATGATCATGGTCTACATCTGAATGATCAGGACCTACACCTGAATGACCAGGGTCTACATCTGAATGATCAGGGTCTACATCTGAATGATCAAGGTCTACATCTGCATGATCATGGTCTACGTCTGAATGATCAGTGCCTACATCTGAATAATAATAATTATATATATTAATAATAATAATAATAATGATAAAAATATTAATTATTATTATGGTATCTCTTGTTTTGAGTAGATTACTAAACCACCCCCATGAGTGTTTCTGTCTTTTCGAAAAAGTTGGTTTTCAAGATATAGGAATGTTTCACACATACAAACAATATCCAAGTTTACTTGCTCATTCATAAGTATTTATACTTCATAAAATTTAGAATACAGGTAATGAATGTTGATATGCATGTTTAGACCTTTTTGTGTAAACCACGACTCGCCGACAAATCTAGCAGATGAATGGCTATTATCGTGTAAGTTCCGATGTAACATTTGAATAATATTTAGCACCAGTACATACATTATCACTCTCACATACATTTTCAAACATACATACATGTGCACTGGTCTCAGGGAAAACATTTTGGTATAATCTACAATGTACATGTGAGGAAATGGGAGTACCGGTAGTTTAAAAAGAAGCACAGTGTGAGTTATATTTTCCAGTGTCTTTATCATTCCATCCTTCACAAACATTGTAATCACAGTGTAAATTCTATTCCTGTTCCTGCACAATGTCGCTTAGTTCGGATTGGGTGGTGGGTACCATGGTTGGTAGAATGTCATGCAAGGCGGCATGTACATGTTGGGTGGGGGCCCGATCATGTTGATCAGGTCTACATCTACATGATCAGGGTCTACATCTGAATGATCAGGGTCTACAGCCTACATCTGAATTATCAGGGTCTACATCTGAATGATCAGGGTCTACATCTGAATGATCATGGTCTACATTTAAATGATCAGGACCTAGATCTGATTGATCAGGGTCTACATCTGCATGATCATGGTCTACATCTGAATGATCAGGGCCTACATCTGACTGATCAGGGTCTAAATCTGCATGATCATGGTCTACATCTGAATGATCAGGACCTACATCTGAGATCAGGGTCACACCGATATCAGGGTCTACATCTGAATGATCATGACTCAGGTCTAAATCTCATGATCATGGTCTACATCTGAATGATCAGCCTACATCTGAATGATCAGGGTCTACATCTGCATGATCATGGTCTACATCTGAATGATTAGGGCCTACATCTGAATAATAATAATAATAATAAAAATAACAAGAAATGCGTCTGTCGAACGCGTATGCCACCTGCATCATATTTGAGAAACTGTGACAAATTGGTTAACCGAAAAGTGTGACGGACGGACAGACGGACAGACGGACAGACGAACAGACGGACAGACGGACAGACAGTGAGTGAGTGAGTGAATAGGGTTTAACGTCCGCTTTTCTGATATAGAGGTACAAGCCTCAGGGAGTCTACACGTAGACGGGTCAACGGGGTCGTGTCCCGTATCCACCTGTCCGAGGGGGGTAAATCCCAACTTCAGAACTCAATATTTGCAATCAAAATACATATTCAGTCCTGAAATTAGAACAACCTGATCTGGTGCCAGGCCCTCGCCACACCAGCATCATTTATCCCATCCCCTAAAAGTAATAGGATTAGCGCTAATCTTACTTTTATATATGGGGCATAGCCCGACTCAACTCTCACATACAAGACGGACAGACAGACAGACAGACGGACGGTCCAAACACTATATGCCACCCGTTTCTTCGAAACCCGGTGGCATAATAATAATTACTTTATTTAATGAGTGTAAACCATCAGTTGGTAAATCCAATCTTCCCTGAGGCCCTATCTAACTATAAAATATACATACTATACAAACATACATACATACTATGTACATTATAGACATGCATAAAATACTTGTGATTTTCAATTTGGTCAAGATTAGACATTGGTATTTAATAGGCAAGCAAGAAGTTTTGAAGTGATGTTGCTGTGCACGGTACCATTGCAAATATAGGTTTTTGAATGATACCAGACTTTGTGCTTGCCTTGCCGTATATGGGAGATTGTTCCAGCTTCGAGATCGAGAGTAGGCTAGGAATTTTTGGAATATTTGTGTATGTGGCTTTGGTACATAAAGTAAGCTATTTACAGACGAAACGCATATTTATGTTATGAATTCCATGTGTATAAGTGAATTTGTTTCGTAATTTTGTAGTTCTTAGCCACATTTTGACATAAGCATTGGTACTTGAACTAAGTAGATTAATATTTATGTCTCCAAGTAGAATGATTTATTTGTTTTCTAGAAATAGCTTTTCTAGAATAGCCTCAAATTGGTATATCCAACTTCGGGTGGCAGACGGTGGCATAAATACATAGCCTAGTAGAATTGGACATTGTTTATCAAGTTTAATTTCCAACCATATAGCCTCTAATCCATCAATCTCGAGATCGAGCCGCCGAGTGCATGGTATCTCTTGTTTTGAATAGATTACTAAACGACCCCCATGAGTGTTTCTGTCTTTTTGAAAAAGTTGGTAATTGCCAAAACATAGTTAAATATCATTAAATTCATCAGGAAAATGTTTCACACATACAATAAATATCCAAGTTTACTTGCTCATTCATAAGTATTTTAAGTTCATAAAATTTAGAATACAGGTAATGAATGTTAAGATGCATGTTTAGACCTTTTTGTGTAAACCAGGACTCGCTGACAAATCCAGCAGATGAATGGCTATTATCGTGGAATGTATGTTCCGATGTAACATTTGAAGAATATTTAGCACCAGTACATACATTATCACTCTCATATACATTTTCAAACATACATACATGTGCACTGGCCTCAGGGAAAACATGTTGGTCTAATCTGCAATGTACATGTGAGGAAATGGGAGTACCGGTAGTTTAAAAAGAAGCACATTGTGAGTTACATTTTCCAGTGTCATTATCATTCCATCCTTCACAAACATTGTAATCACTGTGTAAATTCCATTCCTGTTCCTGCACTGTAATCACTGTGTAAATTCCATTCCTGTTCTTGCACAATTTCGCTTAGCTCGAATAGGGTGGTACCATGGTGGCATGTTCATGTTGATTGCTCAGGGTCTACATCTGAATGATCAGGGTCTACATCTGAATGATCATGGTCTACATCTGAATGATCAGGGTCTACATCTGAATGATCAGCGTCTACATCTGAATGATCATGGTCTATCATGGTATACATCTGAATGATCAGGGTCTACATCTGAATGATCATGGTCTACATCTGAATGATCAGGGTCTACATCTGAATGATCAGCGTCTACATCTGAATGATCATGGTCTATCATGGTATACATCTGAATGATCAGGGTCTACATCTGAATGATCAGCGTCTACATCTGAATGATCATGGTATATCAGGGTCTACATCTGATTGATCATGGTCTACATCTGAATGATCAGGGTCTACATCTGAATGATCAAGGCCTATATCTGAATGATCAGGGCCTACATATAAATGATCAGGGTCTACATCTGAATGATCATGGTTTGTATCTGAATGGTCAGGGTCTACATCTGAATGATCATTATTGTGTTTACATGTATCAAGTGTCCACACATTGAAGGAATGCGCCAAATAATATGCAAGGTATAGCAGGATGAGGAAGCTTGTACAAAGTTGTTAGTGCAAAAAAATGGCTAAATGTTTCAGCAAGAATTTGAAGGTAAAACAGATGAAGGTCATGTGAATTGGCGGTATGAGTGAATTCCTAATGTTTACATGTATCAAGTGTCCAAATCTTGAAGCAATCTGTAAAGTAATATTAAAGTTATATGATAACGAAGCTTGTACAAAGTTTTTGACATTTCGGACGACGACGACGCGGCCGACGACGACAACGGAAAAAGCTAAAGCAGGCGCAACAAAAATTAGAACTGTACATTTCCATCAAAATATACATTCAGCCGTGAAATTAAATTAGCATTATCTGGTGCCAGGTCCTCACTATATCAGTCACTTAGCCCCAACTGTCACATATCAGAAAGCGAAAGATGTACCTGAGGGCCGAACTAGAGAGATCGGGATTTTGTAAGTATGAACCTATCAGTAAATAACCCTTCGCATTCTCACAACATGCCGCCCGCGAATGTGTAACTTTGATACAGGTTGTTCTAGCTCATACACTTTGTGGGAGTGCTCACTGATTTGTACCGACATGTATTACATACAAAACATGTGCCTGCTTAGATATTGATGACTAAAATGAATTATTATCCATGCAATATATTAATCGCATTACATTGCAGCCATTATTTATTAACGTAAACAAGACAGGAGTTGGCAGAAGACAACAAAGCGTGCCTGGTGGTGCGCTGGACTGTATGGTTATTCACTGGTTACAAATGTAATAAGCCCAGATTTATCAGTTAATAGCTGAGTTACTGTCATATTATCGATATTGTGAATTGTTTTGTGCTATATTTGGTTACTTATTAATTTCTATATTATGTACCATAAATACAGAAAAAAGTAAATTTGTAGATTCTCATCCATTTTTTTTAAAAAATGTGGTGGGTGTGAAACTTTAATTTTTTATTATTTTATTGATAATTAGTCCAAATTACTGTACAAATAGACAAATGCCTGGCTTTTTGGCACAGATATACTTGTAACCAACATTAATTTGGCAGTTTATTTTAGGGGCGGGTGGGAATGAGAATCTATAAAATAGTTTTCTCCGGTCTACATGCCATAACTTCGTGTTCATGCTGGTGGGGTAATATTGTACGTAACTTATAGGTCCAAAATATCACAGTGAGTCTTGAGACAGTGTTGAATCTCAATATAATCCAAAATTTAAATCCTTATTTTCACAGAAATGAACTTCACTTTCCCATTTTTGACACAAATTACATTTCACATTTACACATAATGTGTGCGCATGATGAGGATGAACATTTTTTTTTAAACTTTATATAAATACAAGAGTAGGTAGACTTTGTAGTTAACGTTTCAACATATCAGGATACCACAATGCACAAGTGGATATTGCACTGTTGGCAGGTGTTGACAACATCGCGTCTCGTCTTTTTTGCTGGATTGGCGGCAACGGCCTTTGTTCTCGGCTCTCTTTGGGAAACCAGTCTGACCTCTGGCTGTGTTTTTCGTGTAGATGTTTTCTATCACTGGTGTGGATGTATCGGGATATATTGTCGAAGCGGTCTCTTTTCATGACTCTCCTGATGACTATCCATGATTTCCGAATAGGGCATCAGTCGACCAGTACATTGCCGTTTGTCGAGCTGAAATACAAACGAAGAATTAATTATAACTGTCATAGTAGCATAACGTGATATGTGGCTGCAACTGGAGAAATATATACATGTTCTTGCGACCAGTGTAGATCCAGACCAGCCTGTGCATTCGCACAGTCAGATCAGGATCAAACCCGACCTCGCTCTACCTCAGCTGCAATAAAATTGTATAACGAATATACAATATGTTCTCGTTCTGTCCGTCAATTTTTACCATCATCAAAAATAAAATCTTCTTGATACTTTCTGTGAAAAAAAAGCTAATATATCCTTTAGTACTATCTAGTAGTCCAGACTAGATTAGATTATGGATATATCTAATGGGGGTATGTGCACAGGCAAGATTGAATATTACCCCCACATACTTGAATCTACAGTAAAAAATATGATCTTTACAAAGAGTATTGACTGGAACTTTTGGACTTACTTTAGTAGCCCTGTGGGTATGTGGGTGGGGAGTTCAAATTGAACTTCAATCGCATGTGATGTAAATAATAACACAAACTCACCTGCAAAATGCGCATAAACACCCGGATCGGAGCCAGGCTATCATCTCCTCTTCAACAAATGGCCGCCAGATGAGATCAGGCCGTTCGAGCACACTTATTTGCCTATTTCAATAGTAAATTTCGATGCTTTCCTGTATTGTAAACATATTCAACTTTTCGCCATGTGGAAATCGATCTTTCTTTGTCATATATAGCAAGAAATCTGATTGGCTGAATTTACGTCGATCTCTAAATATCTATTGAAAACGACCAATAGCAAACGACGACATAACTCGTCGCGCGGGATACAATGCTAGCTTTATCGAGCTGTCAATTCTCGTCGCGCGGGATAGGGTTAAGATAAACTGCAACGAGTTAACTCGGCGTGCGGGACACGGAAGCAGATAATGCCGACTCCTTATCTCGTATCGGTGCTAGGGGCGAATGAGTTAACAAATACCAAGAAGCTGTGTTAAATGAAATTATAACAAAGATTGTGACCTTGACCTTGCGGCTAGCGTGGGTCTGAGAGCCATGGATTTGGCATGGTATGATAGAGAACCATTAGAGGAAGGGCTGTGTAAATATCAAGAAGAGCGGTGACAGGAAACAGAAATTATAACAAATTTTCCCCAACGTTAAGTTTATGAAAGCACTAATATTGTGACCTTGACCTTGGGGTTAGCGGGGGTCTGAGCGCCGTAGATTTGTATAGCAAGATAAACTCCAGCAAACTTCTGAATGTGCCGGACACACGAACGGACGGACGGACACATGGTCGACAATGTGGCCTGTCGGAAGACGAACACCCCAGGTAGTCCGGCGGCAAATGTTCCTAATAGGTATACGAATCCGGCACCTCACGTAAATTTTTGTCACCCGATGATTTTATAAACTTGAATGTATAAGGTTTCAAAAAATCCGGATGCCATTCTCAAACCACGGTCAAGGTCATTTCAAGGTCATTGACCTTCATGCATTATTGGTGTCCGATTAATGATATGGATATGAAAATGTGCTGTTCTCATTGAACTGATAACCGTATTAAATGTTCAGAAGATCGGACTACTAGATGTTCTGCATCTTAATAGCAGAAACACACAATACATTTCAATGTATGGCGGTTATTTCAAAAGGGCCGCCAAACAGCTACATTTTCAAGTATGTTGGTATGTATGGACGTAATTTCATGTATATATACCTATATGTGTAGCTCAAAGTATCGTATAAGAAATGTAATGATGCCGTTTATTATACGTTACCCTATTTACAGTTCAAAATGGCTGCCAAAATAACTTAGTAGTGATGCCGGTGCACACATCCATAACTTTGCTCAAGAAAGTAAAATAAGCCAATATTATCTGCCATTGATAATACTGTCATGGCTAGCAACCACATAATACTACGGCAATCATGTTTACTTTCAAAATGGCCACCAACATAAAACGATTTTCCAAGTATAGACCAGTGAAAAAGTCAAATAGGGAACATCATGTGGATGCTTTAATCCATGCATTCAATATCAAAGATTCTAACAATACACCATAAACATATGTCAAATATTCAATAAGTCTTGTCCTGGTTTCTATCACATTTGCTAGTCAAGTATATACATACTTCACACATATATTGCTTACTTGGAAGTTTATACACGTGTGTTTGGACATACTTTGTCTATACCCGCATAGTCAGTATCAAAGAATGTAGCACTGTGAAAAGTAACATATGCAAATTAGGTCAGATACTCGATGAGGTTTTACAAAGTTATACATGCATGCTCCTTAATTTGTGAACATGATGCACAAGGATATGACTTATTTAAATTGGAATATTTACACAGATTTTCGAACATACTTACACAAATTGCCACTGTGGTTTATGGAGTTGCACACTTAAAAAGGCGTTCACATACATTAAATAGGTTCATAGAATGCTTAGGGGTATCCCTTATCAGGAACTAATATTTTGGATATACGGCTCCGCTTATGTGCCTCATGAATGGCATGTAGAGTTATATAGCACTTTTGAAGGGGATGATATTCATGAAACCTGTATGGAGTAAATTAGTTGTCATCAATACAATGTACCGTATTTACAAAACTATAGTATACGTAGTTACAACGATATAAGTTTTCCATAATAGGAAATTAATATTCGTGTCAAGCTGAATCTGATGCATACACTGCATTCAGAAAAGTAGAACAATTCCGAGAATTGTATTTGCATATCGTATGATCTTTTTAGAAGTCAGTTAGCGAGTTGAAACATATACTGGTTATTTTAAGTAATTTAATCATTTCAGTAATGACCAGCTACCTCATAATGAAGGTCACTATACTAGATTGTTTGTCTATAAGCAAACTCATCTAATGTTTATTTATAAGTGTATAATAACAAGCAATAAACTATATGAACCATAAGATCATGGAAAATAATGTCAGCACGTTAATACTATAAAATGCGCATGGTAGGAGGACAGCATTTTTAACGAGACACTTAACCATTATATATGCTACTTTTATGAGCTTCTATTATGTAAGTGAGAGCTTATGTCAGACTGCTCTGTATTCAGAGCTGATTGTGGGCTGGGCCACATTCTTCTATGCTATCCGTTACATCAGAGAATGTAGACAATGCATGCGTATGTGTCGTACCATGTGCTAATCGTGTCCATTATATGTCATGATGTTTGTATTTTCATAGTGCTTGTCTGCTTGTTATCAAGAGCCAGCATGGTTTATGCAAACATACTATTATTGCGCATAGTCGGATGGCACAACAGACTGCTGGTAGCCAGTATACATTAGGAATTATTGTTTTTGTTTATATTTATTTTCATTTTAGTCACAAACATACATGTTACATAGAAAGCTAAGATGTTTGTGGATAAGTGCTGGTCAGTATGATTTGATAGTTAGAGATCATTTTAATGCATTATTTCTGTCGTGTCTTATGTGAAAGATGCTAATTTGATAAGTTGGTGATATTATATAGTATTACACGAAAGAAGTTGACTATATAGATCCTCTAGTATTGTGTTTGGTTTACAGTGAATCCATCCTTATTTGGATTTCGTGCATATCCTTGTACTCGGAGAATTAGACATGTGCTTTAATAGTTTTATTTCAATTAATGACATCTGACAAAGATATTCAGTTGAATACCATTATGTGGAAATTATCCTGTTTTTATTCTTTTGATAAATACAATACTACATTATTCTTAATTGTCCATGACCTTGAACTGGCATTCAACTTAACAAAATTAAGTACATTGCATAACTAGACATTATCTTTGTAAAACATTGATATGCCCCGGTGGCATACTGGACTCTGGAGAAACTCTTCCAAACTTTGACATTTCGATGTAAATGTACACAGACGGACGGAAACACAAGAGCAACGCAATATGCCCCGCATAGGGGGCATATACATATATTTTTCTGACGATATTTTGCTTTAGAAATACATGTCTTTAGATTAATAAATGCGGAATTATGACAAATAATACGAAACACATGCAGTTTGATTGTAGAATTTAAAGTCTAAACATCCGCGACCTACTATGATGTTTACATTTGATGACTGTTATTCTATTCCACACATAATTGTATTATCAATATCAATGAAGATGTTGACATGCTTTGTATGCCAATGTATTAATGAATACGTTTTACAAGTACCGCATATATAGCATCACATTTGTCTTGATGTTCAATGACCTTGAAATGACATTGAACTTAATTGGAAATAAATTTTCTGAATGCTGAACTATATAAGATTATAATATAAAACAACCACTAGAATGAAAATTAACACGATGTATATTGTTTTTGCATTGTTTATATGGCCGTAACATTTATGCAGGTTTCGTGAAACAGACAGTTACGTACATGGCGGCCTGACGCGTCGACACCGGACGAGGAAGACGATGGCGACAATGATGAGGGCAGCTGCACCCAGGACCCCGGCCACACCCCCCGCGATAGCACCCACCGGCAGGGACGTGCCATCCCCATCTGGAAACAAGAGTGGAACAGCTCCAAACCAGACACCACAAACCTCCCCAGTGCCACGGGTGTCATGCAATTCACATCTACTCACTAATTCGCCTCTAATGTCCAGATTGTCCAGAAATACAAACTGCCTGTTCAACATTTTTGTGCCGCATTAAATCTAAACAAGAATGCCAAAGGTCAAGTGGATCTTGGCTTATTGCGTGGACAAGGATACACAGTGCGAACATTAAAAATGGCCCCCAAGGGGAGTAAGCCATCGGAAATGTTTTGAAAATAAATAGGGTTCTTTGTCGTGCCGTGATAAACATGTAGAACCAATTTGATTATGATCCGTTATGTAGAATTTGAGTTATTGCGTGGACAATGGTACAGAGTGCGAAAATTAAAAATGGTCGCCAAGGGGAGTAAATCATCGGAAAGTTGAAAACCAATAGGCTTCTTCTTCTTGCCGTGATATACCTATATACCAAATTTCGTTGCGGTCCGTCAAGCATAGCTCTAGTTATTGAGTGGACAAGGATACAGAGTGGAACAATTAACAAGAGCTCCGCGGAGCAAAATGTCCCGCCTGGCGCAGTTTGATAGTATATATGGAGCTTGTAATAACCTTGGGGTTAGTGAGCACCATGGACTTTCTGTAGAATGATGCGGGATGTTGTTACAAATGCATGTATGGAATATTAAAGCATAAACTGAGCGTTAACTTTTCCAAACACGTAAATTTCTAAGTCAGTGACCTTGACCTTTGGGGTTAGCGGGCACCATGGGCTTTCTGTAGAATGATGCGGGATGTTGCTACAAATGTATGTATGGAATATTAAAGCATAAACTGAGCGTTAATTTTTCCAAACACGTAAATTTCTAAGTCAGTGACCTTGACCTTTGGGGTTAGCGGGCACCATGGGCTTTCTGTAGAATGATGGGCTTTCTGTAGAATTATGCGGGATGTTGTTACAAATGCATGTATGGAATATTAAAGCATAAGCTGAGCGTTAATTTGTAAGTCAGTGACCTTGACCTTTGGGGTTAGCGGGCACCATGAGCTTTCTGTAGAATGATGCGGGATGTTGTTACAAATGCATGTATGGAATATTAAAGCATAAACTGAGCATTAACTTTTCCAAACACGGAAATTTCTAAGTCAGCGACCTTGACCTTTGGGGTTAGCGGGCATCATGGGCTTTCTGGAGAATGATGCGGGATGTTGTTACAAATGCATGTATGGAATATTAAAGCATAAACTGAGCGTTAACTTTTCCAAACCCGGAAATTGTAAGTCAGTGACCTTTGACCTTTGGGGGTTAGCGGGCAACATGGGCTTTCTGTAGAATGATAAAGGGATGTTGTTACAAATGTATGTATGGAATATTAAAGCATAAACTGAGCGTTAACTTTTCCAAACACGGAAATTTGTAAGTCAGTGACCTTGACCTTTGGGGTTAGCGGGCAACATGGGCTTTCTGTAGAATGATGCGGGATGTTGTTACAAATGTATGTATGGAATATTAAAGCATAAACTGAGCATTAACTTTTCCAAACACGGAAATTTCTAAGACAGCGACCTTGACCTTTGGGGTTAGCGGGCATCATGGGCTTTCTGGAGAATGATGCGGGATGTTGTTACAAATGCATGTATGGAATATTAAAGCATTCCATTGAGGGAAACAGAAGTTACAATGAATTAACCTGAGCGTTACGTTTTAGAAACAGAGCTAAACGCAAAATCTTAACGTTGAATGCATGTGAAAAGTAGGTCAATCAACCATGAAAACTAGGTCAACGTCAAATGGGCTCCCTCTGTGTGAGATGGTTACACCACAGTGTTGCTGTATACCGAAGCATTCCATCAAGGGAAACAGAAGTTGTAATACATTAAACCGAGCGTTAACTTTTCCAAACACGGAAATTTCTAAGTCAGTGACCTTGACCTTTGGGGTTAGCGGGCACAATGGGATTTCTGTAGAATGATGCGAGATGTTGTTACAAATGTATGTATGGAATATTAAAGCATAAACTGAGCGTTAACTTTTCCAAACACGGAAATTTGTAAGTCAGTGACCTTAACCTTTGCGGTTAGCGGGCAACATGGGCTTTCTGTAGAATGATAAGGGATGTTGTTACAAATGTATGTATGGAATATTAAAGCATAAGCTGAGCGTTAACTTTTCCAAACAAGTAAATTTGTAAGTCAGTGACCTTGACCTTTGGGGTTAGCGGGCAACATGGGCTTTCTGTAGAATGATGCGGGATGTTGTTACAAATGTATGTATGGAATATTAAAGCATAAACTGAGCATTAACTTTTCCAAACACGGAAATTTCTAAGTCAGCGACCTTGACCTTTGGGGTTAGCGGGCATCATGGGCTTTCTGGAGAATGATGCGGGATGTTGTTACAAATGCATGTATGGAATATTAAAGCATTCCATTGAGGGAAACAAAAGTTACAATGAATTAACCTGAGCGTTAAGTTTTAGAAACATAGCTAAACGCAAAACTTAACGTTGAATGCATGTGAAAAGTAGGTCAATGAACAACTAGGTCAACGTCACATGGGCTCCCTCTGTGTGAGATGGTTACACCACAGTGTTGATGTATACCGAAGCATTCCATCAAGGGAAACAGAAGTTTTAATACATTAAACCGAGCGTTAACTTTTCCAAACACGGAAATTTCTAAGTCAGTGACCTTGACCTTTGGGGTTAGCGGGCACAATGGGATTTCTGTAGAATGATGCGAGATGTCGTTACAAATGCATGTATGGAATATTAAAGCATTCCATTGAGGGAAACAGAAGTTACAATGAATTAACCTGAGCGCTAAGTTTTAGAAACGGAGCTAAACGCAAAAACTTAACGTTGAATGCATGTGAAAAGTATGTCAATGAACCATGAAAAGTAGGTGAAGGTCACATGGGTTCCCTCTGTGTGAGATGGTTACACCACAGTGTTGATGTATACCAAGTATAGAGGTCGTAGGAGTTATCATTTTCTGGAAAGTGACCTAAACGCAAAAACTTAACGGGAAATGTTGACGTCGCCGCCGCCGACGCCGCCGACGACGCCGACGGAAAAGCTATGCCTATGTCCCGCTTCTGCTAAAGCAGGCGGGACAAAAATGACTATCAAGCTGTGCTCGTCCGTAGAAACGGGTGTATACAAATATTCAAATGTAAGTACTTTTTCATCAATAACACAATGTCACCATCCCAATTTGTTTTTACTTGATGAACTTCCATCAAATATTGATTTTATTGCAAACAACAATTTTCCTATGGGAATTTAGCACATGGCAAAAAGGAGCTGGGGAGAGATGGGGAGGGTCGAACAGAGAACAATTTTGTTTGAAAAGTGGCTCTGAAACCTGCCTAGACAGCTTGGAAATGATGTAACTATAAAAACAGAAGACTTGTGTTATAACTCATAACTTTGCGTAGTACTATCTGAAGATCTGAAGATAAAAAGCATCATTAGCAAGAACAATCATGTTTTAAGAATTCAACCAAAAATCGAATATTCTGAAGTAGAATATTAGCTGCATGCGATTGAGAATGGCATAACTAATACGAGAGCAGTATCTACCATTTTTCACAGATTTTTCAGATCTTTAAGAAAATACTCCTTAGGGCTATTCCATTTAAACATATGGACAGGGAGGGAAATGGCACTTTGAAATTAGACCGTCCCCCTATAGAAGCGTATTTCTGTCGTGTCCATCCCCTTATAGAAGCACCTTTCGATAAATCTCACATTGAAGTGATTTATTTAATATATCCCCAGAAGCATTTCTTTCTTTAGTAAGTACCGTTTGCGTGTAGACGTCGCTGTCAGATAAGAGGACGTTACGCGGTAAAGCCCTATATATCTGTCTGTCTGTCTAAAAAATCAAATTAAAATATCAATTCTTGTGATCTAATATGTACATGTATTATACTTCCCATATTACCTTTTATGTCCCACCAGAAGAATGAAGAGGGATTGATTGATTGAAAGGGCTTAACGTACGTTTATCTAAAAGCGAGGTCTACACGCAGACGGGGACTGGAGAGGAAATGTATGACCTTTCCAGAATTTTTGGCATGGGGGGGGGGGGGGGGAGGCTTTGATAGTATACCGAAAAACTTTAACCAAAAAAACACTTTAACCAAAAACTTTATCCTGAATGCACGCCAATGTACCGACTATATCGCTCTGTCTGCAAGCGGGCCCAACAACAACTTTAAGGAGAATTTCAAAGTAATTTGACCTTGACATTGGGCACAGGGGACGCACGCGTTGGGCATATAATGAAATGAAAATGTGGGTGATAAATGCACAGTATGTGAAGTTTCGAGTCAATTGGTGAAGTGATTTCAGAGATATAGAGCCACAAAATGTTCTTTATATCAGAGACATCATCTAAGACAAGTTATGGCAAAATAAACATTCATTCGCCATTACCCCACGTCTTGATTTACATTATTATACATTTTATATCAGGCGTACATTTCCATACTGATATCAGGAGCGATAACCGCGTTTCCTTAAAATGTTAACGAACATTGCTATTTGTTCTCTGTATTAAGTTTTTGATGTGCAATGATCATACTTTATAATCTGTCGAAAATATTATTTTTTCAGGTGACACATTTAAAGGTACATGCTCACTCAGCAGACACAAAATGTTTTTAATATCGGAGACATCATCTGAGACATTTTCGGGCAAAATAAACATTAATTCACCATTAATACAAGTATTTATTGGCATTATTATACATTTTATATCAGGCGTAAATTTCCACACTGATATCAGGGGCGATCACCTTGTTTCCGTCAAATGTTACCGGACATTACTATTTATTTATCTGTATTTATTTGTTGATGTGCAATGATCATACTTAATAATCTGTCGAAAATATTATTTTTTTCAGAGACACATTTAATTAGTAGAAGTAATTAAAAATATCATGCCCCATTTGCCTATGAAAATAGCCTGATACCGCGCGTCACTATCAGTGAAATAAACATTACTAAATGATTATATCCGTATAACTGGCACTCGTAATGTTTAGAACTGGTGGAATAGTAACAAAATTATACACTTATTTAATTCCTACAAATAAAATTTTGTGCCTACAGAGTGGGTATGTACCTTTAATCAGTATAAATAATTAAAACATATCATGCCTCATTTGCATATGAAAATAGCTTGATACCACCGCGAGTCACTATCAGTAAAATAAATATTACTAAATGATTATCTGTATAGCGGGCACTCGTAATTTTTAGAACTGGTGGAATAGTGACACAATTATACACTTATTTAATTCCTATAACGAACATTTTGTGCCTACTGAGTGGGCATGCACCTTTAAAAACTTTAATCTAAATCCAAAAAAATTTAACCGGACGCACGAAGTGACGTACATATGGACGTACGTACGTATGTAGGCCAATGTGACAACTATATCGCACTGTCCACAAGCAGGCACGTCAACAACCTTAAGGCAAATTTCAAAGTAATTTGACCTTGATATTGGGCACAGGGGTTGCACGGGTTGAGTATAGAATGAAAATATGGATGATGATAAACACACATGTGAAGCTTCGAGTGAATTGATGAAACGGTTTCAGAGATAAAGTGTTCTTAAAAACTTTAACCTACATGTACGGTAAATCAGCAAAAAACGTTAAGGTAAATTTCAAAATAATTTGACCTTGACATTGGGCATAAGGGGCGCATGAGTTGGACACAGAATGTAAATATGGATTATGATAAACACACACGTGAATCTTCGAGTGAATTGGCGAAGCGGTTTCCGAGATATAGTGTTCTTAATAACTTTAACCTACGGTAAATAAAAACCAAATGGCCGCGGCCCGCATGTTGCTCCCATCGAGTCATTTGATAGTCTCAGAGTATATTTATTTGACGTTTGAATTAAGGTATATAAAAGCTTTAACGCAAATTTGAAAGTCATTTGACCTTGATCTTGGGCACATAATGGGTGGGCTATAGAATGAAAATACGGATGATAATAAATAATTATTTGAAGTTTGAAGCAAATCTGAGTAAGTGTTGTGGAGATATAATAAGGTATGTACAAACTTTAACACCAATTTCTAAGTCATTTGACCATGGGGAACATGCGCCTCATGAGTGGGATACACGTACAGACGGATGCACGGACGTGATTGTGATCACTATGTCTCGCTTTCCCGCAAGCAGGCTCGGCAAACAAACTATGGATGGACGTCAATGTGCAGACTATATCGCGCTGTCCGCAAGCGGACGCAACACAAATTGTCCAACCCCTTTTTAAAGGTGCATGCCCACTCAAAATGTTCTTTATGGGAATTAAATAAATGTGTCACTATTCCACTAGTTCTAAAAATTACAGCGCCTGAAAATAGCAGCTTTTACCAGTAGGTCCGGGACCTAACAAGGAAAAAAGTGAAATGTCCAAGGAATTTTTTGGAAGGTCCGAGAGGATAATCGCTAGAAAAACGGTAGAAATATGTGTCTGTTTTATGGGAAATGACTCGTCACAACATGTGTAAATACTCGAATGAGTCACCATAAATTATCTTATAAGACGATAATCAGAATGGATTTAGCATCGCCACTGAATGATGATAGCAATTGCAACTTTATCACAGGTCCGGCGGACTTGACCAGTGCTATTTACAGGCCCGGAATTACGAGTGCCCGCTATACAGATATAATAATTTGGTAATATTTATTTTACTGATAGTGACGCGCGGTGGTATCAGGATATTTTCATATGAAAATGAGGCATGATATTTTTCAATTATTTATACTAATTAAATGCGTCATCTGAAAAATTAATATTTTCGACAGATTATAAAGTATGATCATTGCATGTATCAAAACATAAATACCGAGAATAAATAGTAATGTCCATTAACATTTTAAGAAAACACGGTTATCGCCCCTGATATCAGTGTGGCAATTTTCTTCTGATATAAAATGTATAATAATGCCAAACAATACGTGGGTAATGGTGAATTAATGTTTATTTTGCCAGAAAATGTCTCCGTTGATGTCGATGATATAAAGAATTTGTGCCTACTCGTCAGAGTGGGCGTGTACCTTTAACGCTAGCTGCGCACTGTTCCGTGAGACCTATGCATGCGTTAAGTTTCATAAATATATTGCAAAGGGTGTTCGAGTTATGCTCCGGACAAATCCGTGCGCGTCTGGACGTCATTGTGATCATTGTTGAGTTATCTGCAAGCGAACTACTAAAACAATATTGACATGCCCCGACATAAACAAGAAACTTACCTTAATTCACCAGTTACACATCAGACGCTGAATGAACTTTCATTCTCACCACACCACTTGTAGAATATTAAAGTTATTCATTATGTTCAATAGTGCTGATTTGGCACGACGTGAAATTAAAACATGCATGACATGATCTGGAAGAATAACCACAGACCAAGCACGCATATTCAGAATCACGTCTGTCGGTTCTTATCCAGCTACGATTTCCGTCACCTGTCCGCCAAATCCAGAATCCAACAATGTCGCAAATTTAATCCTCTATGTTAGTGTATGAAAGATATGTCACTTAGCAATCCAATGCTGGCTGTAATCTCTTGTTTCTCTAAATAAATGTGTCCAACAATCCCTATCGTGATCAAAAATGTTAAATGTTCTGTCAACGCCTCACATATTGATCTTACTCTCCACCAGTTTGATTCCAAGTACCAGAATAATGATGTTTTACATGCGCCGTTGTAGTGTTATCTGTCAGATTCCGTTGTTTATTTGATCAAATTGATGGAAAAATTTGTGTCCGCTAATGTCGCCAAGAGCATAATCTGTGATGTCGACTTTAATAATTTGGCATAACTTATAGTTTGTGAATTTTTTGTTCAATGAAGTGATCACTATGCTGAAGAAGTGTGTATCTGTGCCCGGTTTGCTCAGTAGGTAGAGCGATAGTGTGGTAAACCAGTGGTCCCCGGTTCGATTCTGGGCTGGTGCGCATCTTTCTTGCCCTGTGATATTTAGCGCCCAACGTAGTTGCGGGAAGTAACTCTGCAGTATACTCCTGTATCGTTCGTACCAAGAGGTATGGTGCTCTCCGTAGGTTTCCCCTGCAAAGTACCAAATCTGATTCGCACTTCAGCTGTTAATTGAGACATATTTCTGTGGAATAAGTACAGAAAAATATGTCGCAATTAACAGCTAAAGCGTGAATGAGATCCGATTCGGTACACTGCAGGAGAAACCTATAGAGTACCGTAACTCTGGGTACGGACGATAAGTGAGTATTCTGCAGAGTTACTTGCCGCAACTACTCCCAACGTGGAGTCGTGACTGATGAAGATTCTCCAAAATGTTCCACAAATATGGAATTCAGGGTGGACATTTTTCTCCGCAGTGACAATTGGTGCCCAACGAAGGACCGTGACTGATACATACTCCTGAAAGTGTACCCAAACATATGGAATTCGGAGACAAAATTAAACATGGAATTCGAGGTTGAATTTCAATTTGGCGGGGAAGAATGTCACGGTACGCAACTGACTATGGAAAGGAAGTGTGTATGATCTGTGCCTGGTTAGCTTGGTCGGTAGAGCATGGGCATGGTACGGTAAACATGAGGTCCCCGGTTCGATTCCGGGCCGGTATGCATCTTTCTCACTCTGTGAGACAAGTAAACCGTTTTGTTTTTTAAGCAATAGCCATCACCGGTATCAATATCTTTTTCACAACATTTGATTCAGACCAATAGAAGTCAACACGACAACAGAGCAGAAATTTTGCTGTAATAATTATGAAATAAATGTTATCAATATCATTCATTCATTCAATCATTGTAGATTTGGAAAATTAAATAATGCTTTTCTCTTAAAATTAATATCAATATTTTCACCCTGTTATTATATTATGAATGATTAAATATTAAAATATACGTGTTGAAACTGATCTCAGAAAGTGTCCTGTCGACTATAGGATCGCGTCGAAATAACGTTAACGGAATAGGAACACTTAATTTGATACCGACGAAAACGGAAACAAAACGCTAACTTGGTGCTTAGTTTTGCCATATTATACCGTAGACGACACATATTAATTCGATTTTATATCAAAATAAATATGAGTATGCTGGTGTATATTTGTTCTTGATGTCTGGAACGTAGAACATTGTCAGTGACGACATTTTTTTGTCCGAGAAATTGTGAAGCCTCAAGGTCACGACTGTGTTTCTCGCGCAATGACCCGCTAGATTTTATTTGCGCACCATAATTTGTGAATAATAAAACAGATCATCAATACAGTTGACCGTCGAGTCAGTTTGAATTAAATATGGGATACAATCTAATGCATTGTGACAAATTTATATTTGAACGCGGATACGTTTTTGCCGTTGTTATATTTATTGACACCGGATTAATTTTTCCGTGTAATTCACACGACTACCCTCATCTGATTGGTCAATATACATATTGGATGGTGCTGGTGTGGTGCGGCACCATATTAGTGTCGTGTAACACGACACTACTATCGTGTAGAATCACACCAATGCCGTGTAACACCATACTACTGTGGTGTAACACCACACGACACGACATTAGTGTAGTGTAACACGACAGGAGTGTGGTGTAACACGACACCGTCGTATTTGATTGGTCAAGGCAATCGTGCGTCCAAATTCTTGCATATCGTGTGATATTTTGTGTCGTGTGCGTGCCGTGTGGATACGGTGTCGTGTTCGTTCGTGTGTGCACTTGTGTTCGCTGACCCCACTGTAATACCAAGATATATAGGTAGTAACTGAGGATGGGAGAGGGTATACAGTGAACGGAGTGGTCCGACTAAGTGACAGAGGTTACATTGGACCGAGTAGGCTTCGTCCAGATATAATTGAATAATGTCATATAGGTTGTATATATGCTATACCGTCAATATATGTACATTGACAACATGTATTTGGTGCTCATCCTTTCCAAATAGCATTACATGTGAATTTCATGTTTTTTTAGAATCTTAATTTAAATGTGTGTGTATGCGGGAGGTATATACATGTACGTATACATGTATGTTTTGTGTGAAACATTATACTTTGGTATACCCACGCCGAGAACCCGATACGTGTGAGCTTCACCTGGGCTAGAAGCTGGCACTGTGTGCCACTGTTGATTGTTTCGCATGATCTAGATGCATGTGAAAGTGCCACAATTAATACATTTACACATGCACTTGATGTGTACAAGCTCGTGTGGGCTAACACATGCAGTTAAACTAAATAAATTAAGACAAACCCAATCTGAAAAAGAATATTACTTATTAGTATCAGGCTGTAGATATAAATATACGACAAGTGATCTCTCCCCCATCCAATGGGTATGTACTCGATCGGAACCGGCCCAGGAAAATCCCTCTGGTATAGACTGCCTTATCGAAGATTAGTACTGGAAAATTAACGAGACGATATGTACAGGCTCGTGTTGGCTATTACGTGAAGTTAAACTAAATAGATTTACGCAAACCCAATCTCCAAGCATCACATATTATACCTAGTATGACAACAAATCTTTGCGACATTATATATAAATAGATGAACCTATGTAAAAATAAATATACATATCACTGCCCACCCCTCTCTCTGTTCCATAGACAATTCCGATGACACCATGTGCATGGACTAGGACATCTTGTAACCTCTACCCCTAACTCCCACTGACCAATAATGGTCTTCCAACACTGGCGACCGCACCCTATATTTTTTTCCACAGATCGAGGTTAATGATGGCAGTCAATCGCCTCATGTTGAACCCTTAATCATACATGTTCTCTTCTTTTAAAAGATATGTTGTAGAACGAACCAAATGGACATCGTTGCGGTGTGTCCGGGCGCTGGACACGAGTGAGCGACGAGTGTCAGAGTTTAAATAGCTGATGCCATTATTTGGACCGGCAATAAAGCGCCGGCATTGGTCCCCGGTAGCTGTTCGATCACAGCTTTTCACCTCTACACCGACGTATGTGAAGTTGTCATTACATTTACAAGTTTGGAGCATGACCGGCGGTATGGTACGTGACAATTTCCTTATCAATGCCACTAAACTATAAACTGGCAGAACAACTGTCAGCCTGATACTTGCGCACACACGCCACTCACTAATATATGGTCAATTACAATACCGCCGTGTATTATCTTCTCTTTTTCTTTCGTCATCAGAATATGTTAAACACATTTTCATCTAACCAAATAACGACAGATAAACGCCACACCTGAACTCGAACAATAGCATCTCGTATATAACGATAAGCCTCGAAACGACAGTAGCTGGGCCCGAAAACTACATCATACTTTGCATAACCCAATATCGATCATTCCCTGCCTGATGTTTTGCCCTGACCAAATATCATCATCACATAGGATAACACTGTTACGTCTGAGTCTCCATATATCACATGCACTCACACTCAGCCATTGTCAAGGTCTTACATACCGGCTTCGTGCGATAGGAGAATGAACTAGCTAGGTTAAATTAACCGCCTCATTGCCTCCTTCATTTAATGCACATATAACAAATACAAATGTGTCATTCAGCTACGGAAGTTCTAAATGTTATTCAAGAATTACGGAGGATACGGTCTCAATAAGCAGAACTGTTAAATGGCACGTGTACGTCATGTTAAGTCTGATCCTCACCTACATCAATCTGCTCTCAATCTAT
Source organism: Conchocele bisecta (assembly GCA_029237695.1). Classification (NCBI taxonomy): domain Eukaryota; kingdom Metazoa; phylum Mollusca; class Bivalvia; order Lucinida; family Thyasiridae; genus Conchocele; species Conchocele bisecta. The sequence continues at coordinate 89,133,324 of CM055270.1, forward strand.
CTAATAAACCAGAAACATGAGATGCATCACGTACCGCATTGATAGTAAATGAGTCAAAAGTACAAAATTCTCAGTCCAAAAGTGGGTGATAATCCATGGCCTGGTGTCAAATCAAACATTGAAATTCACTCTGCGCATCTACATATCGTAAAGACACTACATACCAATTACCTCCAGCTAGTACGGTTAGTTTTAAGATTTACAAGGCAAACTTGTGAAATTCTATGTCCAAAAGATAGAGATAATCCATGACACGTGCTTTGAATCAAAATAAAGTTTCTACATCTACGTACCATAGGGAAGCTACATACTGTAATGAAATGCTCCTTACGTTAGCTGTCAAATGGAGCGTTCCATTCCCCAGCTGTCATAAAAAAACTTAACTACTTTATTTAATGAGTGATTTGCCAGATCAGATGAATATTGTAAGGTGGTGTGCTACATAACTGTTATATAAGCCATACTATTCACATTCTGCTGTGTGAATCACAACAGAATGCCGTGGAATGGCCATTGTCGACTGTTGACATTGATTTGACACTTCGCTGGAGGTCATGTGACCACCTTTATTAGGCCAGTTTGGGCTGAATATTCATTACCACGGTGTCATATCGATATATTTTGGTAGCTCAACACTCCTTCTAAGTATTTACATAGGTGATCATACCTCAAACGTTCTTATAGCTCCGTTCGCGGTGCTCGCAATTATTTGACTGTCGATTCATCCAGCCTTTCTGGCTGGCGGTCACTCATTACATACATGTTTATCTTCATAGTTTTACACTTACCTGATGTATTTTGACATGTAGAATCGTCTGTGCATCTGACCGTCACGATATGTGAGCTATCTACGCTGTATTTCTAGTCTAAAGCCCAAACAAAATGTAACTTTCAAATCCAAGATGGCGGAAACTTGACAGTCAGTGCTCTAATTCCAACCAATGAAATGGCTGACTGTCGGAATGTCCTGGCCACCGATTGGCTGACTGTCAGATCCAGTGTCTATATAAGAAAGTAGACTGGCTCATTTCAGCACCTCGGTCACGCAGTGACAGCAGACAAATCGCGCTTGTCAGAATCAAAATTCAATCTTCTACCGACAGCCATTTTCCATAGTCTAAGGGACACTACACTGTCGAAACTGCTATTACTCAGTTAGTACTACATTAATTATCTCCCTTATATATTAGTATAGTCCTTGAATTAACTACTTGAGGATGCCATCCTGATCAGTACTAATTAAATAATGAAACGTGTATCTTGTTTTGTCTACTCTAAACTGCCAACCAGGGTTTAGTTGCTAGCCTAACAATAACAAGTATCAAGCTTCCAAATTTTACGAGTTACAAGTCACGATAGTGAAATGATAAGTCCAAAAGAGGAAGATAACCATTGATACCGGGTCATTGACCTTGATCTGCGACATGGTGGGAGCAAGGATGGGGCGGGAAATGAATGTATGAATGATGACAAATATGCCCATGAAAGTTCAAGCCAATTGGTCAAGTTATAACCGAATGGAAAACGTGACAGACAGATGGACAGGTGGATGTATACAGTTTCCAACAGAAAGGCTTATTTTGGCGCATACTATGTAGATACTATTACCAGTGAATGTGAGAGCCCTGTGTTTGAACGAAACAATATATATGCACTCTACCCGCTACAGTGTATACCTTCAGACGCTGTCTGCCGATATACGACCGTCGTCCCGACGGTATTGGTGATCTTCACTTGATAGGTGCCGAGTTCAGATTGAGTGTTCAGTGTCAGGGTAATTGTAGCCGTGATCCCCTTTGTTGTCACCACGCTGCCATACACCGGCAGTTGTATATGTGATGCCTCAGTTGTCACCTCTCCGACTGACGCCATCTCTGTGACGTTGTTGACAACCCGGTGACAGGTTACGGTGCTGTCGGCAACATTGGAGTAATAGGTCACACTGAAGCTTGATGGCATGCCAAGCTGGATGGTCACTGGTCGTACCGACTGGGCAGTCCGGATAATGACCGGCTGGTCTGAAACAGGGTGATTATAAACATGGTACAAGGTGGTAAACCAGAATTGCGGTTACATGATATTGGTAACAGGTACTTAAGAGGACTGGTGATTGTGAAATAATGTTAAGATGTATTAAAGGTACTGTGTCTGAGATGATGTTGGAAAGTTGGGTATTGAGTTTGGAAAAAAAATTAACTGAATATTGTATTGGTTTTCTGAATATATTTGTCCATGTGAGTGATCTGAGAAAGCAAAAAAAATATGATTTGTTTTTTATTATCAAAAATAAATGTGGCCTGTCGGCACACAAATGCCCCCAGTTGCAGATTGGAGAAACTGTGGTAAAGTAAATTAACCAAAGTGATAAGTATTCACAAGCACATTTATGAAGGTCAAAATGTAAAAGTCATATTAAGGGCAGTGTGTATGTGTGTCATTTGTCCACAAGTATGATGTACTGAAATATTAAAGTAATCCATCAAGGATTTATAGAAGTTATGACAGGAATGAGAAACTCCGGCGAACTTGTTAATGTGAATAACAGTTCAAAGTTGTGAAGGTCGAAAGGACAAGGTCATATTAAGGGCAGCCTGGATGTGTGGCATTTGTCCACAAGTATGATGTATTGAAATATTGAAGTAATTTATCAAGGGATATAGAGGTTACGACACAATTGAGAAAATCTGGCGAACTTCTTAATGTGTGAAAAGGTTCAAAGTTGTGAAGGTCAAAAGTTAAGGTCATATTAAGGGCAGCATGGATGTGTGGCATTTGTCCTCAAATATGATGTATTGAAATATTGAAGTCATTTTGGCGGCCATTCAGGTCGCCATTTTGATTCCCGGATTAAGCTCCAGTGGGATTCACGGGGAGTTTTGATATGTTATTACTAATGATATGTTGGTCATTGTTTTTTTTCGATCTCAACCCTATTACTCTTCACCTACTGGGCTTAGCGGGGTTGGACAATCGTGGATGTGTCACAAGGCGGTAGAGGACCATTCAATCAAGCAGATGAGTGCAAGGAAACATAAATGTTAAGACATTTACCCGAACGTTACTATTTCTGGATGCACAGACGTACTGACGATCTACAGACGCCGGTTACACTATATGCCCCCCACCCATCACCATTCGGTGGCGGGGGCATATTAAAGTATTTGAAGAGTTTCGCGCGGGTTTGTCTTTGTGTCGTATCTGCAGCAAATCAGTAGTTAGTGGTAATTGGGGGTGAACCTTGTAGTAAGGTACTACTAACGTTCTTCGATTGATTTTGTTAGCTGATGATGTGGATAATAGAAAACTGAATGATGATTGATACACCGTCAGCATTCATTTTCGAATTACTAACACCAACATCTACCAAAATCAATCATAACACGTTAGTAGTACCACACTGTAAGGTTCACCAACAGTTCCCCTCCCATCTACTTGACTATGCAATAATTCGGCCACGGAAGCGGTGTCGCGCCTGCATTTGACAGTAACATGAGCATAGGCATGTGCTAATGTAAGCATCTGAAAAACCGTCAGAGAAGTGCATGTTTAAAATACAAAAAAGGTCAAGGTTGAAGAAACCACAATCATGTGAAGGTCAAAATGGTCAAGGTCATGTTAATGGTGACACGGGTGTATTCCAAATGCTTACATGCATCAAGTGTCCAAATATTGAAGCAATCCATCAAGTAATATTAATGTTATATGATGATGAAGACACTTGTACACACGTATTGACGCTAACAGTGGCTAAGTATTTCCGTAAAAGTGTGAAGGCACAAGAGGTCAAGGTAATGTTTTTGGGGGCATAAATGTGTTCCAAATGCTCACACGTATCGAGTGTCCAAATATTGAAGCAATCTGCATAGTAATAGTTATGTTATATCGTGATGAAGAAGCTTGTACAAACGTTTTGACGAAAGAAAAGTGTTTCCGCTAAAGTATGAAGGTAAAACACATCATGTTAATAGCGGCATGAGTGTGTTCCCAATGTTCATACATTTATGTATCAAGTGTCCAATAGTAAAGCAATCCGTCAAGTAATAAAAAATTTATACTAAAATGATGAAGCTTGTACAAACGTTTTTACATTTCGGACGAAGACCACGCGGACGACAACGACGCCGCCGACGACGATGGAAAAATCGACGACAAAAGTCGCGACTTCTGCTAAAGCAGGCGCGACAAAAACTGAATCGCTGAAAGGAATAATGTCACTGATAGTGGGCTTTTCAGGAGATGTCGAAATTCAGCCAACTTAAATTTAGCATTGAATTTCCTCAACTTGCTGTTTACGACATCGAACGCTCATATTCAAAATCGATAATTAGCCGACAAAGGCATATGAGCTTGACCTTGGGCGGTCACATGCAAAACGAAGCACCACTCGTAGACACACATTGTGGCCAAATATTATCAAAATCGGGGAAGCGGTTGATGAGTTATTGAGAAAAAAAACAAAACTTTAACAGTTTTGCCTTACAAACAAGGTGAACTTCTAACTCAGTTGACCTTGCCATTGGTCACAGTGGCTGCATGAATGGAACAGAGAATGAATATATGGATTATGATAAGCATATAAAGTGTTAAGCCAATCCGACTTACGGTTACAGAGAAAGTAGGTACCTGAAAACTTTAATGCAATTTTTGACAAAAACTTTAATGCAAAATTCTAAGTCCTTTACCATTGACATTGGGCACAGGGGCCACATGAGTGGGACACAGAATGAATATATGGATGATGACCAATAAGCATACGAAGGTTCAAGCAAATCTAACTTACGGTTACAGAGATAGTAGGTATGTGGAAAGCTTAACGCAAATTTGGACACATACTTTAACGCAAAAGTCATTTGACCTTGACCTTGGGGCAGATGGGCCGCGTGAGTGGGACACAGAATAAATAGATAAATGATGACCAATAAGCATATGAAGTGTCAAGCAAATCTGATTGACGGTTACAGAGATAGTAGGAATATGAAAAGTTTAACGCAAATTTGGACAAAAAATTCAGGCAAACTTCATTTGACCTTGACCATGGGCACACAGCATGATTATATGGTTGATGACCAATAAGCATATGAAGTTTCAAGTCAATGTGACTTAGGACTGCAGAGGTATAAGGTATTTAAAAACATTAACGCAGATTTTGGACGGATGGCCGGAAGCACACACGGACGGACACACGGACGGACGGATACCCGGACGTCATTTTGATGACTATGTCCCGTTTTCCGCAAGCGAGCTCGACACAAATTATAGGAAATTTACCTGAGCGGGACGGACAGGACGACGTACGGACACTGGTAACGCTACATGCGCCGCATTCGGTGGCGGGGGTATAGCAATTAACTGTGCGCATCTACACATCATAATGAAGCTATCAAGCTTCCAGCTATTAAGGTTTAACATTTTTGCAAAATTGTAAAATAGGAAATCATACATGACTAGTATAAAAAGCTGTGCATCTACCATAAAGAAGCTACATACCAAGTTTCAAGTCTCTATATACATCGGTTTACACGTGTTTCGAGTTACCAGGTTTGTGATGGACGTAAAATAATGGATGTAACGAACGGACAAGGTAACGAAATTCCCCGTCCACTATCGTAGTGGGGCATAAATATAGTATTGACCTGAAGCACATGACACACTGTCACCTCATTTACAGACGTGTATTGATCCGTCGTAGAAACAGGTTACAGGGCATGGACAATCAAATGTAACTTCCTCTAGCACTACCTCCGGGACATCATTGACACGAGTATCAGACTGTGAAAGGACTGTTTTCTACACTAGCAACACTACTCACACACATCCTTGACACGAGGATCACACTGTGAGATGACTGTGTTCTAAACTAGCAACACTACTGACACACATCCTTGACATGAGGATCACACTGTGAGATGACTGTTTTCTACACTAGCCACACTACTCACACATATCCGGACACGAGGATCAGACTGTGAGAGGACTGTTTTATACAATAGCAACCCTACTCACACACATCCGGACATGAGGATCAGACTGTGAGAGGACTGTTTTATACACTAGCCACACTACTCACACACATCCGGACACAAGGATCAGACTGTGAGATGACTGTTTTCTACACTAGCAACACTACTCACACACATCATTGACACGAGGATCAGACTGTGAGGGGACTGTTTTCTACACCAGCGACACTACTCACACACATCCTGGACACGAAGATCAGACTGTGAGAGGACTGTTTTCTACACCAGCGACACTACTCACACACATCCTGGACACGAGGATTAGACTGTGAGAGGACTGTTTTCTATAACAGCAACACTACTCACACACATCCTGGACACGAGGATCAGACTGTCAGAGGACTGTTTTCTATAACAGCAACACTACTCACACACATCATGGACACGAGGATCAGACTGTCAGAGGACTGTTTTCTATAACAGCAACACTACTCACACACATCATGGACACGAGGATCAGACTGTCAGAGGACTGTTTTCTATAACAGCAACACTACTCACACCCATCATGGACACGAGGATCAGACTGTCAGAGGACTGTTTTCTATAACAGCAACACTACTCACACACACATCCTGGACACGAGGATCAGACTGTGAGAGGACTGTTTTCTACACTAGCAACATTACTCACACACATCCTGGACACGAGGATCAGACTGTGAGAGGACTGTTTTCTACACTAGCAACACTACTCACACACATCCGGACACGAGTATCACACTTTGAAATTAATTGTTTTCTACACTAGCAACACTACTCACATTCGATGTTGATGGCAAATGTAGACCCCTCCTGGTAGGTATCGTTATTGGGTACACCATTACTGGCCCGACACGTGTATACTCCCGAGTCCTGGTACGTGATATTGGTCCGTGTGAGATTCTGCTCGACCGACAGGCCCGCCTGGGATATCTCTGTACCGTCCGACCATGTATGGACCCAGCTGTTGTAGTGGTACACATGCGGGACTCCGGCCGGGGAACACAGGACGGTAATCTGGCCACATTTCACTGGATTGCCGTGAACTGTTGCCGTCCCGTCTGGTGGGTCTGCAGGGTGTCAACATGACCATCTATATACATATGTGCACACGTTATATATACAGTGTAGTGACTTGATATCTGGGGCAGGAACGCACAAACTGGTCTTGGTCAGATCGAGTATATGAGCAAGTTTCAGCCGGGTGGATCAGCATATTTACATAATACCACCGGGGGTTTTCCTGAACCAAGTCGACTGTGAATAAAAGTACTGTATTAATAGTACAGTTATTATATACATTGCTAACAGCTTGAAACAATTGTTTAATTATTTTAAAAGACACAACTCCGTACCTGTACCTTCACCCCATCCCCATCACCCCAATCAGGTTGAGGATTTTGTGTAGTTGATATTTACACTGTATCATATTTCTCCAAATATTCATTGACAATTATGCATATAGTTTATTCTTATACATGTACATGAGCGTGTGTTTAATGATAAACGTCATTATATAATTGCAATGTGAGGGATCTACGAGAAATTGAATGTACTATAGTATGGATATGTATAATTATCTACAATTACCTTCAAGTTGTAAACAATGGCGAATATAATAATATATATGGATATGTTTGCAAAGTTATCAGGAGAACATTATACATCATGAATGAAGTGAATTAAATACTTGAGAATAGACTAGAATATTCTAGAACATCTGGCGAAATAAAATGGTGTATACACCAGCGACAATTATAGGCCTCCACTATTGAGTCTACTTGAGTTGTGTGTAACCAAACATTATTTAAATTATTAAAGCGTATTTTACATATTCAGTCTTGTGGATTTTGGAATTTGTATTAGCATAAGAATAATATTGGTCAATGTGGCGGATAGGGGAGCAACTGAAGTATAGAATATCGCATGTCGAATATTTTATGAATACATGTCTATATTGACAATGGTGTTATTGTTTGGCATACATCATTTAATTAAATATTAAGTTATTCTGATTGTATTATGTGGATTAGTATTATGTCTTATATTACATGCTCTAAATAGTTCTGTACTGACGTTACACTTAGTTGATTCTTCTCATGGATGTAAATAAACTGGGACACAACATTGCTTGCAAACTGATTCACAATAAAATTGAGTTTGTATAAATGTATTAATTTGTCATTTTCATATTTTTGGAACACGTTGATAATTTGTGGGGCTGTTATTAATTAGGAACAAGAAGAATACATTATTAGCATACCATATACATAAACGATACCTATATAAAGCATACAGTAGCTTGGAAAACATGGGGGATTGCCAATAATAATTATGTCTGTATACATATACAGACTTATCTAATTTTAAAACAAGGACATCACAAAATGTGACATCACTCTCAAGACGGTAGCTGTGGCAACAACACTGGTACGCCATGCCTCGGTACTGACTAACATTATCTTGTTATCTTGTGGCATGACGTGACCTCACACCAGTGCGCGCATGGCGATCACCTGACCACGTATGTTTAGACATGGATTCCCGTAACATTCAACAGAGATTCTGCTTTCACTTTCAAAAGTTCGACATTTTCGATAGATTTGTTTTCAGTTCCAACCATGGTTTGAAATACTAATTGTTCATTTGATATACTTTGTCAATTTTCATATTCCTAAGCTGTCTTGGGGCTTGAATTGTCAAGCAGCTGCTTTTGCAGTGAATAATTGGACGGCACATATAGGACAATAATTTCACTTGCCATTCACAGTCGACCACTGTACACAACTTCTACATGGATTGAATACTCACAACGGACAATCAGCGTGACCGATGCCGTGTTACTGGTGTCACCAGCAGGCAGCGTTTTCATGTTTGTTGCGACACACTTGTAGACCCCGGCGTCCTCCCGCCTGGCAGAGGTTATTGTGTGGGTCCTGGTGTAGCGGTTATCCCCCGATGACGGCGATAGCTGTTCTGTGTGTAATATCTGGTCATTGTGGTACCACGCTATGTTCCCCGCGGGTTTATTGTGAACGGCGCACTGTAGTGTGACGTTAGTCCCCACGCCTTCTATTACCGGCCGAGATGGAGATACGGTAACCGCGGTGGTGGGGTGGACTACACGGGAATACAAGGACATGCGGGTTGCGATGTACATGCAGTGTGTGAAGTACATGAAGAGATGTGTATATGAACCAGGATCTGGTCTGGCCTTATTGCCTTCATAGCCAGTGTAGAGCCAGATTTGCATGTGCATCGTCAGTCTGATCAGGGTCTTCGGTGTCTGCCACTAGATCAGAGACAGGTGTAAAACGTGTGGAGTAAACAGTGATGATTACTGTCATGTTGTGTCGATGTACAATACGATAACGCTCCAGACGAGTCAAAGATTACGGAAGTTGTCATATTGTAGCTCAACTGGCTCAACATGCTGCAGATCAGTATGGAAAGGAAACTTGTTAGTAGTACAAATCCAGAGCTCCAGACAAGGTGCGTATTGGCGTATTTTACGCAATAATTTTAGCTGAATAAGCATTGATTATCTAAAGTGAGAGTACAAAATGCGCACAGAAATGTGAAAATACGCATTCTAATGCACCGAAAATAGAAAGAACGCATCTGATTGGTCAGTTGAAATCAGAGCCTATAAAATATGAAAAATAACAGCATATAAAATCTCCGTTTTACCAGTCTGTGTTTTACAACTTGACAGATGTATGTAACCCTACGCGCTTTTGTAAACAATGGCCATCGGCGGGGAATGCAAATATTTCCAAATTAATTTCGGTACATTTTCGGTTATCCATTCTGCCATATTGACCTGTACAACCCAAAGCGGAAAAAGAGAATCGATCAACGACTGACAAACGTGACTTCAGTGTGGTGACCCTTCAACAAATTCCCAAAAATATTACCCCACCCGCCCAAAATACAGAAGAATTTAGTAAAGTGCTCAAATGCAAACTCAATATGCCAGTACCAGCCTATAACTTAACGAATTCCAGTGTGCACGTACATGACTATACATAATAAACTGTATTGTAGATGGGTAATCACCTGAATTAGGCGTAAATCCTGGAAAATCCAGTTGACTCTTGTTTACATTTCATTTGCAAAAATAGCACGAAGTGACAAACCCACTGCAGAAATGTTGACATTTCTTTAAATTAATAAAAGCAATTAACTGTTGTAACTACACATAGAAAGGCAATACAATTGTCACAATAAACTTTAGAGTTGAATATAAGTATGCATATCTTAGAAAAAGACCCGTTAATCTCAATTTGAAATGGGAATATTCTTCGGCGGAGTTACATTTCATCAAATTATTTGATGTGAGGCGGTTATCGATGACGACAACAACCTGCTGACGTATTGAAAATATCACTGTTCGTGATATGCTACGACGTTGCAGAAAGTAGGGAGCATACTAGGAGCATTAGAATTGGGATAACCATGCTTTGTTTTTCGATTTGAAGCGGTATGTGTGAGGTTTGATGGTCTGAGAATCAGTAGTAGCCGTAAAACTGATTCACAGACCATAAAACCTCCCACATACCGCTTCAAATCTAAAAACAAAGCATGGTTATCCCCTAATTGATTTTCAAATTGAGTAGTGAAAGTACTGTCATAAAGTTGTAAATTCACTTAGTTGAGGTGCTAAAAGCAAACAGTGTTGTGATTTTTGCAGCTCAAATAAGTGAATGTTTAAATGTGTTATATTTGTATCATTTCTTCCCTATTTAGTAATGAAGAAAATCAATAACACATTTGTAAAGGTAAAATACGCAATGATTTTGAAATCAGGGGGTATAGTACGCTTTAGCCAGAAAGCTTATCTGGAGCTCTGCAAATCAAACAAGTCATTCCAGATGTATGGGTGCCGTAGGATATCAGAAAAGCACACGCTTCCCATACTTATATATACATGGATACACACAGTCACACATATGTGGAGGAATACAGACATGCAGATTACAGCACAACTCGAACAGAGAAGCATATTGCCACATACAACTGAGATGGCCATTAATGAACCTGGACAGTGAGTACTTCCAGGGAATAATGAATGAGTAAATACAAACGTGTGTGAAGAAATAAACCGCTGAATAACTATTTAATGGAGTTTAATGACTAGTCATCCGTTAATGTTATTTTAGGTTATGAATCACATATAGTTTACCTGTAAGGATGGGGTAAATCCCAAAATCAGAACTGAATATCTACATACAAATATATATATTCAGCTCAACTGGTGCCAAGTCTTCATCACACCACAGTCACTTAGCCACACTCCCCACAAGTAATATGATTATTATTATTGCTACTATTTGTACCCTTGAATCAGAATATGAAACAAAATATTGCCACAACAAACCATTTATTTGATTTATTGCTGTTTAACGGCCTATCGAAAGCTAAGGTCATTAAGGTCGATCCCTTGTTTGACCTGCTGCATTGGGGGAAAATTCCAAAATTAAAACGGAATATTTATATCGAAAACAATATATATACATTTATATTAGAATAACCTGACATGGTGCCAGGTCCATACCACACTAAAGTCACTTGGCCCCTTCCCCTAAAAGTAATATAATTACGAATAATTGTAACTCACATAAAGGGTATAACCAGTTTCAACTGTCACATACAAAAATGCCAAAGACGTATGTGAGGGCCAGACCAGGTTTCTGGTCGGGATTCCTTGAAGGACGAACTCTGATCGTTAAAATACCCATCGCATGCCACAACAAAACATACATTCATATATGACCATGCATACATATAATCATTTCCAAAATTAGTCACTTCACAAGTGTCATACTTTTGGAAATATGTGAAGCTCGACAATGACATTTCAAAAAATACTACCTACATTACTTCGCACATCATAACCCGTCATGCAGACAAAAAATGTAGTGAATCAACATTTTGTCAAGGTCGGCTAATATGGTCATGTAACTGTGTTAATGTGATGTAGATTATATACATTAATGGCCATGTTCACTGTGGAAACAACGCATGCAAGTCTACATAAATAATACACAAACGGACATGGGAGAAAGGGAGAGCTCCAATTGCTGTTTCTGTTGTTCTGACGGGGGTCTATTTATACCGTTATTTCCTATTTATCTCACCGGTTTTTGTGACAGCTCATATCTATATTTACATAACATTTACGAATGACAATATAATCACCAGAGCGGTTATGGGCATTACATTTGGAAATTGGTCAACATATATGTATATGTATGTATGTGTATGTACGTGGTGTATACGTATATATATATGTGTGTGTATATGTGTATATATATATGTGTGTATTTATATCGTGTGTGTGTATATTAAATACGTGTATACTTGTGGCACTATTCTACCAGTTCTAAAAAAATTACGAGTGCCCGCTATACAGATATAATTATATGTCTCTCCGAATAGTTACTGATAGTGATGCGCGGTGGTATCATGCTATTTTCATACGCGTCACGCGTTAAATGCGTCACCTAAACAAATACTATTTTAGACAGATTATAAAGTATCCATAGTGCACATCAACAAATAAATACAGATAATCAGTTAGTAATGTCCGTTAACATTTTAGGGAGACACGGTTATCGCCCCTGATATCGGTGTGGTAATTTACGTCTGATATAAAATGTATAATGATGCGAATCAATAAGTGGGTTATATTGTGCCATCAAACGTGACATGTGACGTCATTGCTGCACGCGCGAGATTGTGAAGTTCTACCATATCCAGCCTATTTGTCAGACATACAGACATAAACCACACAGACATAATTCATACATTGAACACATCATTACAAGGTAGCAATAGCAGTAACTGAGATGACAGCCAGTCAGACATAAACGACGCAGACACAGTCCATACATTTAACACATCATTACAAGGTATCCATTGCAGTAACCGAGATGACAGCCAGTCAGACATACACCACATAGACATAGTCCATACAGTGAACAAATCATTACAAGGTGTCCACTGCAGTAACTGAGATGACAGCCAGTCAAACATACACCACACAACAGACATAGTCCATACATTGAACACATCATTACATGGTGGCCATTGTAGTAACTGAGATGACAGCAAGTCAGACATAAACCACGCAGACATAGTCCATATATTGAACGCATCATTATAAGGTGTCCACTGCAGTAACTGAGATGACAGCCAGTCAGACATACATCACATAGACATAGTCCATACAGTGAACACATCATTACAAGGTGTCCACTGCAGTAACTGAGATGACAGCCAGTCAGACATAAACCACGCAGACATAGTCAATACATTGAACACATCATTACAAGGTGGCCATTGTAGTAACTGAGATGACAGCCAGTCAGACATAAACCACACATACATAGTCCATACATTGAACACATAATTACAAGGTGCTCACTGCAGTAACTGAGATGACAGCCAGTCAGACATAAACCAACATACATTAGTCCATACAATTAATACAGCATTACAAGGTGTTCTCTGCAGTAACTGAGATGACAGCCAGTCAGACCTAAACCAGACAGACATAGTCCATACATTGAAGACACCATTACAACATGTCCATTGCAATAACCGAGATGACAGCCAGTCAGACATAAATCACACAGACATAGTCCTTATATTGAACACATCATTACAATGTGTCCACTGCATTAACTGAGATGATAACCAGTCAGACATAAACCACGCAGACATAGTCCATACAGTGAACACATCATTACAAGGTGTCCACTGCAGTAACTGAGATGACAATCAGTCAGACATAAACCACGCATACATATACATAATATATACATTGAACACATCGTGGATTTGTCACAGGGTGGTAGTGGACCATTAGAGCAGTGTGTGTGTGAATTATCAAGCGGATGAGTGAAAGGAAATTATAAGACATTTACCCGAGCGTTGAGGTTTCGAAAACACCAAATATGTGACATTTACCAAAGAAAACGAGGCACATTTGAAAACACAGAGGGCCAGAGAAGCATGGATTTGTCACAGCATGAAAGCATACCATCCCAGCAATGTGTGTGTGAAATATCAAGCAGACCCATGCAAGGAAATTATAAGACATTTACCTAAGCGTTAAGATTTCTGGACATACGGACGGACTGACATACAGACACCATTTATTGCCGAAAATATGAATATGACATTGGCATTGTATCAGCTGATTTCATTTCATTACTGGATATCATAGTGGTCTTTACAGCAAATACAATAACAGCAAAAAAACAAAATCTAATTTTGGCAAGTTCTGTAAAAACCCATTTCTAGTTAACAGTCATATGCTTAAAATTGGCGGACATCTTTGACGCCATCTTGAATTTCAGACTGTTGGCACCACTTCCCAAATTGACACCCAGGCCAAAATTACATCACTGTAACATATACAAATTTCAAAACTTTCCCATCCAATGTTGGAACCAAAATCGCAGAATGCAACTGTCTGTGTGTTTCATAATTGATTTGCCAGACAACCAGAGGGGACACATCAACCTCCCATGTTGGCGGCATAATCAAGCTTCGATACGGATTTATTTGACGAAGAATCGATTACCATGAAAATAAGAAGTAGAGCACGTGAATGTAAGAAATAAACGGTACTCGATTATTTGTGAAATAACTTTCAGAGACCCATACAACACATATGCCATCGTATTTGGTGCGCTACATATCATCAAAGTCTGTTAGGAAGATTTTAAAGAAACTATACAGTAAAAATGACATCACAGATTACGTCACGTCGGAAAATCGGGTTCTGAAATCATGGGATCCCACACCCTGACTATAACGTCATTGAACAATTATCAGTATAACTATTGCATCATGCCAAAATTCATTCAGATATAGGCACTATATATCAACTTACATATTCATTTTCAATACTGGTTGGATGACCCTCGTATGTAGCCGAATATTTTCAGCGCAAATCTCTGACAGACAAACGGTATGTCCAGTATATGCATAATATAATGATACGGGAGCCATGGGTAAGGCGCCGTTTTATAATGAGAAAATCCCATCTATGCAATAATAAGTAAGTACATAATTAGCTGCATCAGCTGCATCAGGTGCATTGTGGAGTTTCTGAACATTTACACGAAATAGTGTAAACTACATAAAATTTAACCTTGAAATCACAAAAGAACTATGTATCTTTCCCCAGTTAAAAGACAACGCAATCTAACAATGTATTTCTCCATTAAAACAGAGAATACTATAAGCCATACGTACAGTGGAGGTCCAGTGTGAAGGGCCCACTGGTCACCGACCCGACAATGTTGTCGACCGTACAAGTGATGGTGTCGCCGTCGTCGTCCCGCGTGGGCGTGAACACCAGGGTTGTCTGGGTAGACGATGACTGAGTAACTTTACCCGTCCTGGATTTCCGTTGCCAACTGATGGACGGCACCTCAGGGTTACCATCCACAAATGTACACGTTAGTATCAGCTGGTTCCCGTTGGCTGTGAATGGACTACTACCGGTCACCGTGACCGATTCAGGAGCATCTGTAATACAGGGAGACATGAAGTTAATTCTCCCGTTAGCTGTAAGTGGACCATACATGTAAGCAAGAGGTATGTGTCATGATCCTGCGTACTGTGACAAATATACATAATGCATACCTAGTATAGTTATGTACGTAGTCATCAATACTCATCGTTACTCGTGTGCCAGCTCGAAAAGAGGAAGATAATCCATGACCCGGTGGTTTAGTAAACAATCGTAATAAACTTTGCGCATCTACTCAGCATAAGGAAGCTACATACCATGTTTCAGGTCTGTAGCTAGTATAGACGGACGGACGGACGGACGGACGCGGACGGACGGACTATCCAAGTCGCATATTTTTAAAATAGACTTTTTCAAATAAATTATATGCTGACATACATGTATTTTCAAATTTTAACTTTTATATTCTTAGATCATTTCTGAGCTAAGAAGCCAAGATGCATCGTAAATTTGCATTTGCTTTTATTTTCACTACAGCAGTCATTATACATCAATGGACAAACTCGACATATTTATGTCTGTCACTGGAGAAATGAGGCTTATGGGATATGTGAACAGTGCAGCTCAATAGCACACTTCTGTAGACTGGTAACGATCTGTATTACTTGTTAGAAACATGACAGGTGTTCCATTGATGGAATGGCGAACAGTGCAGATCCTGATCATATTGTGTGGATGCACAAGTGATATGGATATCCACTGGTTGCCAAACTCATAACGCCCATTTCTTCAGTCAAAGCCACATTTTGTAATTCAATGTTAATTCTGTCAATATAATTTCATATTCAATACCACAAACATCTGCTCCGTTGTCCCCCTCATGTATAGCAAATCAGTGTATATGATGGCCAGTGCCGCTGCAAGTTTGTAGATTATGTACGTACTATCAATATCTAGGCATACTCCAGACTAGTACAGTGTTGTACATAGCCACAATATACTTACAGTATACTTACGTATGTTTAGACATGGATTCCCGTAACATTCAACAGAGATTCTACTTTCACTTTCAAAAGTTCGATATTTTCGATAGCTTTTCTTTGAGTTCCAACCATGGATTGAAATACTATTTTTTTAATTTGATATAATTTGTCAATTTGCATATTCCTAAGCTGTCTTGGGGCTTGAATTGTCAAGCAGCTGCTTCTGCAGTGAATAATTGGACGGCACATATAGGACAATAATTTCACTAGCAATTCACAGTCGACCACTGTACACAACTGCTACATGGATTGAATACTCACAACGGACAATTAGCGTGACCGATGCATTGTTACTGGTGTCACCACCATGCAGCGCTATCATGTTTGTTGCGAGACACTTGTAGACCCCGGCGTCCTTCCGCCTGGCGGAGGTTATTGTGCGGGTCCTGGTGTAGCGGTTATCCCCCGATGATGGCGATAGCTGTTCAGTGTGTAATGTCTTGCCATTGTGGTACCACGCTATGTTCCCCGCTGGTTTACTGTGGACGGAGCACTGTAGTGTGACGTGAGTCCCCGCGCCTTCTGTTACCGGCCCAGGTGGAGATACGGTAACCGCGGTGGTGGGGTGGACTACACGGGAATATAAGGACATGCGGGTTGTGATGTACATGCAGTGTGGGAAGTACATGTAGAGATGTGTATATGAACCAGGATCTGGTCTGGCCTTATTGCCTTCATAGCCAGTGTAGAGCCAGATCTGCATGTGCATCGTGAGTCTGATCAGGGTCTTCGGTGTCTGCCACTAGATCAGAGACAGGTGTAAAACGTGTGGAGTAAACAGTGGTGAATACTGCCATCTGTCATGTTGTGTCGATGTACAAGACGATAAGGCTCCAGACGAGTCAAAGATTACAGAAGTTGTCATAGTGTAGCTCAACTGGCTCAACATGCAGATCAGTATGAAAATAAAACATGTTAGTAGTGCAAATCCAGAACTGTCGACAAGGTGCGTATTGGCGTATTTTATGCAATAATTTTAGCTGAAGACGCATTGATTATCAAAAGTGGGAGTACAAAAGGCGCACAGCAATGTGAAAATACGCATTGATTTGCAAATTTAGTAGTGAAAATACTGTCATAAAGTTGAAAATTCACTTAGTTGAGCTGCAAAAAAACAAACAGTGTTGTGCTTTTTGCAGCTAAAATAAGTGAATTTTTAAATTTGTTATATTTGTATAATTTTTTCCCTATTTAGTAATGAAGAAAATCAATAACCCATTTGTAAAGGTAAAATACGCAATGATTTTGAAATCAGGGGATATAGTACGCTTTAGACAAAAAGCTTATCTGGAGCTCTGCAAATTAAACAAATCGTTCCAGAGGTGTGGGTGCCGTAGGATATCAGAACAGCACACGCTTCCCATCCTTATATATATATATGGATACACACAGTCAAAAATATGGGGTCGAATACACACATGCATATTACAGCACTCGAACAGAGAAGCATATTGCCACATACAACTGAGATGGCCATTAATGAACGTGGACAGTGAATACTTCCAGTAAATAATGAATGAGGAAATACAAACGTGTGTGAAGAAATAAACCGCTGAATAAGTAGTTAATGGAGTTTAATGACTAGTCATCAGTTAATGTTATTTTAGGTCCGGCTAGCGGGGCTCAATCACATATAGTTCACCTGTACTTATGGGGGAAAACCCAAAATCAGAACTGAATATCTGCATACAAATATATATTCTGCCCTGAAATTAGAATAAGCTCATCTGGTGCCAAGTCTTCACCACACCACAATCACTTAGCCTCACTCCCGCAAGTAATAGGATTAGTATTAATGTTACTATTTCTACGCTTGATTCAGAATATGGAACAAGAAAATATTGCCACAACAAACCATATTTTTGATGTATTGCTGTGTAACGGCCTATCGACAGCTAAGGTCATTAAGGCCGGACGAACGGGTTCGATCCCTTATTTCACCTGCTGCATTGGGTGAAAATCCCAAAATCAAAACGGAATATTTATATCGAGAACAATATATATACATGTATATTATAATAATACGCAATAATACGCATACATATAATAATTTAAAACATTAGTCACTTTACAAGTGTCATACATATGGAAATATTTGAAGCTCGACATTGCAATTTCAAATACTACCTACATTACTTTGCACAACATAACCAGTCATGCAGAAAAAAACTTTAGTAAATGATTTTGTCATGGTCGCCTAATATGGTGATGTAACTGTAAATGTGATTATATACATTAATGGCCATTCTGACTGTGGAAACAACGCATGTAAGTCTACAGAAATAATACACAGACGGGCAGGGGAGAAAGGGAGAGCTCCAATTGCTGTTTCTGTTGTTCTGACGGGGGTCCATTTATACCGTCATTTCCTAAGCCCCATGGAAGCTATTTATCTCACCCGTTTTTTGTCACAGTACAGTTCATATCTACTGCTCGCATATTGTATATATACATAGAGTTACGAATGACAATATAATTATAATCACAAGTCCAGTTATGGGCATTACATTTGGAAATTGGTGAACAAGCATGCATATATATATACGTGGTGTATATGTATATATATATATATGTATATATATATATATATATATATATATATATATATATATACGGAGACATTGTCTCCGTAGACTTGAATGGCTTAATATTCCATGGTGATATTCTGCTGATAGTTAATCCAATTGTTGCTTTATACTCTCAATGTGCCATGTAGCATCAGACCAATTTCACATTGCCAACAAAAGCATGCATGCATTTTTCCTCATCTTAGGACGAAATTCGTTTTTAGTTTGTGTGAAAAGTACATCTTGCGAAATGTTATTAATGAAGTCGCCTTGATGTTAACGTCAACATGACATTCCAATATAAACGGGCTAAGAATCAAAATATGCTCAATTGTGTGGACCCCATTTGGAGGAAACGAGACATACGGTAGTGATCACAATGATGTCCGTGTGTGCATGTGTCTGTTCCTGCTCCTGGCCATACAAACGTTAATGTTTTTAAATTATTTATATCTCTGCAACCAGAAGGTTGGTTGGTTAAAATTATAATATATATAATAGTCCCAAGGCTTAGTGTCACATTACATGTATATGATCAAGACGTCTCTTCTTCTACACAGTGATTGAGGAGCTAGTGTCAATGTTGCCATGCCAACATTTTTGTTATGTCAGAAAAACCAGAAGTGCAGAATTAAGTCAATGTCCATGCACACTGTGTAACCTCACAAAACATAGAAAACCATGTAGGCCTTTATAGGCTAGCAACCACCAATTAGTTTTACTATACAACTTAACCTATTCCTCCAAATATGGCCATTCTCTCACACTTTCACTATTCGTATGGATACTGTGGAACCTACCTGTTCATAACCTGCAACCTGTCTGCACCGGATTTTCACTAATTAAACAATATGTTCACTTACTCCTAAGAAAGAAAATTTCAACATTGTCCTGTCCGCCATATTGTTTATCATCAAAGTGTCATGTGACGTAGTGTTCACATTACGTGACAAGCAGGCTCAGTAATTTCTTTTAAATGCTAGAAATATGCTGGAAACTGGTGTTAAAAACACCCCAACATGTTTCTCAAGTAAAATTGGGCTGTAATGGATCAGGATTTACAAGCAAACTGGGTCTGTGGCCTCAAAATGTCTGCACTATTTTTTTATACCGGACTACTAAAGCATACCCCCTGGCCGATGTGTACTATATTTAGCACAGTGATACCTTATACATCAAATTGTTGTAAATATAAGCAGCATAAGGCAGAACAATGTAGTCATACTTGCGGTAATGGTTTAACGCTGTAGTGTGTACCCGTTCTCATATTGTAAGCTACCGGACCGTGCTCTCGTATAGCACCCTGCCTCCATGATGGGCACATGCTGAAAGGCACTATATTGTACACATTCAGATTACCTGTCAGGGATCATATACTTTTTATGCTATTAGCACAGACTGCTGCACATTTGTATATACTTTTCTGCAGTAATGTGAGTTTTGGGATGGCATCTTGTAGAGGTAACTGGGGCACCAGGTTACTGACAACTTTAATGCTGACATCGGTCATGTGACAACAGTAATGCTGACATCGGTCATGTGACGACAGTAATGCTGCCATCGGTCATGTGACAACAGTAATGCTGCCATCCGTCATGTGACAACAGTAATGCTGACATCGGTCAGGTGACAACAGTAATGCTGCCATCGGCCATGTGACAACAGTAATGCTGACATTGGACAGGTGGTCCTATGATCGTTATTCACTGTATGTATTTGTACATTCAATGTCTACATGTTAAAGGCACTGCGTCTCAGATATGCGCAGAAAGTGATGAAACAGATTTATAGTAAAGCTACTGCAATTACAGAGTTGAATCTTATTTTGGAACCTATTTCTATGTATGTTATAATACAGAAAAACTAAATGCTAGTTTTCCTGCAGTTGATGGTTACTAACTTAATTATATCTTTATTATTATGTATTATGTCCACGCCACCGAATGGTGAGGGGGGGCATATAGTGTTACCGGCTTCCATATGTCCGTACGTACGTACGTACGTACGTACGTACTTCTGTTACAAAACCTTAACGCTGGGGTAAATGGCTTATAATTTCTGTTTCCTTGTTTTCAAATGTGTCTTGTTTTCTTTGGCTGCCAGCGGGGGCATTCGTGTGCTGACAGGCCACATTTCTAGTATTGCTTAAATGAGTGTAACTGTTAAATGGAAACCACTTTCTGATTGTCGTAGTGTATTATCATTTCACAACAAAATATAATTAAGTTTCATTAATTTGCCTTAGTGCTACGTGTATAGCAACATACATAGCCAAATAATATTCCCTGTTTATCACAGATTCTAATAGGTTGTATTTGAATATAACAAATGTTTTTAGAAAATTCCTCAAATAAAACACTGCGATTAATTGATATGTCATTTGCTGTGAAGGAAGTGAAAAACGACATATTGGATATCTGAGACATCATCTGAGACTCAGTAACTTTAACATCTGGTATGTCTTCTCTGTTTTCCAGTAGTACAATATACTAACGTGTATATCCATGTATTTTATACTTGCCTTGTGATAATGCCTTTTAATTGTTACTGAATGTACATATTATATATTTTGACATACAATGTAGTTTATTTTGTATTACCTGTATACCAAAGTTAATGTTTCTATTGCTGAGTAATTGCACAGGCCTTATATTGCTGACCAATTGTATTGCCTTACTTTATTGTTTACCAATTGTACAGGCCTTGTATTGCTGACCAATTGTACAGGCCTTATATTGCTGACCAATTGTATTGCCTTACTTTATTGTTGATCAAGTGTACATGCCTTATATTGCTGACCAATTGTACAGGCCTTATATCACACATCTTCTTGGTACAAAATCACATGGCTTATTTTCGTCTGAGACTACATGCTGTTTATCGGAGTAGGGTCTACACTGATTGCCATGCTTGGGCAAGGTTTCAGTGTGTATACTTCGCAAGCATTGATCATCGCTTTCAGTAGTCCCAGTGAACTGATGAAATTTATATTTTAAACCAAATTATTAGGGCCCCGCCGAGAATTGTTTCACCCTGTCTTGTCTGTCTGTCTGTCAGTTTATTTTTTGAAAGTTTTTGTACGAGTTTCTCAAATCACCTATAATTTCTGTTTGCCTTTCTTTAGCTAATACATGTATCTTCATATTGCACACATGCATTACTTAGTAACGATATATCCTTCCACATTAATACAATTACCCTCGCTGCTGATCGTATGTCCGTCCATCTGTCTGTTTATTTCTTTGAAAGTTTTTGTAAGAGTTTCTCAAATAGGGGCCCTAATTGCGTCGACAGATCACATTTTCTAGTTATTTCTATCTTTCGATTTCAATGTCTGATTCGACCTGTGAGTCATGGTTTATCTCCCCATTTGGACTTAGAATTTCACAATTTTTACTTGTAACTCTTAAAACGTTTAAACCGTAATAGCTGGAACCTTTGTACTTGGTATGTACCTTCTTTATGATGTGTAGATGTGCAAAATGATTTCCATTTTAGATTTGACATCATGCCATGGATTATATTCTTTTTGACTTAGAATTTTACAATTTTGTCTTCTTTACTAGTAAAGCGGTAAGTGGAGCATCTGTGTTCTACGACCACATTGTCTAGTTTATGTAAATATTTACTGTCTGTTCCACGTTTTTCTGCCGACAAACTAGCTATTAAGCACATTAAATCTAAACAATATTTAAATGTAAGTATTTTTTCATCAATAACAAAAAAGTCACCCTCCCCAAAAAAAAATTAAATTCCATCAAATATTGATTTTCTTGCGAAAACAAATTAGATTTTTTAAAATACTTTTTTATTTGTGGACCGATTTTCAAAATCTAACTTTTGTTTTCTTATTTACATCATTTTCATGCTATCGAACCAGGTTTCAGAGTCAGTTTCTAATTATTATTTTGTTCAACCCTCCTGGTCAGCCTGCTCCTTTTCACCCCATGTTAAATTCCCATAGGAAAATTTTTTGTCGCAATAAAATCAATACTTTATGGAATGTAGTGTTCGGTGTGGTGTTGAGACATGATCGCCCGGTTAGCTCAGTTGGTAAGAGCGCCGTGCTAGTGTTACGGGGGTCGTGGGTTCAAACCCCACATCGGGCGACACTTTTTCCCCTTAGAAATGCTTCAATATCAACTACTTCAACTACACTCCTCCCCTTCTTATATTTGGGAACCAGGCATCAACCTCACAGCTTCATGAGGAGTATAGCCTGCAACCCAAAGTACACCCAGGCACAATCCTGTTTACTTCTGACACCATTGAAGTATTTCTAAGGGGAAAAAGTGTCGCCCGATGTGAGGTTTGAACCCACGACCCCCGTAACACTAGCACGGCGCTCTTACCAACTGAGCTAACCGGGCGATCATGTCTCAACACAACACCGAACACTACACTCCTCCCCTTCTTATATTTGGGAACCAGGCATCAACCTCACAGCTTCATGAGGAGTATAGCCTGCAACCCAAAGTACACCCAGGCACAATCCTGTTTACTTCTGACACCATTGAAGTATTTCTAAGGGGAAAAAGTGTCGCCCGATGTGGGGTTTGAACCCACGACCCCCGTAACACTAGCACGGCGCTCTTACCAACTGAGCTAACCGGGCGATCATGTCTCAACACCACACCGAACACTACACTCCTCCCCTTCTTATATTTGGTAATGAATGCGGTTTTCTTCCTATCTTCCTCTTTGATTTTGATCTGCCAATAGGCGGCATTGGCGTCTAGCTTTGAAAACCAGACACTGCCCGCTAACGTGTCAAGGCAATCGTCTACAAGTGGAAGGGGGAAGACGTCTTTTACGGTGACGTCATTCAAAAGTCTGTAATCTATGCACCACCTAACTGACCCATCTCGTTTCCGAATTAGTACTGGTGCGGATGCCCAGTCAGAGGTTGATTCTTGGATCACCCCTGCACCCAACATTTTTTTCAAATGGGCTTCCTCCTCTCCTGCAAAACAAGCTGGTGTTCGCCGTATACGTTGCCTGACAGGCCTTGCATCACCTGTATCGATGCCGTGCTCAATGCTAGTGAAGGACCCTAGATCAAATTCATCCGTGGCGAACACATCCTGGAACTCACTTAGTAAGTTCCCCAACTGTGTCTGCTCTTCTGGCTCTAAACCTTGCTTGGACTTTTCAAACATTTTCTGTAAATGCTCCGGAACACCGCCAGAACTTGGATCAATTGGTGATCTTTCATCCTCCACTGTCTGAACAAGTACTTCTTCCTGAGGCCGACAGTAGCCCTCTACCGGGCTTGCCTCAGCTACCTGCTGCCCTTTACGCAACAACTGATACTTGTCAGAAGCATTGACCACACAGACAACTGGCACTGTACCTCCACTCCTTACTACCCTCGGCACCATCACCCTCAAGCCGTCCACCGATTCCATCACGTAGTCAGGAAAATCTGCATTCATTTTGCATGGTACTTGGACCACGGAATTTGGCGGAATTACTCTTCTCTTGAGCACTGTCACTCTTGCTACTATAGGGTTACTATTCCTGCCCTTTACCTTTAAGTCAATGGATTGTCCATCAAACTCTAACGTGCCCAGTCCCATATCCAACACAGTTGCATGATGATATAGAATGTCAAACCCAAGTAGCATATCTTGTTCAATTGGGGCTACATAAATTTGTTCATCATACCATTTTCCGCCAATTTTCAGACTCACCGGACCTGCAATGAAACCTTGCATTGACATTTGTCTTCCTGCGGTCAGCAAAGTCACATTTCGGAGCTTATTAGGCTTCTTTGCTAATGAATGATAGACTTTATCGGATATTATGGTGGCCTCTGCTGCTGTGTCCACAACAGCCTCTACCATTCTATCACCTACTTGTATGTCCATGCTGAATTGTGATGCAGACTTGAGTTGACAAACGGTTCTTGTAATGGATACAGCTTCTGGCGTCATGCTTCCACTAGCTAATTTATTCTCAGATATTTCCTGTCCATTTTTATCACCCATCTTGGATGGATGCAAGTCCCCACTACTAAAACGAAGACAATTTCTCGCTTTTGGAGCTTACGTTCGAAATTGGCACCAAAGCGTCCCCACTACTACTCAGTGCGACCTCAGTTTTTGTAACTGTCTCTATATCTCCACTGGGGGCTTGTGTCAATTTTCCGCAATTGGTGCACAGGTGCGAGTCCGAGTACTTGGTACCCAAACTCTGTATCAGACTTGGTCTAGATACATCCATTTCCAACTCACACAATCCCTCTGTACGACCCACTGTTCCACCAGATTTGGAATTCCCTTCCGAATAGCGGCCTATTCTTGTTTGGGACGAGGATTGGCCCCTGTCCTCGACCCTTGCCCGTTTAAATTTGTGTAACTTCGGTTCTTCGGACAATATGGCCCTCTTCTAAACAACCAAAACATTTGTTTTTAAATGGACAGTCTGCAGACATGTGATCTGGTTTCATACACATGTAACACCCCCTCTGCCCAACTCCCCTTCTATCAGACTTCAAAGTTAAATTTTCCAAACATTTTTGCAACTTCATGAACGCCTCTTCCAATGAAGTGATGCGGCCGTCTGACGTTGTTAATTCAGGTCTGGCTGGAGTGGGTACCCTCTGCTGCGGAGCTTTCACCTCAAAAACCTGGGGTCCCTCGTTGTCAATATCTCGCGGTCGCTTGGTCTCTCTCCTATTAGATTTACCATACATCGCACAGTGCACATGCTGGTACCAGAGTATATCAATTAATGGCTTGTTGCAGGGATGCTGGTCTACCCATACACATGCTGGCCTGCCTCTTTGTCCAATAAACCTTGACAAAGTCTATTCACTGCCTGCTGATTACAATAATGTTCGGGCAAATCTTGGAATGCCCGAATTGCCAACAACTGTATCCTATCCGCCCAGTCACTGAGCTCCTCTGCAGGGCTCTGCACTGCCGTCTGGAACTTCACCTGCACAGTCTCTATCAACTCCTGACCAAAACGACTTTCTAATTTGCTCAATAATCGATCAAAGATCATGTCAGTTGTCGCTATCATGGCCTGAAAGTCAGCGGCTTTCCCACACAAACACCAGCGCAAACTATGGGCACGAACATCTTGTGTCCACTGACATGCGTCCGCATACTGGAGAAAGCGCTGTCTAAATGTCAGCCAGTTACCAGTACCATCGTATTGCAGACCCTTAGGTAAACTTTTAATTACGTCTACAAAGTTACTGGTGCGCGACCTTGACTGACTCCGGTAACTGGAGTACTTGGTACTCAAGGGGTACCGTGCTGTTGTTCTAGGTGACCTTGACCTACTTTGGCTAGACTCTGACCGTGACCCGTTTCGCCTGTGACGACTGACCTTAGGTCTCGTATTCAAGTACTTGGTACTCGAACGATACTTTGTTCTGGGTGACCTTGACCTACTTCTACCGGACCTTGACCTACTTTCACTGGTGCGCGACCTATGTCTGTGTCTAGTCCGTCTGTCATGTCGAGTGTATGAATATCTGTCCTTTGTCGTCTGGTATGACCTTGACCTATCCCTACTGTCGTAAGTGCCACTGGAAATAGATCGGCTTCTATTTTTATTGTGCCGTGCACCTACATCAATGTCATGGAAATGTTTGTCCCGTTTCGCCTTTTGTGACCTTGACCTACTTTGTGAATCTGGGGAGCGATACCCAGACCGTGATCGTCTATCACAATGCACCACCTCCCTCCCGTACTTAGTACGCGAGCACCCTTTCACCCTAGGCGACCTTGACCTCTCCTGTTCGACATCAGACTCTGTCGAACTAGATCTCCGCCTACTTCTCCCATGACCTCCGGCATTGTCGTACTTGGTACGAGAATGACGATCACTCACATCTCTGGTCACTTTTCCTTTCCGCTCTCTTGTGCTGGGTTTAATTTCACCAGCAGCCCTATCCGAACAGAACTTGGTTCTGGAAATGTCACCCGTCAACAATGGGTGCTGCGACTCCATCTCTCTGTCCAATTCCACACGTTGTTTATTTGCATTCAAGAGCACCTCACCCACATTCCGCCTTGGTGCCTCACCGGGTTGCATCTCCCGCATAGTGTCACCCTCTGTTTTAACTTTGGGTTTGACACCACCATACTCGGTATCTGGGAGACCCCCCTTGTACCTAGGGTCAGTTTGTAAGAATTGGGAGACCAAATGCAATGTTTGCTCCACTTCCGCCTTGGTGTTATCATAACTGCCCAACGATGCACACGCACACTCATCCTCCTCCCATTCTCTAAAGCGGCTTTCCAATGACAATTTGTCATCAAATTCCTTACCGGTATCTATCACCCGACTTGGTTTACAACTTGGTTGCAAAACAATCCGGGTGGGACTTAGTGCTCGTTTGGGGGTCAAATGGACGGACTTAATGAGCTCGCGGGGCTGTGTAACAAATGGCAAGTTTGTTGAAGGCGGTGTTGGCAATGGCTCAGCAATTCGCACATGGTATCGGACTGGTAGCTCTGAATTTGGTGTAAAGTCAAGTGCCGCTAACTCTGAAGGACTTAATTTTACTCGCAACATGACTTCCAAAAGATCCTGATCTAAATTGCCCTGGTATTCCCTTAATGTAATTATTGCTTCAGCCAATTTGACACCAATACCTGGTATAGAAATCAATTCATTGGCGGATGCGTAATTAACCCGTATTGGCCCTGGTGCTGCGGCCATTATGTACAAAGGGGACCTTACGAATTTAAATTATCTTTATAAACAATCTGCTCTGGATCTCAACTTCAGTATCCAGATACGCAGCTTGCAAAATTGTTTTCCAACTGCAAGTTCTCCCACGCCGTGAAAACTATTCTGACATCCTCGTCGCCATTGTTCTGGTTTCCTACACATGTAACACCCCTTCAACCCTCCTGGTCAGCCTCCTCCTTTTCGCCCCATGTTAAATTCCCATAGGAAAATTTTTTGTCGCAATAAAATCAATACTTTATGGAATTTCATCAAATAAAAAAGTTTGGGGAGGGTGACTTTTTTGTTATTAATGAAAAACTACTTACAAGTTTAGTGGCAGGTGGGAGCACGCGATGGGTGATTTAACGATCGGGGTTCATCCTTACCGGAATCCCGACTGGAGACTTGGTTTGGCCCTCACATACGTCTTTGGAATTTTGTATGCGACAGTTGAATCTGGTTATACCCCTTATGTGAGTATTACGATATTCGTAATCCTATTTTAGGGGAAGGGGCCAAGTGACTTGGTGTGGTATGGACCTGGCACCAGGTCAGGTTATTCTAATTTCAGGGCTGAATATATTTGTTCTCGATGTAAATATTCCGTTCTGATTTTGGGATTTTCCCCCCAATGCAGCAGGTTAAAACGGGATCGAACCCGTTTGCCCGGCCTTACATGACCTTAGCTGTTGATAGGCCGTTAAACACTAATAAAAAACAAACAAACAAACTTACATTTTAATATTTTTGAGACATTTTGCTGCCGACAAACTTTTGGATATTAAACAGACAGTAGTTCTGATTTTGGGATTTTCCACCCATACAGATTAAATATGGGATTTGATCCCGTTAACCCAGCCGAAAACAACCATGGCTGTTGACAGGCCATTAAACACCATAACATAAATATGTTAACAAGGCAGTTGATCCAAATAATTCTACCACTTTGTCCTGGCGTTGTTTACATGCCGTTGTTTACATGCCGTTGTTTACAAAACAATCAGTTATAAGTATTAAAGGGAATTCCTTTATTTCCATTTTCCATGACCGTTTACGACTTTCATTGACTATCATATATTTAGTATCGGCACAAATTATAAGCTATTTCCATAGCGCAATTGGTAAGCATTCGCACTTCCGTCAATAGCTCAGGTTCGAATCCCACAACTGTCACATTTTTTAATTTTTATTTCAATCTCGTCATTTTGTTAACACTAGGGTGGGCCAATAAGTAGTGTCACATGATTGTCACGTATATATATATATATAAGTATATATATATATATATATATATATATATATATATGTGTGTGAGTATATATGTGTATGTATATATATGTGTATATATGTATATGTGTGTATATATTAAATAAGTGTATAATTGTGGCACTATTCAACCAGTTATAAAAATTGCGAGTGCCCGCTATACAGATATAATCATTAAAAAATAATTACTTTACTAGTTTAAACATATTTTATTTGCATATTATTTACAATGGTACAAGGCGACAATGGAATTTACAATGATAAATACAAATGGGATTGGATTGAAAGCAAATTACTTTACTGATAATGACGCGCAGTGGTATCAGGCTATTTTCATATGCCAATGAAGCATGCTATTTTTTAATTATTTATACTAATTAAATGCGTCACCCGAAAAAACAGATTATAAAGTATGATCATTGCACATCAAAAAATAAATACAGATAATAATTTAGTAATGTCCGTTAACATTGCAAGGAGACACGGTTATCGCCCCTGATATCGGTTTGGTAATTTACGTCTATATAAAACGTATAATAATGCGAATCAATATGTAGGGTAATGGTGAATGAATGTTTATTTTGGCAGGAAAAAAATGTCTGTGATATAAAGAACAGTTTGTGCCTATTGAGTGGGCATTTACCTTTAATGACAGCACATCGGTGTCTAAGTGGCGAAGCAATCAACAAAGAATAATACAAACAAACATATTATCCCAAGCACTGAAGCACAAACTCTCTAGAAAGGGTTTAAAACAACTGGATGTGAGACTCGTAATTTTACAAGATGATATATTGTGTCATCAAACATGACATGTGACCTCATTTTCTGCACGCGCGAGATTGTGAAGTTCTACCACATCCAGCCTATTTGTCAGACATACAGACATAAACCACGCAGACATAGTCCATACATTGAACACATCATTACACGGTGTCCATAGTAGCAACTGAGATGACAGCCAGTCAGACATAAACCACACAGACACAGTCCATGCATTGAACACATCATTACAACATTTCCATTGCAGTAACTGAGATGACAGCCAGTCAGACATAAACCACGCAGACACAGTCTATGCACTTAACACATCATTACAAGGTGTCCATTGCAGTAACTGAGATGACAGCCAGTCAGACATAAACCACGCAGACACCGTATATACATTGAACACATAATTACAAGGTGCTCACTGCAGTAACTGAGATGACAGCAAGTCAGACATAAACCACGCAGACATAGTCCATACATTGAACGCACCATTATAAGGTGTCCATTGCAGTAACTGAGATGACAGCCAGTCAGACATACACCACATATACATAGTCCATACAGTGAACACATAATTACAAGGTGCTCACTGCAGTAACTTAGATGACAGCAAGTCAGACATAAACCACGCAGACATAGTCCATACATTGAACGCATCATTATAAGGTGTCCACTGCAGTAACTGAGATGACAGCCAGTCAGACATACATCACATAGACATAGTCCATACAGTGAACACATCATTACAAGGTGTCCACTGTTGTAACTGAGATGACAGCCAGTCAGACATAAACCACGCAGACACCGTATATACATTGAACACATCATTACTAGGCGTCCATTGCAGTAACTGAGATGACAGCAAGTCAGACATAAACCACGCAGACATAGTCCGTACATTGAACACAACATGATAAGGTATGCACTACAGTAACTGAGATGACAGCCAGTCAGACATAAACCACACAGACCTAGTCCATACAATGAATACATCATTACAAGGTATTCCCTGCAGTAACTGAGACGACAGCCAGTCAGACATAATCCACACAGACATAGTCCATACATTGAACACATTATTACAAGGTGTTCACTGCCGTAACTGAGATGACAATCAGTCAGACATAAACCACGCAGACATAGTCCATACATTGAACACATCATTACAAGTTGTCCATTGTAGCAACTGAGATGACAGCCAGTCAGACATAAACCACGCAGACATAGCTCATACATTGAATACATCATTGTCATACCGCAGATAAGTTTCTCGTCTTTTGATTGGCTAGCTTGCCTGGTCATATATATTATATGACCTGCCAAGGCCGTCGGACATACAGGAGTTGCGATTCCCCTCCGGCGCCTCGCGTCCAATGAAGACACATTTTGCAAGCGTCTAGCGATTGCGAATTGTATTCCTCACTAAACACCAATAAAACCCCGAATTGATCAATACAAGAACAACTTGTACACTCAAAACCAGTCTTTATTGTTTATTTTTCCATATATATTCTTCGCTCATCAAAATATGAGCGAAAAATTATCCAAAATGACGAAAATTGCTTTACAAATCTCAACACGCTTGCCTTCGTGACACGGCTATATTTAGGTCACAAACTATGGGTTCCACGCACGAAACCGCGGCGTAGCAATGACAGCGAATGTTTGGGAACCAGTCGCATTATTCTAGAGGCGCCAAAGGGAGAGCAGATCGATAGAGCAGTGGAATATAAATTAAATTAGACGATATAAAAAAACTGTCATAAAGTCGTTTTCGATGGATTTCTTACTCCATATTTAGTTTGTTTTCGTTTAATAAAAAAGCAAAATGTTCATTTACGCCTTTATATTAAGACTGACGGTAGAAAATCGAATCTCGGATTATTTTTCTTCCTGAAAAAACGCAAAGATCAAAAGACGAAATATGTTTATACGGCCAAATACAGGATCTGCTGTATGACAAATACGTTATTGTGATTCTACACAGGCTATATGGTGTAATATTGCCCGTCTGAGTGAACATAGCTCCAGACGGGCAATATTACACCATATAGCCTGTGTAGAATCACAATAACTTATAATACAAGGTGTCCACTGCAGTAACAGAGATGACAGCCAGTCAGACATAAACCACGCAGACATAGTCCATACATTGAACACATCATTACAAGGTGTCCACTGCAGTAACTGAGATGACAGCCAGTCAGACATAAACCACGCATACATAATATATACATTGAACACATCGTGGATTTGTCACAGGGCGGTAGTGGACCATTAGAGCAGTGTGTGTGTGAAATATCAAACAGATGAGTGCAAGGAAACAGAAAGTATAGGAAATTTACCTGAGCGTTACGGTTTCGAACACACCAAGTATGTGACATTTACCAAAATAAACGAGGCACATTTGAAAACAGAGGGCCAGAGAAGCATAGATTTGTCATAGTATGGATTTGTCATAGCATGAAAGCGTACCATCAGAGCAATGTGTGTGTGAAATATCAAGCAGATATATAGGAAATATCAAGGCAATTATAAGACATTTACCTGAGCGTTAAGGTTTCGGGACATACGGACGGACGGACATACGGGACGTACTTCCCAAAATTACATCACTGTAATATATAAACATTTCAAAACGTTTCCGTCCAATGTCGGAACCAAAATTGTACAATGCAACTGTCTGTGTGTTTCATAATGGATTTGCTAGGCAACCAGAGGGGACACATCCACATCACAAGGCCACGGCATAATGAAGCTTCCCTAAGTCAATACTGATTTAATTATTATTGATATCATTAAATACGTTTAAGTCGTACTTAAATCCAAAGAACGAAGAGGGTGACATATAATGTCCCAGAGATATGGCGTCACTAATGACGCCAACTGTATGCATTTTCAAGTTATTTGGGACAGAGTGGACACCATTGTGCAGCCATTAATCTCTCATTATCAAGTTACAAGTACAAATTGTTTGAGCTGATCCATGGTTAAAATCAATACTCTCAGCTATTTGCTCACATACATATCGTCTACCAAACTCCACATCAAATGTTTTTGTTTTCTTTATAAAAGTTGAAAACGTCATGTTTTTGCCAAATTATTGTTATAGTTGCTCAGAACTGCGTCCATGACACTTTACATATGTGATGATGACGTCATGTCACTATGAAGTCATATACTACACAATGACATACTCTCACGGTGTGGGATCACGCGTTTCCGAACGGCGTGAGATGATGTTTTTCAGATGGGTTCCAGTAGATTTCCTTTAATATCTTTCTAATGGAATGACATAGTTTTATGAAATATACCGCAGTAAATGCGGTACACGTTGCATATATTGTATTGTCGGCTTTAATCTCATAATTACGTGGTTTTGATGAAGAATCGATTACCATGTAAAATAAATTAGAGCACGTGAATGTAAGAAATAAACGGTACTCGATTCTTTGTGAAATAACTTTCAGAGCACCCATAACAAATATATGCCATCGTATTTGGTGCGCTACATATCATCAAAGTCCGTTAGGAAGATTTTAAAGACATTATACTGTAAAAATGACATCACAGACTACGTCAAGACGGAAAATCGGTTTCAGAAACTATGTGATCCCACACCCTGACTATAACGTCATTGACAAATTATCAGTATAACTATTGCAGCATGCCAAAATTCATTCAGATATAGGCACTATATATCAACTTACATATTCATTTTCAATATTTGTTGGATGACACTCGTATGTAGCCGAATATTTTCAGCGCAAATCTCTGACAGATAAACGGTGTGTCGGTTATATGCATAATATAATGATACGGGAGCCATGGGTAAGGCGCCGTTTTATAATGAGAAAATCCCATCTATGCAATAATAAGTAAGTACATAATTAGCTGCAACAGCTGCATCAGCTGCATTGTGGAGTTTCTGAACATTTAAATGAAACAGTGTAAACTACTCAACATATAACCTTGAAATCACAAAATAACTAGTCACCTTTCCCGAGTTAAAAGACAATGCAATATAAATATGTATTTCCCCATTAAAACAGAGAATACTATAAGCCATACGTACAGCGGAGGTCCAGTGTGAAGGGCCCACTGGTCACCGACCCGACAATGTTGTCGGCCGTACACGTGATGTTGTCGCCGTCGTCGTCCCGCGTGGGCGTGAACACCAGGGTGGTCCGAGTAGACGCTGGCTGAGTAACTGTACCCGTCCTGGATGTCCGTCTCCAACTGATAGACGTCAACACAGGGTTACAATCCACACAGGTACACGTTAGTGTCAGCCGGTTCCCGTTTGCTGTGAATGGACTACTACCGGTCACATTGGCCGATTCAGGAGCACCTGTAATACAGGAAGACATAGAGTTAATTCCCTCGTTGGCTGTAAGTGGACCATACATGTAGACAAGATGTATGTGGCATGATCCTGCGTACTGTGACAAATATACATAATGTATACCTATTATATTTATGTACGTAGTCATCAATACTCATCGTTACTCATGTGCCAGCTAAAAGAGGCGGACGGACGGACGGACGGACGGACGGACGGACGTTCCTACAAATGGATACTTGTTGGGTTTTTACTGTATAACAAGTACCCAACACTAACCCTAACCCTACCCAAGAAGATCCCTAAAAAGCTTGCCCAACACACAGAAGAGCATTTGTTGGGTACTTTTGTACCCAACATATACTCTCTCGGACGGATGGACGGACGGACGGGCGGACTGGTCGCACGCACGTACGGACGGACGGACAAGGGCAATACTAGATAAAAATGATGCTTAAAAAGTGTGTTGGGTAAGGCAGATTCTTGTGTACACCATTAACAGATGATATTGTATCTTCTTACTGTGAGCAACAAACAAACTGAACACAAACACTTAACATGAATATGACTATGTCACTGAAGCAGAAAAAGTAGGTCGGTGAAAACATTGCAATAAAATATATTTTTCTCTACGAGATTTTAACATGGTGTCTTAATTAGATTTTTTCAAATAAATTTATTATATGCTGACGTATTTTCAATTTTTTTAATTTTATCATGTTTATGTTCTTTGATCATTTCTGAGCTAATAAGCCACGATGCATCGTAAATTTACATTTGCTTTTATTTTCACTACAGCAGTCACTATACATCAATGGACAATCTCGACATATTTGTGTCTGTCACTGGAGAAATGGGGCTTATGGGATATGTGAACAGTGCAGCTCAATAGCACACTTCTGTAGCCTGGTAACACTCTGTATTGCTTGTTAGAACCATGACAGGTGTTCCATCGATGAAATGGCGAACAGTGCAGATCCTGATCATATTGT
The DNA here is from genome assembly GCA_029237695.1 of Conchocele bisecta. Taxonomy (NCBI): domain Eukaryota; kingdom Metazoa; phylum Mollusca; class Bivalvia; order Lucinida; family Thyasiridae; genus Conchocele; species Conchocele bisecta. The sequence goes on from CM055270.1 coordinate 89,168,490, forward strand.
GTGGATGCACAGGTGATCTGAATATCCACTATTTGCAAAACACATAAGGCCCATTTCTCCAGTCAAAGCCACATTTTATAATTCAATGTTATTTCTGTCAATATAATTTCATATTCAATACCACAAACATCTGCTCCGTTGTCCCCCTCATGTACAGTAAACCACTGTGTATGTGATGGCCAGTGCCGCTGCAAGTGTGTAGATTATGTACGTATTATCAATATCTAGTCATACTCCAGACTAGTACAGTGTTGTACATAGCCAAAATATACTTACATAAAACCACAGTGTATGTAATGGCCGGTGTCGCTACAAGTGTGTACATTATGTACGTACTGTCAATATCTAGTCATACTCCTGACTAGTACAGTGTTGTACATAACCACAATATACTTACAGTAAACCACTATGTATGTGGTGGCCAGTGCCGCTACAAGTGTGTATATTATGTACGTACTGTCAATATATAGTCATACTACAGACTAGTACAGTGCTGTACATAGCCACACTGTACTTACAGTAAACCACTTTAATCGCTTCGCTCGTCGGCCCAGCCGAACGACCTCGTACGCCGAAATATATTTCCGTACAAATCCATTAACCTAATTATTATATACCCGTTAAAGAAAACATGCATCCTAATCATTAAATAAACCGATAGTGTGATGAAATGCGACTCTCTGTTATTGTTGTTGAACAATCCGAGTGCCTGTGGCTTCAGTTTATGCAAAGTGTAGTGTGTAGGAATACTAACTTGACAACGTCATTTCGCGCACATGAATCGATACAATACACGAACACCAAGATAGTTGACATCACTACAGACACAACAAAACCGGGGAAAAGGCGTTAAATTTGGATAAAAAGCCATACTTGAAGTTTAAGTTAAACACGTAAGTTTCTTTAACACATGTTTTATTTGCCGATCATGTCAATGAGTATTGTTAATTCCACAAAACGTTCATATAACCGTCCGGAAAAAACTATGAAGCACGAGGCCACATCGGATCAACCTAATTTAGGACTTAAAACGACCTTTGTCGCCAACAACTGTATTTGGCATGTAACGTTATCGTATTATCCCATACAGGCTATATTTCATAACATACATCTTTTGGACATTGGATTGGGACATTTTATGGCAAGCCAATACACAATAATTCCTTAAACCATGGTTTGGAGCTTAAACCCTAGTTTAGGCTCCTCAAACCGTAGTTTGGGCGTAAACTGCCGTTTGCGATCCCAAATGGTAGTTTTCTTAAATCTTTGTTTGGGCAAGTTTGGTGCACTTGGCGGCTCATAAATTTAGATGGAAGATATACCGTTACATGTCATGACATGTCAAACGTGGGAACTTTCAGTACTGTAAACATGCTCCTCCCATCGATGTATCATAATTTAACGTTGCGTAGTCATCACTGCATTTATTCATATATTCCTTAAAATGGATTGTATAGATGACGGATTGCCCATATAGATTAGTGTATTGCGTTACATGTATGCCTCTAACATGAGACGGTGGCAGGTATTCTCTTGGCCGTAGGGTCGAACGTTTTTAATTGATATTCTTCGACGCACAGTTAAGGTCGGCAGCATATTTTAACGACGCTTTCAAAAGTGATTATCCCCACCTGACAATGTATACGGTTCACTTGAACTGAACTATCTTGCGTCACTAACGATGCAGATTAAATCGACACTCATAATCTGGGAAATATGGAAATATCACAATTCTGATATGTGCCGGCGTGTCTTGTTACAACACTCCATACATATCGAGAAGTTTATCCACCTACACGTATCCATGCCTTCCGACCGACGTACGTAACACATTTCTTTTTTCAATAACTTATGAACCGCTTCACCGACGTTGAATTAATATTTGGCCACAATGTGTGTCTACTGTCTGTTGCACATTTTGCTGCCGACGAACATTTGGCTATTAAACACATTAAATCTAAATAATATTTAATTGTAAGTAATTGTTCACCAATAACAAAAACGCCACCCTCCCCCAAAATAATTATTTAATGAAATTATATCAAATGTTGATATAACTGCGAAACAACGATTTTCCTATGGGAATTTAACATGGAGGCTAAAACAAAATATTTAAATAATCTTTTATTTGTGGGCCGATTTTCAAATTATAACTTGTTCTTTATTTCCAAGCTATCTCTCCAGGTTACTGAGTCAAATTCCATTTTTCTTTTTCGTTTTTCGATCCTCCCAGTCCTCCTCTTTTTGTCCACCATGTTACATTCCCATAGGAAAATTGTTTTTTCTTTCGCAATAAAATCAATCTAAATTTTGTTTGGAGGGTGACAATTTTGTTATTGATGAAAAAGTAATTACTTTTAAATATTTTTTAGATTTAATGTGTTTAATAGCCAAACGTTTGTCGGCAGCAAAACATGGAACAGGCAGTAGGTATACAGTTGCGAACTGTAACTCTTGCAATCTACTCCTGTGCCATCCATAGCCACGGACGGTACTGGAGTAGATTGCAAGAGTTACCGTTCGCAACTACTCGGGATGGTGACATGTTTTGTATACGACACACGTCCGACCGCCCACTGTCAACGTCACTGAGGACGTATGCTCATCTTGTTTGTAAGGCAAACATGTTAAAGTGTTTTATTAGTATTAATAGCAAGCGCGAGGGGATTAGCGGCGAGGGATTAGCTTCAAAGTGATAACGACGTCCCTTGCTTTTATAAAGAATAATGTGTGAAATGTAAGAACATTTTATTTAACCAGGTGAGCTGATTATCTTGAAATAATGTCCTCGTGCTTGGGTCCTACTGCTACACAAACTCGTGTCGCTACGCTCACTCGTTTGTTTAACATAATGACCCAATCCCTCGTGCATTATTTCACGATAGTCGCGACATAGAGTTATTAGTATATACAGTATTTGACTGTGATTGTCGCGCTTCATTGTACGTGAATACGGACGAAGTTCACATCGTCTGTTTACAATGTGCTTTGTGTTGCTGTTTGCTTTTAGAGTTGTGGGCGAGCAGCGTTTACAACTTTACCTTTACAATATTGTGTGCCGTGTAACTAAATGGACATATGCAAAAACAACGTCAATGTTTTATAACAGCATATGGTCGTACGTTAATATAAGACCTGTTTGAACTATTAATAGAAGAGGGTTCCACAAAATGTTTTAGAGATTCCACTTTTCCTCTATCACATGATACTTGTTCACAGTTTTGATGAGTCACGGCTGTTCCCACATTATGTGTAATACAATCCCTTCGTTACTGATATATGTAAGAGTGAGTTTACCAAATACAAACTTGTATTCACTAAATGAAATCTGACACACATAAATGAAATTACAGATACACGTATAAAGCAAGGGAGACGCTATGTAACGTTTACGACTACATGTACTTTGTTGTTAGCTAGCAATAAATAACATGTTATCCATATAACATAATATATATAATGTGCATAATTATGTACAATGTCGGTAAACAATATAATACTACACAAATAAATCATTTATCGGGTCCATACGCGAACTGGGCTGCCGACACAACCTGTTCACATGCTACTGAACTTTACTCGTTTCCGATCATTTATTTTCATAACAACCCCGAGAACGTACATTTATAGTTTGACATAAAATAGTCAATGGTACACATACAATTGGTTTGTTTCGCTAATGGTACACCGACTAGCATACGATAATACATATATACCGTTCTTCATTATCAGCTGTTAACAACGACGTCAGCTATGTGAAAAGCATAAATGGAAGCGACGTTTCTAACGTCATTTAATCGATATCATCATTTTCGTCATAAGGTAGCTTTTCGCACGACACGGCTCATATATATATATATATATATATATAGATTATTTTGGATTAAACACATATTGCAAAACAAATTATGTCAGTTTTGTAATTACGATAATTAATATTTGACTGTGACTAGAGAAATTGGGCTTATGGCATTTGTGAACAGTGTAGTTCCTGACAAATAGCACACCCATGTAGCAATACAACCATACATAATGCTTGATAACAACATGCGCTGGGTGTTTCATTTATGAAATGCCTATCAGTGCAGATCTTGATTAGACTGCGCACACAGTCTGATCTGGATCTACACTGATCGCAAAACGCATGTATAAGCCCCATACGCCACATTATAACGTTTATCCTACGCTAGTAAAGTAATTGCCACTTTACAGCTGATTGACAAAAAGAACCTTATGCAAATTACAACTAATGATCGGGATTCCCGATCACTCTGAGCACAAGATTCTCACTGATTGCAGTACAATGAGTATACTTTACTGACTAAAGGCTATCAGTGTACATACTATGTTCGGACTGCGTCAATGAAACGGCTAATATTAAGACAACTTCAGTGGTTGCGAATACAGTAAGGTAGCTCTTATCAGCAGGCTGCAAATCATATACAGTTTAATTGTTTATTTACGTATCATAATATGTACATCATAAACTATATAGCAATACAACAATACAGCTACATGACTTTGTACAGTTGCAATTCTGTAAGAATTTTATAAGAGACGGCTCATTTAATCAGCAACTATAATTACATTTCAGCATATACATGAAATGCATTACTTGAACAATACGTTATATTTAACTTTAAAAGGACTACGCACCAATAAGGCATCACAAAAAAGGAAATAAACCATTGCAGTTGCCGTTGCAACCGCGCTTATGCTGGTTAAAACTATCGGTGGCAACGATAACCGCTGTTGGTTTATATCTTTGTTGCGTCCCGCGTTGCATAGCTACCGCTAATCGTGAGCATGGTGACAGCGCAAATGATCCATCACATGATTTATTCACATGTCTTAAGAGTAGGTTAAAACTATGGAACGCCAAATCTACATGAACTCAAATATATAGTGCTAGCTCTAAAGCAATAAATATTTGGAGCTAGCTCCAAATGATTTATTGCTAGCAATACAACATTTCGAGCCACCTCCAATTCAGTTGAAGAGCTATATAATTCATTTGGAGCTAGCTCTAAATCAGTTAATGATATCTCAAATTGATTTGTAGCGAGAATTATGTAACTTTGATTTGGAGAGCTCTCTAAGTCATTTGGAGCTATCTCTAAATCATTTGGAGAGCTCTCAAAATCATTTGGAGAGCTCTCGGAATCATTTCGAGCTAGCTCTTAATCAATTAATGATATCTTAAATTGATTTATAGCGAGCATTATATAACATATATATTCAGATGATGAACATATCTTGTTCGCTGTTGTTGTTGTTGCTCACGGCTCGGTACACATGCGTACAGATATTTTAAAAGCATGGGAAGGGTGCGCTTATTGTTTTTTTTCCTCCAGTTCCCACGTGGAGTCATATTTGGAGGTAGCATCAAATCAAGTTTATAATGCTCTCTCCAAGTCAATTTGAGATATCTTTAATTAATTTAGAGCTAGCTCCAAATGATTTAGAGCTAGGTCCAAATGAATTCGAGAGCTCTACAAATCATTTCGAGAACTCTCCAAATGACTTAGAGATAGCTATTTGAGCTATCATTAATTGATTTAGAGCTAGCTCTAAAGAATTTCGAGAGCTCTCCAAATGATCTAGAGAGCTCTCCAAATGATTTAGAGATAGCTCCAAATGATTTATAGAGCTCTCAAAATCAAAGTTATAAAATGCTCGCTACAAATCAATTTGAGATGTCATTAATTTATTTAGAGCTAGCTCCAAATGAATTAGAGAGCTCTTCAAATGAATTGGAGATAGCTCGAAATGTTTTATTACTAGCTCTAAATATATATTGCTAGCTTTAAATATTTAGAGCTATCAATATATATTTGAGTTTATGTAGATTTGACGTTCCATATAAAGCAGAATGAAATAAACCACAAACGAATGTTTATAATTATACAAAGGCATCTTATTAAGAAAATGTTTGAAAAAAGCCACAGATTAGATGTATATATGCAACCTAGCTTAAAAGGGATAAAACATGCCGTTGTAATAAGAAATTTTGCATTATTTACACAAAAACCTAATTCACACATGTTACTATAATTGTATTATTTGTACAACAGTGCAGATCTTCGATTTAAAATATAACAAATGGGTTTTGGCACAAAATCGTTATATTTTGCGGTTCGAGAAAAGAAAAGCAAGTTTGGAATCATCAGTCATTTCAGCGAACAGTGGTTCCATAGAACATGCTTTTTCGTATAGCACAATACAATGGGGTCAGCGTGTAAGTGCACACACGAACGAACACGACACCGTCTCCACACGGCACGCACACGACACCAAATTCCACACGATATGCAAGAGTTTGGACGCACGATTGCCTTGACCAATCAAATACGACGGTGTGGTGTTATACCACACGATTGTAGTGTTACACCACACGCTTGTGGTTTTACACTACACCAATGTGGTGTCGTGTGGTGTTACACGGCATTGGTGCCGTTTTGCACGATATTAAGGTTGTGTTACACGACACTAATATGGTGCCGCATCACACCAGCATCAATAAACCGGTGTCAATAAATAAAACAAAGGCAAAAATATATCCGTGTTCAAATAAAAAAGATTCACAATGCTATCCCCTCTATTTAATTCAAAGTGACTAGAAAGTCAGCTGTATTGGTGATCTGTTTTAATTCTTCACACAACTTTATATGGTGCGCAAATATAAATCAGCGGGTTATTGCGAGACAAACAGTGAAACCTTGACCTTGACAATTTCTTGGACAAACAAAAAGAGTCGTCACTGCCGTTCCGAATATCAAGAACACATTAATAGACACCACCATGTTCACAATATATTTATTTTCATATAAAATCAAATTATAATTACAATTACTCAAATAGCAATGGAAGCACAAGACGAAAACAAAGGGATATAAATCTTATATTAGGCGATAAGCATTCCATGGGATAGAAGCAAACTAAATATAATATAAATGGTGAGCCTAGCGGCTGTGAAGACAAAGCTGTTTGAACCAATAGTACCCCATTAATGGAGGCCAATCAAGTTCACATAGCTTTGTGTTCCGAAAATGACTACAGCGTCAACTACCAAAACCAACGAGAAGACCAATAATCTTCTCACGCTGCTTTAAGGCGAACCAATAGGACAACAATTAATGAAACGATCCTACCTTGAGCGGCAGCCATGTCTCTGACATCAACATCATGCATGGCGATGTCCATACAGGGTACATTTATGGTAAGCAAGACAACAATGCATATGGCCCTGTCGTACAAACAAATTAGTACATGTACATGCTAAAAATGATTTTTTTTACGGCGAGAAAATTCAACATAAGACCTCGGGAGGGTGGGAAACAAAATTTATAGATGTGGTAGCGACCACGGAATGTCAAGCAGTGACTAAAACAGCCGGGCGCCGAAAATTGTGCGTAACAGGTCCACAGCAAAATAAAATAGCCAATCAAAGGGACTTATAACCCATAACAATGCAACAAAATCAAAACAACCAAAATATCGGTGCTAACAATTGAAATGTATTTTATAACAAGAATTCCGCGGAATCAAATGTCTCAAATGAATCAAATTATACACTATATTAAGAACACTATATCTCAGAAACCGCTTCGCCAATTCACTCGAAACTTCACATGTGTGTTTATCATCATCCATATTTTCATTCTGTGTCCAACCCATGCGGCCCCTGTGCCGAATGTCAAGGTGAAATTACTTTGAAATTTAATTCAAATTTTTCTTATGATTTACCGATCATGTAGGTTAACGTTTTTAAGAACACTATATCACTGAAACCGTTTCGTCAATTCCTTCGACGCTTCACATGTGTGTTTTTCATCAACCATATTTTCATTCTATAGTCAATCAACCCGTGCATCCCCTGTGCCCAATATCAAGGTCAAATTACTTTGAAATTTACCTTAAAGTTTTTGACGTGCCTGCTTGTGGACAGTGCGATATAGTTGTCACATTGGCCTACATACGTACGTACATCCATATGTACGTCACTTCGTGCGTCCGGTTAAAGTTTTTTGGATTTAGGTTTCACTGTTATCCTCGTGAATGTTTAAAGGTACATGCCCACTCAGTAGGCACAAAATATTTTGTATAGGAATTAAATAAGTGTATAATTGTGTCACTATTCCACCAGTTCTAAAAATTACGAGTGCCCGCTATACAGATAATCATTTAGTAATATTTATTTTACTGATAGTGACTCGCGGTGGTATCAAGCTATTTTCATATGCAAGTGAGGCACGATATTTTTTAATTAGTTATGCTGATTAAAAGTCCATACCCACTCAGTAGGCACACAATGTTATGTGTAAGAATTAAATAAGTGTATAATTTTGTCACTATTCCACCAGTTCTAAACATTACGAGTGCCCGTTATACGGATATAATCATTTAGTAATGTTTATTTCACTGGTAGTTACGTGCGGTGGTATCAGGGTATTTTCATAGGCAAATGGGGCATGCTATTTTTTAATTACTTATACTAATTAACAGTGTCTCCTAAGAAAATAATATTTTCGAGAGATTATTAAGTATGATCATTGCACATCAAAAAATAAATACAGATAAATGAATAGTAATGTCCGGTAACATTTTAAGGAAACGCGGTTATCGCCCCTGATATCAGTGTGGAAATTTACGCCTGATATAAATTGTATAATAATGCCACTCAATATGTGGGGTAATGGTGAATGAATGTTTATTTTCCAGAAAATGCCTTAGATGATGTCTCTGATATATAGAACATTTTGTGGCTACTGAGTGGGCATGTACCTTTAAGAACATTATATCTCTGAAACCGCTTCACAAATTCATTCGAAACTTCACATACTGTGTATTTATCACCCACATTTTCATACAATGTATGCCCAACACGTGCGTCCGCTGTGCGCAATTCCAAGGTCAAATTCCTTTTAAATTTTCAAAACAGTTGTTGTTGGGCCCGCTTGCAGACAGCGCGATATAGTCAGCACATGGAGAAAGTTTTTGGTTAAAGTGTTTTCTTGGTTAAAGTTTTTCGGTATACTATCAAAGCCTCGGCAGGTGCGGCATGTTTTTACGTCAACGGGCTAAATCTTTTTTGCAATAAAAGTTTGTATTTGTCCTATCAAATGCCTCGGCGGGTGCGAAATGCAGGCCACGGCCATCTAGTTATTATGGCATGCGATTTGATCAGTCGGCCATCGCACCATGACTAGTACAGCATCTTATCAGTCGGCCACCACACCATGCCCAGTATAGCACCTGACCATCGGCTATCACACCATGCCGAGTATAGCACCTGTTCACCGGCTATCGCACCATGCCCAGTATAGCATCTGATCACCGGCTATCGCACCATACCCAGTATAGCACCTGATCACCGGCTATCTCACCATGCCTAGTATATCAACTGATCACCGACTATCGCACCATGCCCAGAATAGCACCTGATCACCGGCCATCGCACCATTCCCAGTATAGCATTAGGCATTAGGCCATTGCACCATGACTAGTATAGCACTTGATCAGTCGGCCATCGCACCATGACTAGTACAGCATCTTATCAGTCGGCCACCACATCATGCCCAGTATAGCATCTGCTCACCGGCTATCGCACCATGCTCAGTATAGCACTTGATCACCGGCTATCTCACAATGTCCAGTATAACACTTGATCAGTCGGCCATTGCACCATGACTAGTATAGCACTTGATCAGTCGGCCATTGCACCATGATTATTATAGCACTTGATCAGTCGGCCATTGCACCATGACTAGTATACAACTTGATCAGTCGGCCATCGCACCATGACTAGTACAGCATGTTATCAGTCGACCACCACACCATGCCCAGTATAGCACCTGATCACCGGCTATCGCACCATGCCCAGTATAACACCTGATCACCGGCTATCGCACCATGCCCAGTATAGCAACTGATCACCGGCTATCGCACCGTGCCCAGTATAGCACTTGATGACCGGCTATCTCACCATGCCTAGTATAGCACTTGATCAGTCAGCCATCGCACCATGACTAGTTTAGCACTTGATCAGTCGGCCATCACCCCAGGACTAGTTCAGCTCTTGATCAGTCGGCCATCGCACCATGATTAGCATAGCACTTGATCAGACGGCCATCACACCGTGACTAGTATAGCACTTGATCAGTCGGCAATGCCCAGCATAGCATTTGATCAGTTGGCCAACACACGATGACTAATACAGCACTTGATTAGTTCGCCATCGCACAATGCCAAGTATAGCACTTGATCAGTTGGCCATCTCACCATGTCAAGTATAGCACGCGATCAGTTGGCTATCTCACCATTCCCAGTATAACACTTGATCAGTCGGCCATGCCGAGTATAGCACTTGATCAGTCAACCATCCACATTGCCTAGTTTAGTAACTGATCAGTCAGCTATCGCAGCATGATTAGTTTAGCACTTTATCAGTCGGCGGCCATAGCACCAGGACTAGTTTAGAACTTGATCAGTCGGCCATCGCACCAGGACTAGTTTAGCACTTGATCAGTCGGTCATCGCACCAGGACTAGTTTATCACTTGATCCGTCGGCCATCGCACCAAGACTAGTTTAGAACTTGATCAGTCGGCCATCGCACAGGGACTAGTTTAGCACCTGATCAGTCGGCCATCGCACCATGACCAGTTTACCACTTGACCAGTCGGCCATCGCACCATGACTAGTTTAGAACTTGATCAACCGGCCATCGCACCAGGACTAGTATAGCACTCGATCAGTCGGCCATCGCACCAGGACTAGTTTAGAACTTGATCAGTCGGCCATCGCACCAGGACTAGTATATCAATGGATCAGTCGGCCATCGCACCAGGACTAGTTTAGAACTTGATCAGTCGGCCATCGCACCAGGACTAGTTTAGCACTTCATCAGTCGGCCATCGCACCAGGACTAGTATAGTACTCGATCAGTCGGCCATCGCTCCAGGACTAGTTTAGAGCTTGATAAGTCGGTCATCGCACCAGGATTAGTTTAGCACTTGATCAGTCGGCCATCGCACCATGACTAGTATAGCACTCGATCAGTCGGCCATCGCACCAGGAATAGTTTATAACTCGATCAGTCGGCCATCGCACCAGGACTAGTATAGCACTCGATCAGTCAGCCATCATACCAGGACTAGTATAGCACTCGATCAGTCGGCTATCGCACCAGGACTAGTTTGGTACTTGATCCGTGGGCCACCGCACCATGACTAGTATATCACCTGACCAGTCGGCCACCGAACCATGACTAATCTGCATGTAGCTTAAGTCATGCAAGTCTTCCTGCGTTACAGACAGAAGTGGGGGTCGTGGGTGTACTGTAGTCATAGACAAAAAGTGATGGTGGTGGTGATACACATTGTTCCCACTGTGGGATATAGACCGAAAGTTTTATGACGTCAAATGTAGATGGCCGGTGTGTGTGGGGGATCGATCATTGTTTGTTTCCTCGGCGGTGGTGCGGAGTAGAATGATGAATTACTGATGAATTACTTTATTGAACACACATGTATAAGATGCATTGTCATACTTCACAATCCTCAAAACTGAAAAATTATTCATTTTGAAAAACGTAAAATCGACACGCGTGCGTGGAAACGATACACTTACACGATGACCCCACTGTACGTATGTCGTTGTATATAGTGCAGCTAAACAGTACATGCTACTCATCTTCTACTTGAGTCATACAAAAAAGGCAAACCCTACGGCCAATAGACAGTTGTCCATAATGACGAGTTGCCAACCGTAATGTGGCTAAGCCGCATCTAAACTTAGCCAAAGCAGATCTGTGTATTCGAGGCAATACAAGTTTACATTATGTTTCAACACCTCCCCCATATCTGCTTAAACAGATTATAACGCTTAAGTGTGTTACCCCCATATCCCCGTAAACCTGTCACTCTATTCAAAGTCGAATGCCATTCGGTGCCTATACAACTTTCCATTCGTCGCTTAACAATTTCGCTGACCAATACATTTCTAGAAAGTGTATGTACAGTATCAGGAGCCAAACTAAGATTATCCCACTTACATTGAACAGTGTAGCAACAGTGTTGCACCTTGTGCTGTCCTGTACGGAACCCCATACAAATACCTTGTACGGAATTATATAAATATCAATATGGGTTAGCCGGTACCAGTTAAGTGCAACACATTTCCATTGCTTTATGCTATGTGGTTCCCATCCCATGTCACCTGTCAGTCCCGCCGAATGGGTGTATTTATATGTTCCTATAAAGAATCTCAATGCACGGTTATATACAGCATCGATGCATGAGTATGGTTTAGTACCCCAAATTGCAGCTCCGTGTGATATAACAGACCTTACAATGGAGTCATATAATTTCGAATACACTATGTATGGCATTCCACCCATTCTCTTAAAAATTGCAATCAGAAGAATCAAAGACCTACTAGCGCACTGTGCTACCGTTTTAGCGTTGGTATTATAGTCGAGAAATTCATTCAAATATCAAGCCAAGGTGTTTGTACTTGTCAATATCATCAACAATGTGATCTCCGCATTTAAATACTGTCCGCGTTTTGGGTATAGCTATGTCTAAAATGTACGACATTACTTTTGCCATGATTTATATTCATATTGTTCGTGTTACACCAACTCGCACAACATGTATTGTAGATCAACTTCACTATCTGCAATAATGACAACGTCATCAGCATATAATAACACGGATATTCTTTCATTACCGATAGGTATATCTTTTCCGAGGGCATTAATCTGTATTGCCAAGTCATTGATAAACATGTTTAACAGCAGTGGTCATAACGAACAATTCTGGCGAAAACCGGACGTTGCACTAAGCCAGTCACTTATAAACCCATTAACCAGTACGCAGGCTGATGCACATGAATATACAGATTTGACTGCATTAAAACGTTTGCCAGTTAAACCGATATTGATCAACTTTTTCCATAAAATGTTCCTGTATATACAGTCATATGCTTTTCTGAAGTCAATGAAAGCGCAGAACGTTGACAGACGTTTCCTTTTGCGTGTCTCAATGATTGTTGTAAGTGTAGTGATCCGTGGTGACTGACTTCGGTATATGATTATTAATACCTTTCTCCCGATCGGAAGGGACTTTGCCAGACCGTAGACACATGTTAAATAGTATATGCAGAAATTATGCTGCTGTGTCATTACGTATTACATCTGACGGTATTCTATCCGGTCCACAGGCTTTACATGTTTTGGCTCGGAATATAGCTTGAAGTACCTAAAATAATATGTAGGTCATTGCAAACAGAACAATCGTCAAGCACCACCTCCATAGAGCTACAGTTTACCTTATATTGAGCAATACCAGCATTGCCAATATTTTTCCAAAGCTCGTTTGGGTCTGTATCGACTGCTGCTAACAGCACCGATTGACACTTGTACCAATATATTCGCTGTACCAATCGGTCAAATTGTTGTCGCTCCGAACATACTGTAATTTCAGTGTCACTTTCCTGTTCTTATCAGAGCATCTCAACGAGGATTTATACTTAGAACAAACATTATCCCATGCAACCATGAGGTCCTCACTCCACAAGGGTCTACCAGTTCGCCTCCGTTAATTACAACATCTTGAAAGGGGTCGTATGTGTTTAAATGGCAAACGTTCATACATTTCAGATTTCACAATATCACACGACAAAATAAAATGTTATGGGATCGATGATGGAGCGAGGACCTCTGCCCCTACATACTCTGATACAATTTCGGTAATTCTGGATACACGAACATCGGAGAACAGTACCAACTCACAGTGATTCACTAGACAATAGTCAACTACTGAACACCCATTAGTTGACACCGAAGTAAAATGATTAGAGCTGCAACAGTTCCTGCCATTTAATATACAATAATGACTATTTATTAGAAAGTCTAATAGAGTACCCCCATATATGTTTGTTTTAAAGTCAATAACATTTCTCGGTGGGAGTTCATCAACCCCGGCGATAAAATCGTCATTATCGCCACATCTTGCATTAAAATCACCGCGTCTAAAAATTATACCATTGTTTTGATAGTCATGTATATCACTTAGAAGAACATCAAAGAAGGCATTCACATCTACTTGCCAAGTGCATCCATCTGGAGGTAAGGAACAAACACAAGTGTATATACGTCTCTCTGTGACTTTATGTGTAAGACACATCCATAAAATTCCATCAACGTTACAGTCTAATAGTGAAACATGAAACGTATTACAACTTTTATCTTTTATAATAAAAACACACCTCCAGATCCACTCTCGGCACGCACATGTACAATATGTTTGTTTTTTCCAAACCACTTGTAATTATCTAGTTGAAGTTTATCTGATTTTAATAAATGTGTCTTTGCTACACATATGATATCAACATTTAGCATGTTAATGCATGATGCCCTGATAATATGATTGTCTGAGTGTGTATCCTTAGAGCAGCCATTCACATTCCAAAACCCTATGCGCACCTAACTCCGGTTGTGTCCATTTTCACTGCTCTCGGGCAGAATTAGTGCGACGTGACCTGGATCTGTTCGAGGGACTGGTATGTATATTGCGGCTGGAACAAAGACCGTCGTTACTTCCGCGCATATCTCGGGTGATTGTTTCATATTTGGCGGCATTCCATCGTTGCCCGCCTCTTGATCATTGTTGACGGACCGATATGTGGTTCGGACGTTCGACACTATCCCTGCGATCCATACGACTGCATAGATCCTCGCGATCCATACGATCTCCGCGACTCATTCGATCCTTGCGATTCATTCGATCCCATCGATCCCCGCGATTCTTACGATCCTCGAGTTGTACACGATCCCCTGTGAAGACCCGGGATCCAATTACTGAGATGTCAGAGTTGTTGTTGCTCACCGCGTCTACAATAACCCTCAAGTTGGAGACCGTCAATCGTTCCTCTCTTGACTGGTCGTGGTGAATGAAGACGCGCTTGAAATGAGTATAGTGCCTCAGCTACGACTTGGCATTCATTACCTTATCTTTGTCAGTTTTGGAAGAGAAGGTTGTAACAATGACACCAGCATTCCCGCGATATTCTGCTTGTTTACGTTGGGCGCCGAGCATTCTAATATCCGATATCTTCAGTCCATCACGAATCAGAGCTTCGACTGCCACAGACAGATTCTCATTTACGCGTTCAGGAAGATTGGGTATATGGTTAACACATCACTTCTACCCGATTCATTACGACGGTTCATCAAGCTCATGGACTCATGTATCGTATCAAACCGGGTTGTAATCGATTCAATGTCGGTGTTAATATCTATCCTAATGTTATCAAGTCGTTCATCGACACGTTTCTGCATGTCTTTCATCTCTATATTCACTCGCTTATCTATGATGCTGGCGATCTTAGATGCTAATTTACGCTCCAAATTCGTCGCAAGAGCGTCCATGCGTTCAGTAAGCATCATTGAGTAGCATACATTACACAGGGCTGGGTCTGGACCACTTCACCTACTGCATTGCTTGGCGTCTAGACCACCCATGATAAACATGGATTGGACGACCTCACCTCTTGGAGCCAACCCCCAACCGATCGGAGCAAGTGAACAAAATATATAATGCCCGAAAGTGTTATTCTTCCTAAGGTGACGCCGAAGGAACAACAGGCACTGCCGTGCAGTATGGTGGCGGACCTCCCGTCGTCAGACACGCGAATAAGATATCACGTCCCGAGGCGGGCGATAAGGCGCTTACGTCGTCATCTCCCAAAGCCTGCGGGTGGGCGTTAGACCGGATCGCACCCTTTAACTCCTGGTACCTGGTACCTCTCACTATCTGATATATCGTTGTCGGCTATTGCTTTCGACACGATAACGTCGATACTGTTTTTCTTCGATCTCGCAAGAACTGCTATTCGGTCGTGCTTGCGACTCTTGGCCTCGAGTATGCGGACCACCAGTCTGCTCGTCATGCAAAGCAGGATTGCCCCTGCTAAGACCGCACTCAAGGCCACCGCAATCGGCGCGGCAACCACTGTTGACAATAAAGACACACTCCCCATCCCGCTCAAAACGATAGCTGAGGCTAACGTGATGTTCACCCTCTCGACGACATTAACTTCCCGCTATATTTGCATGACCTGTCCGTGTTCGGCATTCATCATAATTCAAGCCCGATTAACAGTGTCACCACTGTGGAGGATCTCGATGGGTCGGCGATTTATGTCACGAAGTTAATAACACTCCCGGCAGGAACTTTACTTGGTGTGTCGTCGAATAATGTTAACCCTGACCTCTGCCACGCATGCTTGGTGACGCCATATTTTTGTTCTACCCCTTTCAGCGTCAGGTTCACACGAACTTCGGAAGTAGCATGTCCCTTAAAGTTGACCGACCAGACTGACATTCGCAGAACCGTCCCGGACGCTACCATGGTATATCCCGTATATATGTTGCTCGCGTTGGCGCCAACTTTATATTCGTGGTCCCCCCCGCGCAGTGCACCCCGCTCCTTGGCCCAAACTGTTATGGCGGGCTTTATAGCTTGACATTGCTATATGTGTGCAAGCGCCGTAGCCGCATCTATGCGGGCATGCATTACCCTCCACTCTATCCTTCACATTGCCGCCCCATAATTGCTGTATGTGCCGCGTCGTGGGTGTCTGGGCCGTATATGTTCATTATTCTGTTATTTCGAAAACGACTGCAATCGGGAAATCGTTCTTTAAATCTCGCACTTTATCATCGAGAATAGAGATCTCCAATTCGTGGATGTGCCCCGATTCCAAATGTTTCATCTCGGGGGTTGGCAAGACTAAGGTCAGGGTCTCCCCGCAGAAGCAGTCGCTGACGTGCACAACCTTAAGGAGGGTGGATGGGTACACGTATAACGTGTTGAATGGTGTATTCAGTTGATCCAGGTGCACCCTGATCGTTTTCGTGAAGGCGAAGCCCAGGGGGCGTGTCTCCGACGTCTTCGCCTGGCCCAAACCATCCCGGAGTATCTTGTTGTAAAACCTTGCCGCACGGCCTACGCAGGGGAGATCGTTATCCGGTTGGCGGGCTCGACGGTCAAGGTCGCAAGTCCGGTGGCTTTCGAGATTGTGAGGTGTTGGTCCGACCGTTACGCTCGTCGGCGACAAAAGCCTGGAGGGCTCGCGAACTCCAAATACAGGGCGTCAGCTTTGCTCAACCTGGGCGGCCGTTCTTCTCGTAGGCAAACCATTCGTTATCATCAACGTTTTGCCAGCCAACCATGAACGTGATCGATCTGAGGCCGACGTGTCGCTCCCCACAACAATTGTCGACCGGCTTCTGAAGCATGCAATCCCCGCTTTGAACATTGGTAAGCGCAGCAAACATTATATTACTCTATGGATACGAATGCGTTTGGCTTTAATTCTGCTGCGTAGTACCAACTCGGCGGAGTCTACGCCGCCAAGATAGGCGCCCCCCAGCTGGTACACCGCACAATCCAAGTTGGCAGCTCAATGTGGAAAACTACGCCAATGCAGTATTGGCAAAACCAGTTGCACTTCGCCGTATGGTGTATGGTGTGCCACGGATGGGTGTGGGGTTGCCTCGGAGGACCAACTTACCGCGGAGGACCCCTTCCTGAGGGAAGTTTTTAACGTTCACGTGTACTACACCACTAGGCGGATTCTGGAAGAACTGAAGACCGCTCAATCGCAAGACGACGTCTGGGACCCCGTTTTCAACACCGACGTCCGTCGAGTGTTTGAAATACTCAAACTTAGAGTCTCGAGGGATACGGACTGGCGACAGAAAGTATTTCCGATTAGCATTGGCCTTGGGGATGTTCTGATTCGGGGCCACGGGTATAACACGCAGACAGATTTTAGGCACATCACCAGTCCGAACGCCGGGAATGTTGACCCTGCAACGATGACCTTCGGGCCGGAAGTGTCTGCCATCCGGCATTGTGGTATATCATCCTGTGTTTGGCTTCACACAAAACAAGCACAGTTTGATTATATTCAGCAAGCTGCTTGTGTCCAGGACGCTTGGGATAAATTTGTGTTAGACAAGGGTCTAGGGTTCACGCAGGCTGGTGTTCCTCGCCTCAACGAGGCATAGTGATCCGTCGCTTATCTCCGTCATCATGGGCTTCTTTCAGTTTTCTTTTTTCTGTTAGACAAGGGTCTAGGGTTCACGCAGGCTGGTGTTCCTCGCCTCAACGAGGCATAGTGATCCGTCGCTTATCTCCGTCATCATGGGCTTCTTTCAGTTTTCTTTTTTCTAGCGCGGTATGTTGATCCAACGCCGAGAGTTTGGCGAGGCTGTTAGTTAGCTCGTCCCGGGCTGTTTACATAGCCTTATCCAGTCCCCGGAGCTCGCGAATGTTTGACGGTGGGTCTTCGATGAACGTGGTCTCCATTGTACGAATGGCATCCATGGATACACGCTGGACCTCGCTGAGCTCGACAGTTTACATTTCGTCGTTTGCCCCGGCCAGCTTAGCGGTGGCCGCCCGCAGGGCCTCTGCAGCACGTGCGATTATAATTGTTTTACCCCGCTTCCAATCCGTGAATCCGAGTTCGTCCCTTATGACTTGACCACCACCCTGTTTTCCAGCAATGGTATTATTCGATAGGGGCTCCCCGGTCTTCTCGTTGACGATCGCGATAGCTGTTGCTTTCAGTCGTAACTTACCGAACCGATCCATTTTAAACTTGGAGTATTCATGGCCGGTAGATGGGACCATATCTTTTTTTGCCAAGTTGTTGTAGTAGTCATTTACAGCATTCACGACGAGTTGCTGTTTAAAAGAACGTGAGGCCGTGGAGACGTCTACAGCTATTTCCTCGCCGGCTGCAGTTCCTGGTGTCTCTCTGATGACCGCGGCATCATCATCGATGTTATCAACATGGTGGCTGGGAGTGAAATCGCCCCTACCCAAGTCGTCCATCGTTCGATAAGATTGCTGTATTGAACAAGAAACACGGCGGGTTCAATACAGATGCTCGAAGAATGTCTTCAAATCAATACGGGCGCAAACTCAACCCATACCGCAGGCTGCTCAAACTCAACCCATACGGGGCAAAAGGCATGAGCCAGTCGTTACGAACAAACCCTCGACGATCGATCAGAATCAGCAGCTATTGGTCCGCTTTCCCAACCTTGGAGTTAACGACGTCATTGTGCCAGGGACTGTCCGGCTCACTGACGTCGGCAGAGGCGGACCGAACCGTCGTCCAAAACCTGGGCATCGCCATAGTCAAGAAAACCAATATCGAAATCAGCGGAAACGAGGTAATGTCAATCGACGATAGCTAAGTGTATTACTGCTATTGTGACCTGTGGAAGACCGCACTAGTGCGTGAAAACGCGGCATATCAGGGTATTGATACACCTCGAAATCCACATAGTAGGGGGCTGGGAGCTGTTTGTGGTGGTTTTGGAAGACTACCGTGTTATTGCCCTCCGCATCTCCACCCTCACCGCCGTCTTCCCAATCCCACGGCACTCCGGCGTGTGGTCCTAAAGGAGGTCTTCACTTGAGTAACCGTTGAGGCATCTCTCAAAGAAGTGCTTGCGCATGTTGTTGAAGTCTTGTATCCATGTGTAGTGAGATTTACCCGCCTTATATATCAGCAGTAGGTTAATTCTAGGCATATCAGCTGGTTGCCTGCTGAGCTGGTGGACTATGAGACATTTGTCGAAGACGTTTATGGCCAGGTTGTTCTGTTGTTCGACCCTTGCGATTTGTGTGATCCTGAGTGGGATACTTGGAGGGTTTGTCCACATGGTCATCAGCAGGAAACAGGGCTGACCGGAGTGCCCATCTGAGACAGTGGTCATCTTTATTTTTGACATTGACTACGGCCTTCCTGTTGTTCACTGCTGCAGGCAGTGGGATGTATGAAGTCCCTCTCAGTGGATGATACATGGCGATATCCAGCCATAGCGTGGTGACTGTATCAACAACCCATCCTGAGTCTCTCTGTGGCCATTGTCCGAGCATCTCCAGGAGGCGTGGGAAGGCTTTGTCTAGCTCCTCGTCGATCTCACCAACCAGTAGGAGAGCCTACTGCTTGTGGCGGAGCACAGGGTATGTGTACTTCTCACTACCATCTGTATCTTCTTGATACGTGACTCCGTTGAGAGTATGGATCTCGTCGATGAGTTTCTGGTGGATCTGGGAGCGCACTCCCTCCCGGAACGCCATTGGGTCTGCAGCAAGGGGGTACCCCTGTGAGACATCCATCTGCCAGCCCTTCAAAAACTTTCCTATCACCCAGGGGTTCTGCCTAAAGACTAGCCCATCCGTCTGTTCCTGTTAGAACAGCTGTAGGATCTCATTATGTTAGTCCTGGGTTGTTCCGATTGAATTCTGAGGGGGCATAGGATCCAACTCCTTCCGAATGGTTTTCCGTTTCATCTGGATGCTTAACCGAGGCTTCGAGCTGCCTGGAAGCAAGGGCTTGATTAGACTAATCTTCACCTCTTCCGGAATGGGTCATCCATGATATTCTTGACAACATCATGGAGAGGCTCGGGTGCCTACAATTATTCATGCAGCCACTCGATGATTTCATCCATCGTAGCCATGCTGGATGGGTATACATAACAGGGCTCACGTTTCTAATTGGGAATTTTCATAGCCGCCAACTGGGCTCGATGAATTCATCCATAGTAGCCGTGCTGGGCAAATTATTGTTGGATAGCCCTAGTGCTCCGACTACAATCTCGCTTGAGCGCGCCATGATACCCACACCCCTGACACAGCAGATAGCGATTTTAACACCCTGCCGCACCCAGTATACGGCTGCATTCCTGGACCTTTCTGCAGCCTAGGGAGATGCACCTTACAATACTCACTCAAACAGCTCCTATCTCAGAACTCTGTGGAGCCCGGAATGAGCTACAGAAAATTGTGTTTACCTCTCATTATCTTCAGTTATACCTACTAGTACGGGTATGTGTAAAAGGAAATCCCGGCCCACTTATGGTAGAGTGCACTTGTTCTGTCTAATTAAACCACCGTGATTATCGCCTACCATGTTCCCAACCGCCAACCAAACGTATCGCTTGTTATTTCAGTTCAACTTGTACAAAACCTCCTGGTCATAGAGCAACAAACAAATACGGCATGCATTGTTCGACGTGAAACACTTTCCGCCGGCGCAGATTACAACAGCAGTGGACAACACCGTCATTATCGCATATACATTTCCCCAGCCGCCCACCATATGTATCGCTTGTTATTCCAGTGCACTCATACAAAACTTCCTGGTATTAGAGCAACAACCAAATCCGGCATGAATTTTTTGACGCGAAACATTTTCCGCCGGCGCGGATTACAACTGTTACAGCAGTGGGTTTACCAATCCGTCATGTCATACACCTACTCAGGCCATATCGGTCATGATGACATTTGGAACGATGAGTTTAAGGCAGAATGGAAGAATACATGAATAAACCCGGAAGCTATATATAAACACTACATGTTAGCGTTGTGTTGTGCCATGCTAGCCGTGTCATCGATAAGCGAATCGCATGCGTAACCACACCGTGTGAGTTGTGCGAATTAAACCATTTCGATGTATCTCCCTTTAGTTTAGAAATGACCAGGGTATTGCACAACACACCGTTAGCTTAATATATGTGGAATTAACACATACAACTTGTCTTGGGGGACGCCCCTTGACATAGCGGACTGATCCGTGTGCCACTCTTCGCATACCTGCCAGAGAGTCTAACAGTTTTGCCATATGTGGTTAGGTTCGTCGAAGACTGGGGTGATGTAGATTGTGGAGTATACCACCTCGAACAAAAAATAAAAAACACGGTTAAGCGGGGTGGACACAGAAGGTTTTTTTTCGCGTACGTTCGAACCTAGAGCATTTTCTCTCCAACTTCTTTCTTGGACATCTTATTATCGGTGTCAAAAATATGTCTGATACGTGCAGTTTCGTCATCGTTACCATCTCCACCAAATTCTACATGGAATTCGTTGGACGTTGCCCATAAGGCTCGACAGTGCAGCATACCATTCCTTACTCTATTGCAGTCGATGCTGGTAGTCCCGTCACGCGTGTGAGGGTTAGTAGTAACGAGCCGGCCCGCGCCTCCAGTATGCACAGTACGCTTAACACACCATATGGTGGCCAGTTTGGTCTCAACGGCTTCAAGTCGGGCTTCAATGTGGGTAAGAGAACCCTTGATACTATTTACCATCACAGTTATTTTGGCAACTTCAAGGGCACACCCTTTCTTATGGTCAATAATAAGTGGTTTGATTAGGATGGCCAACTCATCTTTACAAAACTATCCTGTTTAGAAATACCCGCCATAATTATAATGTGTATAACTTCAGGACTCAAATTCAATTTTAATTGTCGAGCCTTGAACTGTTACTCATGTTTATTTCAGGGTTAGAGATATGTTTAACTCGTGTGCCAACTATAAAATTAACCCATATACTCCAATTTATGAGCATTTCATGAGCCGGCCAGGCCGTTGTTGCTCTCCGAGTAATGCTATAATTAGCGAGCGACATGGGTGCCGGTTGGTTGGGGGGATTTTTTGTCAGCCCGCATCATAGAATGCTCCCCATGCCATTCGGTGATATAACCACTGCAGACTTTCAACTCCGTAATACAGTATGGACATAAAAATAGGAACACTTAATGTAAAAGGGATAGGGGCAAAAGGTAAACGAATGCAGGTTTTTCAATGGCTAAAGGACAATAACAACTGAATATGTTTATTACAAGAAACACATTTCACGAATGCCAATACATTATAATGGGAAAAAGATTGAGGAAACATTACGTATTTTAGTGGTCTTTTTAGCAATAAAGAGGGTGTAGGTATATTAATAAATCCAAATTTTACGAATAAAATAAAATAATTCAGAAATTATACCAGATAGGACACTAAAAAAATAGATATAGTAGACGTACGGACGGACGGACGGACGTATGCCAAAATGCAGACGATATCGCGCTTTCCGCAAGTGGGTGCGACAATGATGATAAACACCCATGTGAAGTATCCAGGTAATGGGTGAAGCAGTTGCAGAGATATAGTACACGAACAAGTTTTAACAAAAAAATTCAAAGTAATTTGACCTTGACATTGGGCGCAGGGGCCGCACGGTTTGGGGTTAGAATAAAAATATTGATGATGATAAATACCCATGTGATGTTTCAAGGTAATGGGCGAAGCTGTTACAGAGATATAGTATAACGAAAAAGTTTTAACGAAAAAATATAACCAGACGTACGTTAAAACGTTAACGTTGAAAATGGCTAAGTCAATTACGTAGAAATAATAGGTGAAGGTAAAAAAATGGTCACATGTTGGATAGTTGTATGTGGTAGGCACCCCTTGGTTATGAAGCTGTGAAAGTTTGGTGGTCCTAGGTCGTACAGTATCAAAGAAATGGACTTAAACACGAAAACTTAACATTGTAAACGCGAAAACTTAACATTGTAAACGCGAAAACTTAACATTGAAAATGGCTAAGTCGACTGCGCGGAAAAAATGGGTGAAGTTAAAAAAAAAGTAACATGTTGGATAGTGATATGTGGTGGGCACCCCTTGATTATGAAGCTGTGAAAGTTTGGTGGTCCTAGGTGGTACAGTACCAAAGAAATGGACTTAAACACGAAAACTTAACATTGTAAACGCGAAAACTTAATATTGTGAATGGCTAAGTCGACTGCGCGGAAAAAATGGGTCAAGTTAAAAGAAAAGTAACATGTTGGATAGTGATATGTGGTGGGCATCCCTTGATTATGAAGCTGTGAAAGTTTGGTGGTCCTAGGTGGTACAGTAACAAAGAAATGGACTCAAACACGAAAACTTAACATTTATTGTGGACGCCGCCCGCCCCGCCCGCCCGCCCGCCGCCCGCCCGCCCGCCCGCCCGCCCGCCCCCCGCCCGCCCGACCCGCCCGCCCGCCCGCCCGCCCGCCCCCGCCCGCCCGCCCGCCCGCCCGCCCGCCCGCCCGCCCGCCCGCCCGCCCGCCCGCCCGCCCGCCCGCCGCCCGCCCGCCCCGCCCGCCCGCCCGCCCGCCCGCCCGCCCGCCGCCCGCCCGCCCGCCCGCCCGCCCGCCCGCCCGCCCGCCCGCCCGCCCGCCCGCCCGCCCGGCTTTCGCCAATCCAATAGCCTAGATTTTTTTTTTTTTTTTCAAAAAATCTGGCTAAAAATGGAAGATTACATAAAAGAACATGAAAGGAAAATGTCATTGTAGGTGGGGATTTTTATGCAGTTCCAGAACCAGAGATGGTCAAGAGAAAAGGTAACCCAGGCACAAAACCGATTGAAACTTAAAACAATTATGGATAATTATAAATTATGCGACATATGGAGAATACAAAATCAGAACTCTAGAAAAAATAAATGGCTTTCAAACTCTAGACCAACAATTTTTCAAATTGTAAAATGTCCTACGGGTACAAATTGTATCATTCTATGGTTAGTTTTAAGCTACACATCTCAGACGTTAAGAGGGGTCCTGGGTATTTTAAATTAAATAACAGCTTGATTCTTGGTGTAGAATATCAACATGTAATACGCAACTCTATAACCGACATCGCAAATTTGAATCCAGATGCAAACCCCAATACACTATGGGAAATAATAAAAGGAACAATACGAAATGAAACAATAAAGTATGCAACACGTAAAAAACGAAATGAAAAAGCAAGAGAAATAGATCTTTTAAAAGAAATAGAAAAATATAAATGACCCGATAAATAACGACATGATATTCCGTATTCAAAATATAGAACTGGAAAACATATACGAAAACAAGGTGCATGACATCCTGTTACGATCGAAAGCAGATTGGGTTGAAGGTGCTGAAAAAATATAAAACTAGATGGCCGCGGCCTGCATGTCGCGCCTTGTGGCGAGGCATGGACACCAACAAAAAAAGATATAGTATAACGAAAAGCTTTAACCAAAAAACTTAACCAAAAACTTTAACCAAAAAACTTAACCAAAAACTTCAAAGTAATTTGACCTTGACATTGGGCACAGGGGCCGCACAGGAGGGGGGTAGAATGAAAATATAGATGATGATAAACACCCATGTGAAGTTTCAAGGTAATGGGCAAAGCAGTTGCAGAGATATAGTATAACGAAAAACTTTAACCAAAAAACTTAACCAAAAAACTTAACCAAAAACATTAACCAAGGAACTTAACCAAAAACTTCAAAGTAATTTGACCTTGATATTGGGCACAGGGGCCACACGGGAGGGGGGTAGAATGAAAATATAGATGTTGATAAACACCCATATGAAGTTTCAAGGTAATGGGCAAAGCAGTTGCAGAAATATAGTATAACGAAAAACTTTAACCAAAAAACTTAACCAAAAAACTTAACCAAAAAAGTCAACCAAAAAAGTTAACAAAAGACTTCAAAGTAATTTGACCTTGACATTGGGCACAGGGACCGCACGGGAGGGGGTAGAATGAAAATATAGATGATGATAAACACCCATGTGAAGTTTCAAGGTAATGGGCAAAGCAGTTGCAGAGATAACGAAAAACTTTAACCAAAAACTTTAACTAAAAAACTTAACCAAAAAACTTTGCCAAAAACTTCAACCAAAGAACTTAACCAAAAAAAGTTAACCAAAAACTTTAACCAAAGAAATTAACCAAAAACTTTAACCAAAGAACTTAACCAAAGAACTTAACCAAAAATTTAACCAAAAAACTTAACCAAACAACTTAACAAAAAACTTTAACCGGACACACGTACGTACGTACGTACGTACGTACGCCAAAGTGCCGATTATATCGCGCTTTCCGCAAGCGGGCGCGACAAAAACTTAACCAAAAACTTTAAACAAAAAACTTAACCGAAAACTTCAAAGTAATTTGACCTTGACATTGGGCACAGGGGCCGCACGGGAGGGGGTAGAATGAAAATATAGATGATGATAAACACCCATGTGAAGTTTCAAGGTAATGGGCAAAGCAGAAGGTAATAAATTGCAGAGATATAGTATAAGGAAAAAGTTTAACCAAAAAACTTTACCAAAAAACTTAACCAAAAACTTTTAAACAAAAAACTTAACCAAAAAACTTCAATCAAAGTAATTTTAACCTTGACATTGGGCACAGGGGCCGCACGGGAAGTGGGGGTAGAATGAAAATATAGATGATGATAAACACCCATATGAAGTTTCAAGGTAATGGGCAAAGCAGTTGCAGAGATGTAGTATAGCGAAAAACTTTAACCAAAAAACTTAACCAAAAAACTTAACCAAAACACTTAACCAAAAACTTTAACCAAAAAACTTAACCAAAAACTTAAAAGTAATTTGACCTTGACATTGGGCACAGGGGCCGCACGGGTAGGGGGGAATAGAAAATATAGATGATGATAAAACAACCATATGAAGTTTCAAGGTAATGGGTAAAGCAGTTGCAGAGATAGTATAAACGAAAAACTTTAACCAAAAAACTTAACCAAAAACTTTAACCAACAAATTTAACCAAAACCTTCAAAGTAATTTGACCTTGACATTGGGCACAGGGGCCGCACGGGAGGGGGGTAGAATGAAAATATAGATGATGATAAACACCCATGTGAAGTTTCAAGGTAATGGGCAAAGCAGTTGCAGAGATATAGTATAACGAAAAACTTAACCAAAAAACTTAACCAAAAAACTTAACCAAAAACTTTAACCAAAGAACTTAACCAAAAAATTTAACCAAAAAACTTAACCAAAAAACTTAACCAAAAACTTTAACCAAAGAACTTAACCAAAAACTTTAACCGAAAAACTTAACAAAACAACTTAACCAAACAACTGAACCAAACAACTTAACCGAAAACTTATTTTATACGGATGCAAAAAGCTACGTATGCAACAATGGTCATCTCTCAGAACTTTTCGTCATAGGCCGCGGAGTACGTCAAGGCTGTCCCCTAACCCCATATCTTTTCATAATAGCAATATAAATATTATCAAAATGCGTTCAAAATAATGCGGACATAAAGGGAGTGAACATATACAATCAAAATATTAAAAACACTATGTTCGCAGATGACTTTTCTTACTGACGGTTCAGAGCTATCATTTACAAAGCTTGTAGAGACTATAGATGCATTTTCAAAAATTCAGGACTGCTGTTAAATATAAAAAAGTCGACAATTCTTATAGTAGGATCTTTAAGACAATCGTCTATACATTACCTGCCCAATAAAACATTTGCATGGACTTCAGATGAAGCTCAAACGCTAGGAATTACGTTTTCAAATAGTGCAAATTTTATCCACCAGTACAATATTGAACCGAAGATAAAATAATTTGAAAATTGTTTAAACAAATGGAAACAGATATCTAACTTTGATAGGAAAAGTAAACGTACTGAAAACATTCGCTATTCCAAAATTAATATATCCATTAACAGTTATTCAAACACCTTCAGAGAATACTATAAAACATATCAAGAAAAAGTTATATGACTTTGTATGGGATTCTAAACCAGATAAAATAAAACGAGAGTCAATAACAAAAAGTTATGAAAATGGTGGAATAAATATGGTTGACACAGACTGTTTTATAACCTCATTAAAAGCATGTTGGGTTAAACGACTATGTGATGAAAAAATACCGGTATATGGAAATATATATATATAGAACAATTAAAGAGGTATGGTGGAACTTTTATCTTTGAATGCAATATTAAGGACGATGATGTAAAACATATTCACCCACACAAGATTATAAACAATATACTTAGGGCATGGTCTAAAATAAACTTCTCAGAACAAAATAATATTATATCAAAAGAGATAATATGGAACAACGCAAATATTAAACACGTATCGCAAGCACTGTATTATAAGAATTGGTATGAAAAAGGCATAAGAAACATTGAACATCTTTACGATTTCAGGATAAAACAGTTGTACAGATTCCAAGATTTTTCTGATCTATATTCTATTAGAAATACAGATTTTTTAAATATTACACTTTAATAAGATGCATTCCGACACGATGGGTTGAACAAATGAAAACATTAATACAGCACAAAATAAATAAAGGTTGCTAGATAAAATAAAGAGTAATAAATCAACAAATAAAACATTATAAAACATTCAACGGGAAAAAATGAAGACCGAACCCATCAACTCGGAACAAAAATGGGCAAATGTTTTTCCAGACGAAACTCTCAACTGGAAACAAATATATTTAAATACTATGCAAAGCACAATAGATACAAGACTTAGGATTTTCCAATACAAATATTTAATGAGAATTATAGGAACCAATAAACATATGGCCAGATGTAATATAGTAGAATACAGTATCTGTGATTTCTGTAACATGCAAATAGAAACATTCAATCATCTCTTTTGGGAATGTACTGTGATTCAAAGTTTTTGGTCACAAATTAGTAGGTTTTTAACAGACAAAGGTATCCCAACAGAAATAATTGTTTTAAAAACTTCTTTCGGTATAGTTGCACATGTCAAACAAACGCAATTTATTATTTTCTTAGCAAAATATAACTATTCAAATGTAAGTATAGCAAAAACGAGCTGGCCTTTAATAATTGTGTGCATTACTTGAAGCATAGTATCAAGATTGAAGAAATAATAGCTCAAAGACAAGACAAATTGGAAAACACAACAATAAGTGGGAACACATTACTATATAATACGTATATATATACATATGTGTTTCTGTTTAAGCAGGACCGTCAACATTAAGAAAAATAATACATTAGCCTTATGTTAAATCGTAATATCGGGTGACATGGGGCTGCATCATGTGTAAGGGCAATTCGTACATGTATGTACAACTTGATTGTCACGGGCTGGAAATTCATACATTCTTTCTTTTTTATCTATCTTATACTTCATTTCATTTGTGCTGAGAAATTCATCTCAGTCTTCTTATTTATAGGGACGTAGCAATTTTTTTTATCGTATTCTATTTTTGTACTTGTGTTTTTTTTTTTCTCATATCACTTAGTTTTCCTTTATATCCCCACTTTTTTTCTTCTCATTCTTCTATATTTGTGGATGTGGTTGGAGAAATAGCGTTTATGAGGTATGTAACCAGTGTGGCCCCAGATCATCCTGCGCATTCGGGAAGCCTGATCATGGACTACGCTGTATAGCCCTACATACAATAAAAACATCCATAATGTCCCCAGCCTACTATATCTGTCATGATTAAACCACAGGGATGCGTAAGATCCTTTCTGCTTCCGAAGTCACATACACCATTTTCCTCCAATCGCTGCAACACATGCTGAATATATTGTTGTTTTCTTTTGTTGTATATGCACTATCAAATTTCTCATGCCATGATCATATATGTAAATATATAATTGTATCTGTGTTCTGTAAAGTATTGAGAAATAAAATATTAAATGACAACAAAATAAATAGCAAGCGACATGGGTGCCGGTTGGTTGGGGGCTCGCCGGTGGGGGTGGCGGCGGGCCCTATGAGATGAATGGCCCAGAACCCTATTTACCATGTGTGGTCCAGACCCTGGGTAGTGCTATAATTAGCAAGCGACATGGGTACTGGTGTATTGTGTGGGGGTTGGGGCGGGCTTCAGGAGGTGAAGTGGTCCAGATCCAGCCTTGTTTGATACTACTTCACTGCCATATCAGCCGACATTGTCTGTACGATTGAGTGTACACTCACGTCGGCACTCGAATGAACAT
Source organism: Conchocele bisecta (assembly GCA_029237695.1). Taxonomy (NCBI): domain Eukaryota; kingdom Metazoa; phylum Mollusca; class Bivalvia; order Lucinida; family Thyasiridae; genus Conchocele; species Conchocele bisecta. Next base: position 89,198,154 of record CM055270.1, read on the forward strand.
CTGCTGTAGCCAGTATAACCTTTCCGGCACGTGGCGTTTTTTATTTTACTGGTGCATGTCCGGTTATATACGCGCCGTCCACAATGACGTCATTCCCGTTAACATCAGCGGCGGCACGACGTTCACATTTGGACTTCGATTGCTGTTGCTGTTCTCATTACTATCGTTTTCTGTCGACAGCTGCCGCTTTCGGCTGCCGGTTGTTTCTGACATCACCGAATTGATTTACTCCTCCGCTTCGTCTATTTGTTCGGTCGTGCCAGATTCAGCCATTATGCGTGAATAGTGAAGTGAAGTGAAGGAATTCGACCCCTATCCAGATCCTGCAATTCACCACCCACCGACAAAATCACTGAACAACTACGGTCAAATCACCAACATACACCTTTATCAATAGACACACCAGAACGTGAAGAGATGAGTGTCCAGCGCCGTATACAGTATCCGATATTATACAAATGGTGGGTGGGATTTAGAGATGTTCCACTGCATTATCTTATGCTTTTATAGACAGCCTACTGAACTCGTCAAAAATCACGTTTTGTTGGGCATATTATTTACAACACTGGTACATTTCCGTTACTTCATTTCTTCCATCAATTAAATAGTAACTGTTGTGTTCTAATTTATATACAACCAAGTATAAACAAGAAATACTGCTGTATTGCATTTGATTGGAAGTCGAATAAAGGGAAGAAAAACATAAATACATATAGAATATGCAGTGCTTTGTTTGAGACACAGTCATAAACAAGTGTGCCGTAAGTCACAAAATACGCCCGTTGAAGATGGGCCAGACAGCGAAGATGTCACGAAGTCAAGAGACATTAATGAGAATTTGAAAATCTATAGCATGTACAGGTACATGTATACTAAGTTAGGTAGGGATGTGTAAATTAGAAATTATATATAATTGGATACAAAAATGTAGAAAAAAATGGCTAAGTTAAAAAGGTGATGTTTGTTAAAATATATTTTTCGGCATAAAAACACGAAGGTGAACATCTTCAATATGTATAGGAAGACGTGTGTATAGTTCATATCGATTGACTGAACGGTTTCAGAGGTGTTGTGTACACAAACTATGTACCCTATATATAAATGAATACAGAAATGTAGAAGAAATGGCTAAGTTAAAAAGGTGATATTTTCTTTAAGCATATATTTTTGGCATAAAAGCACGAAGGTGCAAATCTTCAATATGTGTAGAAGACGTGTGTATAGTTACAGATCTATTGACTGAACGATTTCAGAGGAGTTTGGTACACAAACTATGTACTCTATATACACTTGAATACAAAAATGTAGAAAAAATGGGTTAGTTAAAAAGATGGTATGTTTGTTAAAAGATAGTTTCCTGCATAGAAACACAAAGGTGCACATGACGTGAGGATAGTTTCAGATCGATTGTCTGAACGGTTTCGGAGGAGTTCTGTACACAAACTATGTATTTTTGTATATCCGCCTCCCGCCCGTAAAACATAATACGTACCGTTTTACCGGTTAATCATAATACAAACTTTCGAATCGATCAGACATTTACCAGAGAAAACACATTAGCAGAACCATCTATAATATCTTTCTACAACAATGTTAAAGGTGTAGTGGTTTAGATAATGTTTCCTATGTTCAATATTATAGAGACATGAATACCGGCGAAGTATTTAATCCCGCCCCATCGTTTTTACCGCGAATATTATGGAACATCTGACTGGCCGACTGAACGTATGAACCCATTAATTAGATAACCGACTATGCCTGGTACTTGGGTAAGCTTGGACTGACCATGCAGTATAATTTCGGCGGTATGTCTCGGTTTTCATTTTGCCTGCGGAACATTAGATTCTACTCAGGAATGTATACGTTATTTAGTTTTCCTTAGGGTCAACCATACATACAAGTATTATGATAATCGTACCTACATGTATACATACTGTAAGGTGGGCGTCATTTGCGCGTGATGAATTTCATATGGTTTCTACATTTATGGGGCAATTCCTTTGTTATATGAGACTGTCTCACTAGTTTGCACTGTTTCCGTGTGACGTAATGTTTGTCATACATGTATATAGTATGGTCACGTTTTAACTCGTGTGTCTATATTTTCAAACGATATGATACAATATGGAAAAACCGGGCTTATGTATTATGCCACAAGTGTAGTATCACATTCAAGTAGTCTGATCAGGGTCTTCATCGTTCGCTAGTCCATGCACGAAACGCCCATAATGTTTCTAAAAAGAAACATACATTGTAAATCGTTATTAGCCTAAATAGGTGTTATATTTTTTCAGGAACAACACTAGTCATAAATCACATAAGCCCAAGGTACCAGTCCACCTGAAAAAGGCTTAGTTTCGTAGTTTGCCTATGGGCTTTTTACTGAATATTCCAAAACTGCCTGTCTGTGGCGATTGAATGTGACTTAAAATTAAATACTCCCCATCCTATGCTATTTTCAGCTGACAAAAGCAAGTATTTGTAAAATTATGTGCCAAACTGTGATCTGGGCCATTTAGTGAGCATATTCAGATTAAAATTGTACGCATCTTCCGCTCGAAATGTGTGTTTGTTGTTTGGGGCGCCATTTTAACAGTCTGAAACAGAGGTTTGTGGCTCGAAAACAAAACACTCAGTACCAGTACAGACTATGATCAGTGTGGGCAGGTATACATGTAGACTTGATTCACACATTATTTGTTGGTGCAAACTCCGCACGTCACATAGCTTTCTGGCGCCTTTAGTCCAGCGGCCATGACGGAATAAGTGCAGAAATTGACCACCACATGCTAACTTTCACACATTATTTATAAATGCTCTTAGCTGTATGCCAATTTGATTTGTGTAGCTACTAAAGTTTCTTGACATATAATGTAACAGGTGTATACAGCAAACAGCCTCTGTGAATATATGAAGAGGATATCTGAGAAAAAAAACTTGCGGAAGTGCTCACTCGGCCAAGAATTGCTAAAAAATTCTAAAATCTTGGTGGACTGGTACCTTAAGCAGAAAACAGGTTTATTATTACTATCTAAAGGAGTGTTTATTGTTCTTGGAAAGTGTTTGATGACCCTTGTGGCGCTTCAAATGTTGTCCCATTTCATCAGAAAGTCTTGCCGCCTCTCCGTAAGCGGTCGTTTTATCGGGATATAGTCGTCAGTTGGCGAAATCGACGTATTGATTTTTGCGCGCTGTAATGTCGAATTTCACTTTATTGTGTGCGTTGGTACATTTTGTTTGCGCGAGTCAATGCAGTGTTCCAAATGACACTTCTTTCTCTCTACACCGCTGCCGTGTGAATGTGCTAGCTGGGTATTCTAAAATATACGGTCACCCGCAGGGGTCAGGCAGGGAGCTGTAGCTTTCGGCATAGCGTATGTCGTCCACATCTGCACTTGTTCGTCGGATACCTAACATACATCATCTTGGAGCAGCCACACGTCACTGATGTTTAAGTAAACTGTGTTATTGCAATAAATATGGCCTACTTTTATTTAAATATAGGCCATTTCCCATAAATTAGTTGACATATTTTTCAAGTTTCCTGTATTGTGCATAAAGCCGATTTCGAGCGCTATGCTTTCGGCCCACATGTTGATCGTGTGTAAACTGTCGATGTTGCTTATAATGACCGCTAACCAATTTTTTCTTGCTAAATACCAACACGCGTATCTATTTTGTTCATTGCAGTTAACCGACAAGCGGAACCCGGTGTGAAGTTGGAGCCTAGAATTGTGCGTTTCGACCCGCGGGAAATCTTGTCGTCCGAGTCGAGCGAGTGCTGTACAGAGTAAATCACCACTCACTGTCCAGTAGAATTGCTGCTATTGGGTTGGACTGCTGCACCAGGTATAGTGTATTAGGTAGGCACAAACTAAAGTGACTCTGTAACTTCACACATGTGCTGTGTGATTGACTCCTGTTTACAAGGAGTCGCAGAACGGAGAAAATGCAGTAAGGAGTCATTTCGGCCGCACAAGTGTCTCGAATGAAAATGACCGCTGTGTGTCTGATATTTCTCCAGACGGTATAGTTTTTGCATAGTTTTGCTTCAAACTGAATACACTCTCTGTGAAAAGCAGATTAGTGTATACAATTTTATGGAAAAAAAATCTTAAGGTACCAGTCCACCTGAAAAAGGCTTAGTTTCGTAGTTTGCCTATGGGCTTTTTACTGAATATTCCAAAACTGCCTGTCTGTGGCGATTGAATGTGACTTAAAATTAAATACTCCCCATCCTATGCTATTTTCAGCTGACAAAAGCAGTAGTATTGTAAAATTATGTGCCAAACTGTGATCTGGGCCATTTAGTGAGCATATTCAGATTAAAATTGTACGCATCTTCCGCTCGAAATGTGTGTTTGTTGTTTGGGGCGCCATTTTAACAGTCTGAAACAGAGGTTTGTGGCTCGAAAACAAAACACTCAGTACCAGTACAGACTATGATCAGTGTGGGCAGGTATACATGTAGACTTGATTCACACATTATTTGTTGGTGCAAACTCCGCACGTCACATAGCTTTCTGGCGCCTTTAGTCCAGCGGCCATGACGGAATAAGTGCAGAAATTGACCACCACATGCTAACTTTCACACATTATAAATGCTCTTAGCTGTATGCCAATTTGATTTGTGTAGCTACTAAAGTTTCTTGACATATAATGTAACAGGTGTATACAGCAAACAGCCTCTGTGAATATATGAAGAGGATATCTGAGAAAAAAACTTGCGGAAGTGCTCACTCGGCCAAGAATTGCTAAAAAATTCTAAAATCTTGGTGGACTGGTACCCAATGTTGCCAGCCACAGTCACATTTATGTTGCTATGTTGTTTGTAATAGCTTTTTAAATCGCTAACCAACTACAGTCGAACCTCCCCGAACAGCCACCTCTCTCTAACAGCCGATAATTTACAACAGAAATGGACACCTCTCTACAACAGCCAGTTTTGTGCCTTGCCATGGCTGGCTGTTACATAGAAGTTGCACTGTAATTAATATTTAACAAGGATGTGTGTCTAAATAAGATTCCGTAGTGTAAGATTCATGTCAGTTCCTATTTATTGCACGTGTCGCAATTATGATATAATTCAGAGAGCACGTTCATTTGACAGATTTTCGGCACATTAACATAGTGACAATTAACCTGCCAATAGGAATAATTACATGTAGTAAACCTACTACATTTGATGAACAAGTTTATAGTGACTAATGCTTATTTCAGAACGAACATCTATTGAAACATGTTCATGTTGACAGCACTACATGTATGTGATGAGCAACGTTACAACGGTAGTTGCACCGATGGATGTTGTTAATTCGGTCTTAAGCACATCTTCATATCGTTTGGAGTCGAACAAACTTGACACATTTCGTAAGTGCGGTTATGAAAATTTTCATAGCTACTAATGTTTGGCAGAGAACTGAAATATTATGCAAATTTTCTTAGCGACTACTGTTTGTCTGAGAACGGGAATGTTATGAAAATAACATAGCGACTACAATATGTGGGAGCGATGGTACGTTTTATGAACATTTTCATAGCGACAAATATTTGTCTGAAAACAGTAATGTTATGAACATTTTCATAGCGACTTCAATATGTATGAGGGATATAGTGGTTTATGAACAGTTTCATACTGAGAGGGATATTACATGTTATGAATATTTTCATAGTGAGAAGGATAGTACTGTTTAGGAAAATGTTCATAGTGAGAGCGATAGTACATTTTATGAAAAAATGTCATAGTTAGATGAATAGTACGGTTTATGGACATTTCATAATGACTATTGTTGGTCATAACACAATGTCATGCAAATTATCATAGTGACTTCAACATGTGAGTAACAACGGTGGTTGATCTGGTGATTACTGAACATTTTCATAACGCTTGAAGGCAAAGGAGGTTGTAGAGAGATGAAATCTATGAAATCGTTAATGGTGACACCAATCAGTCGTCGGCTACTAAAATGTGGTGAACTATTATGTAAATTTCCATAGTCAAGTCCATTCTGAATGTTTCATAACATCCTTATGCATATGGGGTCTTTATTTTGAGCAACTGTAATTGCTCAAACAAAACTGGAGCCTGTTAATTACAATTGTTGGCAATATTAGCGCAGCCGGCGGTGTATTCAGCTCTAATCGAACCCAGGCCGCCAGGCCGAGTGAGGTCGTGATAAAACCTTCCCTTGCTGTTGTGACATATTAACCCATGGTGTTGTGACATACAAACCCATGTTACGAGACCGACTAATCAGTGTTGATATTATTGTAAAATACTAACCCACATTATTGTGACATACTGACCAGTGTTGTTGTGACAGACCATCCGTGTTGTTGTAACATACGAATCCATGTTGTGACCCACTAACCCCTGTTGGTGTGACATCGTGTGACCCACTAAACCCTGTTTTTTGACATGCTGTGACCCACTAACCAGTGTTGTTGTGAAATACCACTCCGGTAACACATGTTTTTATGTCGTACTAACCCGTGTTGTTCGTGACATACTATCCCGTGTTATTGTGAAATACTGACCCATGTTATTGTGACATGTTGTGACCACAGGTGACTGAACAATAATTGCATGTCAGTATCGTTTCTAGTATAAGAGTAATTTATATTTCTGGTACCTGTGGTTGTGACGCACTAACCCGTGTTGTTGTGACATTAAGTGATATCTAACCCGTGTTGTTGCGACATACTAACGCGTGTTGTTGTGACATTATGAAACTAGATGGTCGGTAAATCCGGCAAATGTTTCCGATGACGCATGTATTGAAGTCATTGACCCTGGGTATCGGTGTAGTAAATAGTGGTAAATGTGTGTTTAACATCATAATCTCAATGGATAACAGAGATAACTTCTAGAAAGGTTTAACGCAATGTTTTGTTTATTAGTCACAATAAATTTGTGGATGCTAATTTGAATTGAATTGAATTTTAACGTAACACTTTAACAAAAATGTAAAGTCATTTGAACTTTGGCTCCTAGGATAGGGTATACAATGAACATATGGATGGTGATCACTGCGTAATTGAATTTTCAAGTTGATATCGCAAGCGGTCACAGAGATAGCAATCTGAAAAAACTTTAACGTAAGCTTCAACAAATAAAAAGTCATTTGACATTTACCTTGGGCTCATGGGCAGCATGGGTATGGAGTACAGTGAAAATATGGATGGTGATCAATGTGTATATGAAGTTTCAAGTTGATATCCCAAGCAGGCATAGAGATATAGCAATTTGAATAACTTTAACGTAAAATTCTGAGGGCGGACAGAGGACACCGGACAAAGCGGTAACTATGATCACCGAAAGTATTTTTTTCGAAGAGCATAACAATGCTGCCCCGGGTTGCTGTGGCATATAAAACCGTGCTGTTGTGACATATTGTAACATGTTGTTGTGACATGTTGTGGCACACTAAACCGTATGGTTCTGACATATTGTGGCATAGTAACCCGTGTTATTGTGACATTATGTGACACACTAACCCGCGTTGTTGTGACAGTCCACCCCTGCGTCTTCGTTGTGTCCACAGTTGTGGTTGCCCAATCCCACGTGTTCACACTGCAGCAGTGAGGTCTCCGTGCCCGCACACCTCACGTCGTCTAGGTAGATCTCACCCGTCCCCGCCCCGTACCGCGCCCCGCCAACCGCCTCCTGTATATGATACAATTATACTTATTACTAGTCAATATATCGCTAGAACATTTTTATGTAGTGAAACGTCTCTAAACCGGACACAGTGGGGGTCCCCAGGGTATCCGGCTTAGAGATGTTCCACTGTAATACAGATACGAGAAGAAGAGGGCACACGTTTTGTCAAATGAGACCCTTAACAAACTAGTCCGGCCGACATACCATGAAAGGACTCGGAAATGGCGTGTATACAATAGATTGCATAGAAATCGAGAACTGGTATCGTTAAATGAAGCTAATACCCACGCTGGCAGCCTTGCTAATACAAGAATTCCGCCACGGAAGCGTTGTCGCGCCTGCCGTGGCATTTGACCGTGAACATTACAAGTAAATAAATTACCTTGACCTTCAGAATTTGGATGTTGGGGTGTGCATAATGAAGCATAATCCGTAGACAAGCATTGATGTGAAATATTATCAATGTCTGGAAAGGGGTTAAAGAGATATTGTGAAAAAAACAATAACTTTAACGCATTTCTGTTACAAATCCGGTGAACATTACAAGTAAATAAATGACCTTGACCTTCATTTTTTGGATGTGGCGATGTGCGTAATGAAGCATCATTCCTAGACAAACATTGATGTGAAATATTATCAAAGTCTGGCAAGGGGTTAAAGAGATATTGTGAAAAAACAATAACTTTAACGTATTTCTGTTACAAAACCGGTGAACATTATAAGTAAATAAATGACCTTGACCTTGATAATTTGGATGTGGGGGTGTGCGTAATGAAGCATCATTCATAGACAAACATTGATGTGAAATATTATCAAAGACTGGCAAGGGGTTAAAGAGATATTGTGAAAAAACAATAACTTTAACGTATTTCTGTTACAAAAACGGTGAACATTATAAGTAAATAAATGACCTTGACCTTGATAATTTGGATGTGGGCGTGTGCGCAGTGAAGCATCATTCATAGACAAACATTGATGTGAAATATTATCAATGTCTGGCAAGGGGTTAAAGAGATATTGTGAAAAAACAATAACTTTAACGCATTTCTGTTACAAAACCGGTGAACATTACAAGTAAATAAATGACCTTGACCTTGAGAATTTGGATGTGGGGGTGTGCGTAATGAAGGATCATTCCTAGACAAACATTGATGTGAAATATTATCAAAGTCTGGCAAGGGGTTAAAGAGATATTGTGAAAAAACAATAACTTTAACGCATTTCTGTTACAAAACCGGTGAACATTACAAGTAAATAAATGACCTTGACCTTGAGAATTTGGATGTGGCAGTATGCGTAATGAAGCATCATCCCTAGACAAACATTGATGTGAAATATTATCAAAGTCTGGCAAGGGGTTAAAGAAGATATTGTAAAGAAAAAACAATAACTTTAACGCATTTCTGTTTACAAAACCGGTGAACATTACAAGTAAATAAATGAGACCTTGACCTTCAGACTTTGGATGTGGGGGTGTGCGTAATTAAGCATCATCCCTAGACAAACAATGATATGAAATATTATCAATGTCTGGCAAGGGGTTAAATAGATATTGTGAAAAAAACAATAACTTTAACGCATTTCTGTTACAAAACCGGTGAACATTACAAGTAAATAAATGACCTCGACCTTCAGACTTTGGATGTGGCGGTGTGCGTAATGAAGCATCATCCCTAGAAGAACATTGCTATGAAATATTATCAATGTCTGGCAAGGGGTTAAAGAGATATAGTGAAAAACAATAACTTTAACGCATTTCTGTTACAAAACCGGTGAATATTACAAGTAAATAAATGACCTTGACCTTGATAATTTGGATGTGGGGGTGTGCGTAGTGAAGCATCATCCCTAGACAAACATTGATGTGAAATATTATCAAAGTCTGGCAAGGGGTTAAAGAGATATTGTGAAAAAACAATAACTTTAACGTATTTCTGTTACAAAACCGGTGAACATTATAAGTAAATAAATGACATTGACCTTGAGAATTTGGATGTGGGGGTGTGCGTAATGAAGCATTATTCCTAGACAAACCTTGATGTGAAATATTATCAAAGTCTGGCAAGTGGTTAAAGAGATATTGTGAAAAAAACAATAACTTTCACGCATTTCTGTTACAAAACCGGTGAACATTACAAGTAAATAAATGACCTTGACCTTCAGACTTTGGATGTGGGCGTGTGTATAATGAAGCATCATCCCTAGACAAACAATGATATGAAATATTATCAATGTCTGGCAAGGGGTTAAAGAGATATTGTGAAAAAACAATAACTTTAACGCATTTCTGTTACAAAACCGGTGAACATTACAAGTAAATAAATGACCTTGACCTTCAGACTTTGGATGTGGGGGTGTGCGTAATTAAGCATCATCCCTAGACAAACAATGATATGAAATATTATCAATGTCTGGCAAGGGGTTAAATAGATATTGTGAAAAAACAATAACTTTAACGCATTTCTGTTACAAAACCGGTGAACATTACAAGTAAATAAATGACCTCGACCTTCAGACTTTGGATGTGGCGGTGTGCGTAATGAAGCATCATCCCTAGAAGAACATTGCTATGAAATATTATCAATGTCTGGCAAGGGGTTAAAGAGATATTGTGAAAAACAATAACTTTAACGCATTTCTGTTACAAAACCGGTGAATATTACAAGTAAATAAATGACCTTGACCTTGATAATTTGGATGTGGGGGTGTGCGTAGTGAAGCATCATCCCTAGACAAACATTGATGTGAAATATTATCAAAGTCTGGCAAGGGTTAAGAGATATTGTGAAAAAACAATAACTTTAACGCATTTCTGTTACAAAACCGGTGAACATTATAAGTAAATAAATGACCTTGACCTTGCTAATTTGGATGTGGGCGTGTGCGTAATGAAGCATCATTCCTAGACAAACATTGATGTGAAATATTATCAAAGTCTGGCAAGGGGTTAAAGAGATATTGTGAAAACACAATAACTTTAACGCATTTCTGTTACAAAACCGGTGAACATTACAAGGAAATAAATGACCTTGACCTTCAAATTTTGGATGTGGGGGTGTGCGTAATGAAGCATCATTCCTAGACAAACATTGATGTAAAATAGTATCAATGTCTGGCAAGGGGTTAAATGAGATATTGTGAAAAAAACAATAACTTTAACGCATTTGCCTTACAAAAAAAGACCGGACGACGCGGACGACGACGACGACGGAAAAAGCGCCGACTATAGTCGCGCCTCTGCTAAAGCAGGCGCGACAAAAACGAAAGAAATTAAAGAACATGTTTGCCTTACAAATAAGGTGAACGCCGGGGAGTTCGCAAAAGGTGTTCAGTTGATAGAGATTACAATGGAAACGTATACGTACACCCCAGACGTAGCCAAGCTGTCGACAGGCCACCGTGGCCGCCGTGTTCACCCAGCCATCGTCACATACTGTGCCCCAGGCGGACGAATTGGAGAGTCGCACTTCTAACCGCCCGGAATATGGCGTCGGTCCATTAGCCAGTCGAACGTCGAGTTCTGGCCCTAGAAACCGTCAGTTATGTGTCTATAATCGCTTAAAGGGCATTATTGAAATTTTAGTTGAGTGAATCTCGTTCTGTGTCCCTTCAACAGCAAGGTCGTGAACACGCGGGACTATTTCTACTAACGAGAATATTTCAAATTACAATACTTTTCCAGCAGTGAATCCACAATATCCCTATCCACTGCCAGACGCCCTAACTACCATACGCATGATCGCATGGTTATCGAATCCTCTGGTCAACATTTATATTTATCATGTAACGAGAACTGTATTGACCGAATACGTACTGACTGATAACATAATGTCGTATCAGGCATTGACCTGAAGCGAATATCCAGGTTACAACGAATTGAAAACTAACGTTTAATTGGTCGAACTGATATCAGTTGCATGACGCAAGACAAACACGTCCGTGTTCTTTTCAAAGAAATCCACGTCATCATTGCTCAGTCTGTAGCGTAAAACGTTACATGATCAATAGAATACCGTTGATACCACGTGTATCAAGCTCAACTCGGATGCAGAGGGAATTCCTACGCGTTTCCTAGCCTTGCCAGATAAACTTGATATCAAAAGACAGTAACGTGCCTGGTATTCTCCCCTTGTATCACCGATCATGGCACATGCAGATTAAACACTCTATATTTCGGACCCGGTGTTGATCAGTAAGGGTTTTTGTTAGTTATGATATAACCTATTTCACAATATCTACAACGTTTAATGGAAACATATTGGGTGACATTAATAATTGCGTTCCCTAACACTAATCATGTAGATGTCTGGGTTGTTGTTGTTGTTGTTGTTGTTGTTGTTGTGGAGAGAACATTCATGTACTTTCATGTTTTACATAAAATGGGAATTTACAGTACATTAACACATATTATTGAACATCATACTACATTAGATGTACTAGAATGAGTTGTTATATTGCGTGAGACTGATATAACATACCAGGTTAAGTGATCCGTACATATACAATGAATGATGCAATGCATGTGATCTATCATTTAAGCTGATTTCATTGGCTCGTTTCCTGTGAACTCGATCTGATAACTCGATCAATACATGTATGTACATTTGTAATTTACTAACTCTGTACACAATGCAATATTATGGTCTACCTTAGTTTCTCGACCAATGAAAGAACAGCATTTCATCTCAATTAATGGCATATTGCGACGTTTTTGCTAATATCCGTTAAATTAATAATTAAATGTTCATCCGCTATATTTAGAACTGATTTTACGCCTTCTTGCCATCAGTTCACGAGACGCAAAGCATATTACCGCCCACATATGCGCTCACTTCGTGTCACACAGCCAATCACATGCTAGTATAGCGAAATGCGTTTAGGGGCGCAGCTTCGCGACTGGGCTGTGTAAACAATAAGTACGTTATAGTTCACCTATTTAATTTATATTTCACATATCACAAGATTTAATCTCAGTCAGTTATATATTTCATGTACCAGATTTAATGACTACCTGTTCGACAAGAAATAGACAACAAATACTCGGAAAGCCTGGCTAATTATAATAACGAATGTAAATGTATGTCATTGTTCATATATTGGACTGTTAAGGAACTAATGACGCGGTCGCTAGCTCTCCCTCGTATTTAAGTCCTTAACAATCCGATATGTGAATACTAAGGTATACATATACATGTAAGTCCATACTGAACGTACTATTGTTTGTTTTGTACACGCGCCGGGACAAATTAACATGTATCCAAGCAAATCAGAACACATTAGGACTGTACATCGAGGAAACAAGCTCGAGACAGACAATAGTGTAAGTACATTATTTTCATAATGCTGAAAGTTCACATACAGACAAGTTGTTCCATTGGGTGGTGGCTGGTTACAAAACATACAGACCACGTGACCAATTACAGTGTCTGGTTCCGTTTGTGTGACAAAATACAACACAATTTGGGGCAGTTTACTGTCTGTTTCACGAAATCTGCCCAAATTGTACGGCTATATAAACAATGAACATACTAAAAACAGTATGTTTTTCGATAATATTATATTAAAGCAAAATTTAAGAATGAGCCTTTTTTTTTGTCTATGATTTGTCTATGGGCATTTAACATGGGGGAACAAGGAGGTGGAGGAGTTGTGGGAGGAGTCAGCAAAGGGAAAAAAATGTAAATTGACACCGAAACCTGGCTATATAGCTTGGAAATAATCTAACTAAGAAAACAAAAGTTCAATTTTGAAAATCGGTCTAGTATTTCTGAAATTCTAAAAATGTTCTCATGTTAAATCACCATACTAGACATATTCACTCTGTGAAGATGTCTATGGGGATTTAACATGGCGAAATTGTTTTTTCGCAATAAAATCAATACAAATAAGGCTTAATTTTCCTTTAATTTAATATCAAAATAAATATTGTTTTTGAATTGTTCAGTTTATGTAGCCGTAAAATTTGGGCAGCTTTCATGAAACAGACAGTAGTGTATGTTTATAGCCGACGACTACACAGCTTTGTATCAATGAGACACGCCATGTGATTTTGTACATAAGAACATGTGCGATTTTTCATTAAATAAATTTACAGAAATTGTGATATTTTCTGTAAATGACGTCGAAAGCTGATGAAAGTGTCATCGTTATGAAAATTCAGGCAACTTTCGACGGTATTTACGGAAAACTAAATTTTGTAAATATTTTTCATGATACATCGCACAAGTTCTTATATACACAATCACATGGCGTGTCTCATTTTACCAAGTTCATAGTTTGAAGTCGAGAGTCAACAATAAACAATCTGTATAGGCACGTACATATACACACACAGCTGCGGTACTTTTGTTAATAAAGACCTGAGAGTCGGGCTTATTTGGGGCTTACATCCGTGTAATGCGCGTATGCACAACAACCTGCGTTAATCTTGCGAAGATCTTAATGTTTTTGAGGCTGTGCATGAGCTGTAATACAGCACAGCCTTAGCCAATCAAGCGTATTACTTTCAAAACACAGTATTAAAGGATGTTGTAAGAAACACATTTACAAATAATTACAAGGTGAGTGCATACGGTTGTTTATGTTAAGCGTATTGTACATGCTGCACTAAATTAAAATTAGAACATTCAGCACTGCAAGGTGGCATCCTGATCTAGTACCAGGCACCAACTCACTTGAAAGGAGGCGTGAATCCCCAAATGATTCAAAGTTGATACTTGTACAGTGGAACCTTTGTAAACATGACATAGAGAAAAGTGAGGGATGGAAATTGTGATATCTTTCATTGCGAGTTATCTCCTATGATACTGCCTGTTCATGATCACATATTCCGGTTTTACAATGGTACTCCTCTAAATCGGACATCTTGGGGACCTCCCAGGCTGTCCGGATTAGAGAGGTTCTACTGTATGTCAATCATTCAGGATGCTTGTTCGCTAACCTTAGTATAAACATATTTATTATATAACCTTATAACCTTCGCTAACCTTAAAGGTACATACCCACTAGGTAGGCGCAAAATGTTCTTTACAGGAATTAAATAAGTATACATGTGAATATTCCACCAGTTCTAAAGATTACGAGTCACCGCTATACAGATATAATAATTTAGTAATGTTTATTTTACTCGTAGTGACGCGCAGTGGTATCATGCTATTTTCATATGCAAATGAGGCATGATATGTTTTAATTATTTATACGAATTAAATGCGTCACCTGAACAAATAATATTTTAGACAGATTACAAAGTACGACCATTGCACATCAAAAAATGAATACAGAGAATAAATAGTAATGTCCTGTTAACATTTTAAGGAAACACGGTTATTTCTCCTGAAATCAGTGTCGAAATTTACGCATGATATAAAATGTATAATAATGGCAATCAATGCGTAGGGTATTAATGGTGAATTAATGTTTATTTTGCCAGAAAATGTCTCATGTTGTGTCTACTGACTGGGCATGTTCCTTTAAAGCTGCACATATAATGCACCTCTTAAATATGCCTTGCTTAAAATTAATACCGTCTCGTCGCGATGAATTATTTAAAACACTGTTTAGTGGCGTGCCTAATTTTACTATAATGCACTATTAGATTGCCGCGGCTCGCATGTCGCAGCCGCCGAGGCATTTGATAGTACTAAAAACCATTTAGTGCAAAACAGCTTTAACCCGTACACATATTACCCATCTGAAGTTTGAAGTTAATCTGTGAAGCGGTTTCAGCGATATAGTGTAGTTAAACACATTAACGCACACTCTGACGCACGTATGTGCGTACGTCAATGTACCGACTATATCGCGATGTCCGCAAGCGGGTGCAACAAAATCATGTACGCCGCTAAACACGGTTTTACATAATGCATCATGACAAGGCGATATGAATTTGAAACAAAACATATTTAAGAATGTTTATTTTATATGCTATTGACGATAAAACTCGAATAACGATGACAAAACGGTGACACGTGAACATGGATGATCAGTAATCGACTGCCAAGCGTCGCGTGACACGGATCTATCGTAATGATTATGTATATTAACCATTAGAATGCGAGAAACGTTAAGTTGTCGAATGAGGCTGTATGTTATTTTCAATATAAAATAATTATGTTGACAAAACTATGAACTCATTTTCCAGTCCGACGTGTGATTGAAAAACCGTACAGTATATATATTACAAATGTTTCCAGGACTAATGCAACTTACTATACTGTAACCTCTCTAAACCGGACATACAGACAAGTGAGGGATACTTAATTTTGATTGGTTTCATTGCGAGTTATCTCAGATGATACTTCCTGTTCATGATCACAAAACACCATCGCGTGTTTTGAAGTACCCATCTGCCTGTTTCACAGTGGTACCTCTCTAATCCGGACATCCTGGGGAGCCACCGGACACCATGGTGTCCGGTTTAAAGAGGGCACATTGTACTTGTTTACACCGTTTGACCTTGACATTGGCTGTACGGTCGCATACATGTACATGTAGGTGCGCACTTGCATTGTAATATGGCTGATGATAAACACACAATTGGAGATTCAGGCCAGCCTGAATTGTGGTAAAGCAAATCATTGCAAATCTTACAAAAACGTTTTTAATTTTGACATTGACCTTGGGCTTGTATGGCTTGGTCAAGTTAGATGAACATATTAATGACCGATGATAAACATATTTACATATTACATTTGACATCTATCCGACACATTGTTGCAGAGATAACATGTTAAAATTATTAACACAGTCTTTTCGCAAGAACGGTCACCAGTGTGGTCACTGTGTCTCACTTTCCACAACCGAGTTTGATGAACAGAAGCAAGACGGGTGTCCATGGTGCGTCATCGCAGTATACGCATTTTTCCCGTTTGTTTGCTAGTCGTAACGGGAGATAATCCATGAACGGGGGTCGAATGAAACATCGAAATTCCCTTTCCGTATCTGCACAATATAAGGCAGCGACAAACCAAAGATCATTTGTGCAGCCATTACGGTTTAAAGGTTACAATAAACATGATGGACTGGCATATGGATTGACGGACGTACGAACACGAACGTACAAATGTTTCTACATATCATATCCTTACATGTAGGTAGCACAATCATTGATTTCAAACAAGGGAAATAAGTCGAACACCTGTAAACAGGACACAATAAAAGTTAGTTCTAATTAATTGTAATCGGCATCATTGCCATTTCTCTGCGCTGAGTATGTCTGTTAAGGATCGTAAGGCATCCACGCGTGTCTTTGAACTTCCAGGATGTCAGGTTTAGAGAGGTTCCACAGTGTAACGGTGTAGACCATAACGAAAGCGAGAAATTACTGGATACTGGACGCTAGTCTAGTGACAGTTTTTGTCGCTGAAGAACGGCCGGGAAAAATCGTCGAGTTGAGGGGCATTTGGGTAGGTTTTATTACGGAAAACTCAACACTTAACTTTTCATGAAATTTCCACCATAAGTCCACACTTTGGTGCTCCACCTGTTGACATGCACAGCTAAGGGGAAACAATGTTAGAAAATCTTGTTTTGGGGCAATTTGTACCCGATTTTCGATGGGAACAGCCATTACGGTCGATAAATGGAACAGCCAGACAATTCACCATTTTATTTTCCGCAGTATAAAATAGTTCCACATTTGATAAAAAGATTTCTCAGCTACAGACTGTGTAATTGTACAAACTAATACAAATAATACACATGATTGATAAATAAAACCAATATTAATTAATTTAGACCAAGCTTTATCTACTTTTCTCAAAACGAGCTAACAATAATTTACATCTGCTTGTAATTTGAAAAGATTCGGCGTTTTGTTCTCCGATCGGTAGGTGTTAGTGTGGCCCCAGATCATCCTGCGCATTCGGGAAGCCTGATCATGGACTACGCTGTATAGCCCTACATACAATAAAAACATCCATAATGTCCCCAGCATACTATATATGTCATGATTAAACCACAGGGATGCGTAAGATCCTTTCTGCTTCCGAAGTCACATACACCATTTTCCTCCAATCGCTGCAACACATGCTGAATACATTGTTGTTTTCTTTTGTTGTATATGCACTATACAAATTTATCATGCCATGATCATATATGTAAATATATAATTGTATCATTGTTCTGTAAAGTATTGAGAAATAAAATATTAAATGACAACAAAATAAATAGCAAGCGACATGGGTGCCGGTTGGTTGGGGGCTCGCCGGTGGGGGTGGTGGCGGGCCCTATGAGATGAATGGCCCAGTACCCTATTTACCATGTGTGGTCCAGACCCCGGGTAGTGCTATAATTAGCAAGCGACATGGGTGCTGGTGTATTGTGTGGGGGTTGGGGCGGGCTTCAGGAGGTGAAGTGGTCCAGATTCAGCCTTGTTTGATACTACTTCACTGCCATATCAGCCGACATTGTCTGTACAATTGAGTGTACACTCACGTCGGCACTCGAATGAACATCTGCTGTAGCCAGTATAACCTTTCCGGCACGTGGCGTTTTTACTGGTGCATGTCCGGTTATATACGCGCCGTCCACAATGACGTCATTCCCGTTAACATCAGCGGCGGCACGACGTTCACATTTGGACTTCGATTGGCTGTTGCTGTTCTCATTACTATCGTTTTCTGTCGACAGCTGCCGCTTTCGGCTGCCGGTTGTTTCTGACATCACCGAATTGATTTACTCCTCCGCTTCGTCTATTTGTTCGGTCGTGCCAGATTCAGCCATTATGCGTGAATAATGAAGTGAAGTGAAGGAATTCGACCCCTATCCAGATCCTGCAATTCACCAACCACCGACAAAATCACTGAACAACTACGGTCAAATCACCAACATACACCTTTATCAATAGACACACCAGAACGTGAAGAGATGAATCTCCAGCGCCGTATACAATATCCGATATTATACAAATGTTGGGTGGGGTTTAGAGATGTTCCACTGCATTATCTTATGCTTTTATAGACAGCCTACTGAACTCGTCAAAAATCACGTTTAGTTGGACATATTTATTACAACACTGGTACATTTCCGTTACTTCATTTCTTCCATCAATTAAATAGTAACTGTTGTGTTCTAATTTATATACAACCAAGTATAAACAAGAAATACTGCTGTATTGCATTTGATTGGAAGTCGAATAAAGGGACGAAAAATATAAATACATATAGAATATGCAGTGCTTTGTTTGAGACACAGTCATAAACAAGAGTGCCGTAAGTCACAAAATACGCCCGTTGAAGATGGGCCAGACAGCGAAGATGTCACGAAGTCAAGAAACATTAATGAGAATTTGAAAATCTATTAGCATGTACAGGTACATGTATACTAAGTTAGGTAGGGATGTGTAAATTAGAAATTATATATAATTGGATACAAAAATGTAGAAAATAATGGCTAAGTTAAAAAGGTGATGTTTGTTAAAATATATTTTTTCAGCATAAAAAACACGAAGGTGAACATCTTCAATATGTATAGGAAGACGTGTGTATAGTTCATATCCATGACTGAACGGTTTCAAAGGTGTTTGTGTACACAAACTATGTACCCTATAATAGAAATGATACAAACAAATGTAGAAGAAATGGCTAAGTTAAAAAGGTGATATTTTGTTTAAGCATATATTTTTTGGCATAAAAGCACGAAGGTGCAAATCTTCAATATGTGTAGAGACGTGTGTACAGTTACAGATCTATTGACTGAACGATTTCAGAGGAGTTTGGTACACAAACTATGTACTCTATATACACTTGAATACAAAAATGTAGAAAAAATGGGTTAGTTAAAAAGATGGTATGTTTAAAAGATAAAAGTTAGTTTCCTGCATAGAAACACAAAGGTGCACATGACGTGAGGATAGTTTCAGATCGATTGTCTGAACGGTTTCGGAGGAGTTCTGTACACAAACTATGTATTTTTGTATATCCGCCTCCCGCCCGTAAAACATAATACGTACCGTTTTACCGGTTAATCGTAATACAAACTTTCGAATCGATCAGCACATTTTACCAGAGAAAAACACATTAGCAGAACCATATATAATATCTTTCTACAACAATGTTAAAGGTGTAGTGGTTTAGATGATGTTTCCTATGTTCAATATTATAGAGACATGAATACCGGCGAAGTATTTAATCCCGCCCCATCGTTTTTACCGCGAATATTATGGAACATCTGACTGGCCGACTGAACGTATGAACCCATAATTAGATAACCGACTATGCCTGGTACTTGGGTAAGCTTGGACTGACCATGCAGTATAATTTCTGCGGTATGTCTCGGTTTTCATTTTGCCTGCGGAACATTAGATTCTACTCAGGCATGTATACGTTATTTAGTTTTCTTTAGGGTCAACCCTACATACAAGTATTATGATAATCGTACCTACATGTATACATACTGTAAGGTGGGCGTCATTTGCGCGTGATGAATTTCATATGGGTTCTACATTTATGGGGCAATTCTTTTGTTATATGAGACTGTCTCACTAGTTTGCACTGTTTCCGTGTGACGTAATGTTTGTCATACATGTATATAGTATGGTCACGTTTTAACTCGTGTGTCTATATTTTCAAACGATATGATACAATATGGAAAAACCGGGCTTATATATTATGCCACCAGTGTAGTATCACATCCAAGTAGTCTGATCAGGGTCTTCATCGTTCGCTAGTCCATGCACGAAACGCCCATAATGTTTCTAAAAAGAAACATACATTGTAAATCGTTATTAGCCTAAATAGGTGTTATATCTTTTCAGGAACAACATTAGTCATAAATCACATAAGCCCAATATTGCCAGCCACAGTCACATTTATGTTCCTATGTTGTTTGTAATAGCTTTTTAAATCGCTAACCAACTACAGTCGAACCTCCCCGAACAGCCACCTCTCTCTATCAGCCGATAATTTACAACAGAAATGGACAATTGCCTTTATAGTTAATCTCCGTACAAAAGTCACCTCTCTACAACAGCCAGTTTTGTGCCTTGCCATGGCTGGCTGTTACATAGAAGTTGCACTGTAATTAATATTTAACAAGGATGTGTGTCTAAATATGATTCCGTAGTGTAAGATTCATGTCAGTTCCTATTTATTGCACGTGTCGCAATTACAGTGCAGTCTCCGTTTTTGTTCCACCGTAGATAACACTTGCAAACTGAACGCGAACGCAACGCGAACGCAACGGTTTGCTGTAGCGTTGTATACGTTGTTTAAACGTATAATACGGTTCGTACACGTGTAATACACATTGTCAAACAGTTTAGTTTAAAAGCGTTGTATACGTTGTTTAAACGTATAATACGGTTCGTACACGTGTAATACACATTGTCAAACCGTTTAGTTTTAAGCGTGTAAATACGTTTAGCTTCAAGGCGTATAAACACGCTTTGGCGTATACATATGTAGCGAGGTGAAAGAGTTGAAACGTGTACAATGGTTACACGTTTTAACGCGAATACCTGTTCGGCCCCGATTGCTTCGAGGCGTCCTTGTTTCGTCCCTTTTAAAATATCGCGAATACATACCCTCAGATAGAGTTGAAAGTACATCGGCGGTGTGATTTAGCACTTCGATTGATCCCTAATCCCTGATGCCTAATGAGTCACGCTTTTAACACGACAGATGTACCTTGTCGTTTATCAAAATGTTTGCGAATTGTAGATCACGTGAGCCGGCTCATCATGATCTGTTGCATTCCTACGTACATGTACAGTTGTTATACACAAAAATGACCCATTATACAGCGTAATGTAACAGTTCCTAACTTAATATGGAATAGCCCGGGCCGATAGTCCGTGTCAGTTACTTGGGGTTAAATATTACGAACACAGATAAACACGGTGCATTTTATTTTAACATCATCAGAAATGGCGAGTCTAGGAACTCTCGTATCTTTACGCTGAAGCCAGTCTATTTCAGTCACTAATCCGCTATATACCTGTCCCACGCGTGTTAAGAAAAATCGATATTTGGCGAAACTGAATACACAGCGAGCTGCACACTGGTTTAACACGGATATGGCCCGCGGATATGTGTCATAAATTACTTGGTCAAAACCGGTAAATTTACAAGGTTTATAGCGAAATAGCAGCCGACTGGAAATTTTTATACAAATATTTGTCTGAAAACAGTAATGTTATGAACATTTTCATAGCGACTTCAATATGTATGAGGGATATAGTGGTTTATGAACAGTTTCATACTGAGAGGGATATTACATGTTATGAATATTTTCATAGTGAGTAGGATAGTACGGTTTAGGAAAATGTTCATAGTGAGAGCGATAGTACATTTTATGAAAAAATGTCATAGTTAGATGAATAGTACGGTTTATGGACATTTCATAATGACTATTGTTGGTCATAACACAATGTCATGCAAATTATCATAGTGACTTCAACATGTGAGTAACAACGGTGGTTGATCTGGTGATTACTGAACATTTTCATAACGCTTGAAGGCAAAGGAGGTTGTAGAGAGATGAAATCTATGAAATCGTTAATGGTGACACCAATCAGTCGTCGGCTATTAAAATGTGGTGAACTATTATGTAAATTTCCATAGTCAAGTCCATTCTGAATGTTTCATAACATCCTTATGCATATGGGGTCTTTATTTTGAGCAACTGTAATTGCTCAAGCAAAACTGGAGCCTGTTAATTACAAATGTTGCCAATATTAGCGCAGCCGGCGGTGTATTCAGCTCTAATCGAACCCAGGCCGCCAGGCCGAGTGAGGTCGTGATAAAACCTTCCCTTGCTGTTGTGACATATTAATCCATGGTGTTGTGACATACAAACCCATGTTACGAGACCGACTAATCAGTGTTGATATTATTGTAAAATACTAACCCACATTATTGTGACATACTGACCAGTGTTGTTGTGACAGACCATCCGTGTTGTTGTAACATACGAATCCATGTTGTGACCCACTAACCCCTGTTGGTGTGACACCGTGTGACCCACTAAACCCTGTTTTTTTACAAGCTGTGACCCACTAACCCGTGTTGTTGTGAAATACCACTCCGGTAACACATGTTTTTATGTCGTACTAACCCGTGTTGTTGTGACATACTATCCCGTGTTATTGTGTAATACTGACCCATGTTATTGTGACATGTTGTGACCACAGGTGACTGAACAATAATTGCATGTCAGTATCGTTTCTAGTATAAGAGTAATTTATATTTCTGGTACCTGTGGTTGTGACGCACTAACCCGTGTTGTTGTGACATTAAGTGATATCTAACCCGTGTTGTTGTGATATACTAACGCGTGTTGTTGTGACATTATGAAACTAGATGGTCGGTAAATCCGGCAAATGTTTCCGATGACGCATGTATTGAAGTTCGAAGTCATTGACCCTGGGTATCGGTGTAGTAAATAGTGGTAAATGTGTGTGTAACATCATAATCTCAATGGATAACAGAGATAACTTCTAGAAAGGTTTAACGCAATGTTTTGTTTATTAGTCACAATAAATTTGTGGATGCTAATTTGAATTGAATTGAATTTTAACGTAACACTTTAACAAAAATGTAAAGTCATTTGAACTTTGGCTCCTAGGATAGGGTATACAATGAACATATGGATGGTGATCACTGCGTAATTGAATTTTCAAGTTGATATCGCAAGCGGTCACAGAGATAGCAATCTGACAAAACTTTAACGTAAGCTTCAACAAATAAAAAGTCATTTGACATTTACCTTGGGCTCATGGGCAGCATGGGTATGGAGTACAATGAAAATATGGATGGTGATCAATGTGTATATGAAGTTTCAAGTTGATATCCCAAGCAGGCATAGAGATATAGCAATTTGAATAACTTTAACGTAAAATGCTGAGGGCGGACAGAGGACACCGGACAAAGCGGTAACTATGATCCCCGAAAGTATTTTTTTCGAAGAGCATAACAATACTGCCCCGGGTTGCTGTGGCATATAAAACCGTGCTGTTGTGACATATTGTAACATGTTGTTGTGACATGTTGTGGCACACTAAACCGTATGGTTGTGACATATTGTGGCATAGTAACCCGTGTTATTGTGACATTATGTGACACACTAACCCGTGTTGTTGTGACAGTCCACCCCGGCGTCTTCGTTGTGTACGCAGTCGTGGTTGCCCAATCCCACGTGTTCACACTGCATCAGTGAGGTCTCCGTGCCCGCACACCTCACGTCGTCTAGGTAGATCTCACCCGTCCCCGCCCCGTACCGCGCCCCGCCAACCGCCTCCTGTATATGATACAATTATACTTATTACTAGTCAATATATCGCTAGAACATTTTTATGTAGTGAAACGTCTCTAAACCGGACACAGTGGGGGTCCCCAGGGTATCCGGCTTAGAGATGTTCCACTGTAATACAGATACGAGTAGTATATAAGAGTCACAATGATACCATCACCTCTGGAAGGTACCAGCTACGCGCGGCACCTTCCACAGCATGATGGTATCATTTGTGACTCTTATATACTACTACCGCGAGACGATATATTTATGACATGAGAAGATACACCCTATTAGAGATAAAAATCCCTATGTTATACTCTGTATATATATACAACAATCTGTCATACTTTTATTACGTAATAAAATAACAACTGACACCCTATTAAAGATAAGAAATCCATAAGTTATACTCAGTATTACACAGCTAATCGTCACAAATATAAATAAACTGACACCCTATCAGAGATAAAAATCCCTATGTTATACTCAGTATATATATACAACAATCTGTCATACTTTTATTACGAATAAAATAACAACTGACACCCTATTAAAGATAAGAAATCCATAAGTTATACTCAGTAATATTACAGCAATCTGTCACAAATATAAACTGACACCCTATTAGAGATAAAAATCCCTTATGTTATACTCAGTATATATATACAACAATCTGTCATACTTTTATTACGAATAAAATAACAACTGACACCCTATTAAAGATAAGAAATCTATAAGTATACTCAGTATTTTACAACAATCTGTCATAAATATAAACTGACACCCACTATAAAGACAAGTTATCCATAAGTTATACTAAGTATATTACAACAATCTGTCATACATTTATTACGTATAAAATATAAACTTACACCCTATTGAAGATAAAAAATCTATTGGTTATACTCAGTATAATGCCTACCATAAAGCAAATGACAGAGCAAGCTAAGAGTTGGGGAATTTCCCTAAGAGGTTTGAGACTCAAGAAAGATATAGCAGATAGGATAAGTGACACGCGAGCCGTCGTTTACGAGGAGAGGCTGCGGCGTGCGGTTTCGACCGGACGACTGCCCGCCGACCCCGAAAAACGCTCCGAGAAATTGGAGAACGAGACGACGGCCAGTCTGCGCGCCACCGCTTACGCGCAGCGTGTAAAAGAAGATCACAGCGCACGTAGAAAACCCCTATACAAGGTGTACTACAATAAGATTTATCAAGGGTTGGTGGGGAGACCTCCCAAGAAGAGGAGAGATATCGCCAGAGCTTTGGTGGAGGAGGGTCCCAGGATTCTCGCCGAAGAAGCCGAAGTTAGGGAAACTGTTGATAGGGGTAGGAGGAAGATAGTATGGACTTTCGAGAGGGGGGGTAGACGGGGAGATCGCTAATCGCATAATGAATAAAATTCGCCCAGAGATGACCACGGCATGTTATCTGAGGTATTCGTGCTCGTATCGTATTAGGAACATAGAGACCGACGCTACTATGATCTATCACAAACAATCAAAGGGCAGTCCCGTGGATAAACGAGATCGCCAAAGCCGAGAGTTGGATATCCGATAGAGAGAAAGGTCGAATGGACATCGACAAAGTCGATAGACCAAGCACAAAATGGACCTTCGTTCGTTGGATATCGGTCGAGGTGAAG
Source organism: Conchocele bisecta (assembly GCA_029237695.1). Classification (NCBI taxonomy): domain Eukaryota; kingdom Metazoa; phylum Mollusca; class Bivalvia; order Lucinida; family Thyasiridae; genus Conchocele; species Conchocele bisecta. The sequence goes on from CM055270.1 coordinate 89,223,695, forward strand.
ATGATCATCGACGCACAACAACTTCTCATGGGAGCGGAAAACTCCCAGACTGGTTAAGATCAGAAAAAAGGGAATGTATTCCGTCCACACGTACGACGACTACTTGTGTCTGTTTAGGTGCATAGCCATCCAACGTGGAGGGAGACCAGACCGCTGTTGTGAGAAGGCACGAGCTCTGGCTCGCGAATATCTCGGGCATGATAACGGACCGGGTAGCCAGGGAATTCCCCTGGACGATATTAAGAAGGTCGAAGAGCATTTCAAGCTGGGTATTCGCGTTTACGAGCCCACCGCCGATGGAGTGTGATACCTCATGAAGGTTCCGGCAAATACGACGTGGTTGGGGGAAGACAATGACGATAGGAATGTTTGGAGGTCACTCGTTCCTCATAACGAATCTCCGCAAGATGACGAACGAGTACGGGTGCACCGGATGTCAACAACGGTTCACAAAGTCGTGTAACATGCACAGGCACGCGACCACCTGCATGGGTGGGAAGACCGTGGTGACATGTCCAGGTAAGAGGGTAGAGAGACCACAGTCGGCCTACGGGAAGGCGTTCTATCCTAAGGGGTGTCAGCGAGTGTGAGGTCGATTCAATGGTTGAGCAGAGAAGAGGAGAGGGTGGGAAAGCACATACATCACGCCAACTGCGGTCACGGTGGTGAGAGGTGGGTGGCCGGTGATCCGGTCGACGGTTACTGTCACGAGACCGAGACCGTGTTTCAGTTTCACTGATGCTACTGGCACGGGTGTCCGAGGCATTGCATGAGAGGTAACGCGAGATCGCTGTACAAGAGGACGAAAATTCAAGACGCCAAGATAAGGAAGGCGGGTTACGAGCTGGTGGTGATGTGGGAGTGCGAGTGGTTGAATGAGGTGAATACCTACTACCCACAATCGCCACGCGAGGAGGAGACGACTCTGTACCCCCACCAGATAGTCTACGACTTCGAGGCGTATTTCGACAAGAAAATCAAAAACCACGCGACCCACCAAAGACCTGACCTTCGAGGTCGAGCACGTTCCTATATCGGTGTCGTTGGGGGATACGATGCATGAAGGGATCACACACCTATGCGAACGAGATCCCGACACGCTAGTCGAGAAGTTCGTGACCGAGCTGCAGATGAGAGGCAAGGCAATCAGGGAGGGAGGGGGTTAGGAAGAAGTATCTGCCGGCCGACATAGATATGTTATCGAAGTCTCAGCAAGCAAAGATTATTTCTAGGATTGACCAAGTCCCGGTGGTGGGGTTCAACTGTAGCAGGTACGACCTGAATCTCATCAAGCAGTACTTTGTAGAGAAGTTGGCGGCCACCGTGAATAAAGTGATGGTCGGAAAGAGAGCCAGCACGACGATGTTTTCTGTTTACCCCGGAGTTTAGATTTCTCGACAATCATCCAGTATCTGGGACCCGGTACCACGTACGACCGGTGGGTTAAGGCGTACGAGTGTAAAACAGTAAAGTCTCACTTTCCATACGAGTGGTTCGATAGCCCGGACAAGCTCGACCATCCAGGGCTGCCAGACTATCCCGAGTGGTACTCGAAGTTGAAGGTGAGTTCCTACTGTCGTTGTCCGAGTGGAAAGAGTGTAAGAAGGTATTCCGAGAAAAGGGGATGAAGACGTTCAAGGAATGGTTGCAACACTACAACGACTTGGATGTAGGACCGTTCCTGGAGGCTCTGACTAAAATGACGGAGTTCTACAGGGGAAGAGGTGTGGACATACTCAAGGATGCTGTGTCTCTGCCCGGTGTTTCCCTTCAGTACCTACTCCGCGGGTCAATCGATGGGAAGGCGGACACACCCGAGCTGTGGTCACCGAAGTCTGAAACTTACGAGATGATGAAGCAGGGATTGGTCGGTGGTCCGTCCATAGTATTCTCCAGATACGCCGAGGTTGGAAGGTCAACGATCAGGGGTCAGGTGGGGAGTCGGGAGGAGAAGATGTGCAAGGCGGTGCTGGGGTACGATGCCAATGCTCTATACCTATCTACTCTGTCGAAGGACATGCCGTGTGGTGAGGAGCAGATATGGACGTGTGACGACTCAGAAAGACAGTCGTATATAGACCGTTTCGTGAGGAAGGTCAGGAGTGAAAAGTGGTTCGGATTTGCGGAGTTGGATATAGAGGTCCCTGAAACGTTGAGAGACAAGTTCTCGGAAATGTCACCGCTGTTCGTTAATCGAGAAGTCGATGAGAACGAGGTTCCGCAGCACATGAAGGACTACCTGGCCGGGACCGGTAGGAAAAGAGTCGAAGGACAGAGAAAGCTCGTGGGGGCAATGTCCGCCAAGAAGATGATCATATACTCCCCGCTGCTAAAGTGGTATCTGGAGCACGGTCTGATCGTCAAGGCGGTGCATAGGGTGATAGACTACACACCCGGCAAACCGTTTCAATGGTTTGTTAAAGAGGTCACCGCTGCTAGACGGACGGGGGACGTCGACAAGAGCAAGCCGGTGTTGGCGGAGATATTCAAACTGGTTGGCAACGCGTGTTGTGGCAAGCTGATAGAGGCACAAGAGAGATACCTGAACACCACATATACGAAGGATGAGAAGACTGTCGATCGGGCACTGAGGTCGGCGTGGTTCGAAGACCTGGAGGAGATTGGGGAGGCTTACGAGATATCGAGCAGGAAGACTCGAGTGGTGATCAACAGACCGTTTCAGTGTGGCATAGCGGTCTACCAGTTGGCCAAGCTCCGAATGCTGGAAGTTCTACTACGATTTCTTGGACAAGTACGTGGATCGCGGAGATTTCGAACTGATCAGATGGACACTGACAGCATGTACTTCGCGCTGTCGGAGAAGACGCTGGCGGCGGTGGTGAGAAAGAAAATGAAGAGAAAGTTTAATAAGGAGAAGACCGAGTGGTTGGCGTGGGACGTGTGGAGCAACAGAACTCCAGGACTGTTCAAGCTGGAATTCGAAGGGGATAGAGCCATCGCTCTGTGTAGCAAGTGTTACTACGTGAGCGGTGATGGAAAATCTAAGCACTCGGCCAAGGGGATATCGAAGAGATCTAACGATCTGACTTGGGGAAGGTATAAGAGTGCTCTCGAAGGGGGTAGGGATATGGCGGAGAACAGGGGATTCCGAATGATTAACGGGGTGATGAAGACGTACTGTCAACAAAAATTAGGACTCTGGGCGTACTACGACAAGAGGAGAGTGATGGAAGACGGGTTACACACCGAGCCTATAGGATAGGTAAAAAAAAAAGAACTCTGAGAGAATACTAAAGACTCTGACGATCCGGGGGTAGCTGGGTGTCAGAAGGCACCGCAAGAAGTTCTTCACAAACAAACCCTCGAGATGGCCCATCATCCAAATAGTAGAGCACGGGCTCATCGGGCTTGGTAATAGATCGATATAGATGATATACATTGAGAGACCACACGGGATCAGTCGCGCGGCGGCTGCCACCTTCGAGCTCTCCCGGTTGATAGAGGTACCGGACGTCAATATGGAAGCCGTTGCTCCTCTAAACCAACGACTCGCTACGTCAACGATTGTCAGTGCGTACTTGTACGTCTTGCGACCGACGCGATCGTGAGGGAGAAACAGGAGATCCGCTTGGTGAACTTGGTTCGGTACCGGCACGTCGAATTTCGGGCGCGGAATATTGTGAGGCGCGGGTAAATAGATCTGCCAGATGGCCTACTTCTTGAGCCATTCCTTGACAGCGTTTTCTGAAACCTTGGTCGCCGCCGCGAGGTTCTTGATGGCAGCGAGTCCCTTCCAGTAGCCGTGGGGCTATAGTACATGTTCGCCAGCTTGCGCGTTAGGCGAACCGATAGTTTGGTATTAAGTTTGCGCGTGTTCATCGTATGCGATGTATTCTAATATATCGGAAAATCTCCAACATGCCCTCGCCAGATCATCCGGTAACTGCGTCGATAATAATAAACCTTTGTTGGAAGTACAATCGCGATTGGGGGTTAAGTTCTGAAGGAACTTGGGAAAATATAATCCCCCAGGATTGGTGGAGGAATCTAACATCCGCTTTGCGAAAAGGGTGGCCGCTTTTTCGTCCTCCCGCCACGTCTCGAGAGAATCTCGGGCCAGACGAATCATACCCTTTGCACCAGCTATGCGGTGTTTAAGGGCAGTGTAGCCTACATCAATCATAGCAAAATAAAGTTCGTCAACTGACATCGTTCTATATATATATATTTATGTTATTTAAAAATAATTAATTTAAATTCTCGATTGAATATAGTAGCCGACGAGACCCACCACACCCATTCCCACGACGATGAACGCGATCTCGCGGTCTTTTTGGGGCTCTGACGGTACATAGAAATCTGAAAGTTGGGGCTCGCGATCCAGCGGCGCGAGACTTTTGTGCGGATATGCCAGCGCGTACTCGTGGTTGGCTTCTTCAACGTTCTGAAAAGTTTGTGCGGCGTGATTTTCGCGGCGAAGCTCTTCATTGACCCAGTCCAGATGGGCGGTTCGTTTTTTCGACCACGCTTCCTTTGCGCTATTGAGTTGTTCTACAACTAAATCGTGACGCTTACGCTCCTCATCCACGTTCGAGCTTTTCATTTTAGAGAATATAAAGTTGCTACCGCTGAACGCCAATGCGTTTACAAGCGCACCACCTACTATTACTGCGATTGAAGCCATTTATTTCCATATATTAACTGGTAGAATTCCAGCTTTAACTAGATAATCTCGGGTCCAAACTGCGGCCGTAAAAACTAAGGTCGCGAGCCCTACGTCTCTCACTTTACTGTCCAATTTGGGAGCGGATCCTCCTAGGGCCATCTTTGATAGTCGAGCATACCCGATACTGAAACCCGATATCACCACGGCGTGATAAAGCGCATTCACTAACATTTTACCATCTTGTTCAGCCATTATAATTATTGCATATAAAAGGGGTCGCGATCAATGTTTAAATGGGGCGCATCCAATCGCGATTGGTGTTTCGTAACTTTCTTCTGAACACTGTCTGGTTGTTTTTTCGATAATAGGGGGTATTTCCACACGCACAGGTCACCAACAACTGCCAGACCACCACCAACAACCCAACTCCAATTCACGAATTTGGGTTCAATCGGATTCGCCCAACCTCGATTGGGTGTTGAGTGTGCTTCCAATTCGTGAATTGGGGGTGTTGTTGTACTCAACTCTGTCTTCAGATGTTTTGCTGTCTCCGTCCCCGATTGCAACGACTGTTTAGCCTCTCGAAGCTCGGCGAGTATTTTATCTTGTTTAACTTTTCGGGTGGCAGCCGCCGCCCGCCCAGCTGCCTGTCTTTTGGGATTTTTTATATGCGGTATGTCATCCATTGGCGGAGTAACACTCGGGTTCGATTGTGTTGGAGCAATCGGGTTCAACTCCGTCACTCTCGCGGGTGTGTCTTGTGTCATCATTTATGATATTAATATTAGGGCTTATAGTTCGTGGGCATATATGTCCAAATTGACAGTGTTTACCCGTGGTCAACGCGGTTGTGAGCGGAGCTAAGTACATTCCAAACTTGTGATAAATTGAGCAGCAGGCTGTTCTAAGAGTGTGATCTATAGAAGGGTCAGTCTCTAGATCGTCAATCAATCCCGCGGTGTTTGGTATAGGGAGAAGTATACTAACGGCGGTTGCGTACAAATGAATAGCCGCCGATCCGAGAGTTTTTGTCATCTCCGCACCTAACCTAGATTCGTATCGCGCATACATTTTATCGATCTCCGCATCTGACATCTTATCCACCTGAAAAACGCCTACCGAGATAATGCTCCGATTGTCCCCCAGCAACCAGCGCAGCTAGCCGCTCTCGTCGCGCTGCATTTTCATTTTCATTCGGAGTCGTTGCACTCAACCCAATACCAACCACCGTTGGAGTTGATTCCGATTGCTCTGTCGGATCATTATCTTTCAGGATGTTGGCAGTCGGAGTTGAGGTTTCTTCCATTAGCTGATCGAGAAGTTCGTCGCAGTTCATTTTTCTTAAAATTAATTTAACTATTCTAATAACTCTCATCACTTTAACATATTGCCAAGCGCACCACCCGATACTTATGATCACCATTATGCTCGCAACAAAGCATTTGTTCAGCATTGTTCAGCATTGTTCAGCATTGTTCAGTAATTACTAATTTTCTTAAATTAATTGTTAAGCATTTACTCGGCAATTACTAACGAGCGTTAAGTAATTGCTAATTAATTATTAATTAATTGATAACTTCGTAAGCAGTTGGTTGATCAGTCTTTAGCAAAAGCTTGGCGTGCTTAGTTTCCGAAAGCATATGTCGAACCTCCAGGCGCTCCTCGCGCGTTGGGATAACGTCATTCTCTCGAAGACAGTCATCGAATGAGTCTCGGTCCTTGCAATGAAAGAGGGCGACCCATTTCGTTTGCTCGCGCAGATCCTTGAGGACAGCGTTGTACTTTTGAGTGGATATCCATACGCTTTGCCTAGCTCGGCGGCCAGAAAATGTGAGCTCGGAGAGCATGTCCTTCTTTTTGGTCATCGCCGCCTTGGCCGAGCAATCATCAATCACTTATAGGGTGGGCTCACCCTGGAATTTTTGGTATAAACCACGCAGCCAATCGTGAAGCCTATCATCGGGGTCAATAACGTATACCTCAGGGTCGGTCCATATCCACGGGCGCCGCTGATAAGTATCGTTGTGCCGCACAGTGGGACACAGGATCACAATAGACGAAAGGCATCGCGGAGGAGCCCTCGAGCAAGTCTAGATTAAAACCGTTTTTTCCACATCCTGTCTGCCCACATATTATGGCAGAGTGGGCATCTTCAATCGTGAATTGTATTGATTGCTAATTTTCTTAAAATTAATTAATAAATCGTTAAATTTAGTAGAGTGCTGAGACGTATCGACCATCTTCGATGTTGAGTTGTGCGTCTGTAATTATATATAAGTACAACGTTCAATGGCCCGGCTCCGTCCGCCTCTTTGGTTATCTGGATCGTCACACCCTCGCTAGCGTTCTCAACTTGGCGTCCGTTGCCGTGTATTTGGTCGTCGTCGCTGGCTCGCATGTCTAGCCATAACGCGTATTTGGTATTCAGGAACTCCGCGAGGGAGACGGCCGAGAGATGCAGGTCTTTGGCAACCGCTGCAACCTCCGAGAGCGCTTAGAGCCGGCAGCAAACTGCTTTCTTACTTCATCCCACTGCTGGTGCGCGCGAAGACCCGCGCTGTAGAGTTGATTGGTATTTCTCGATCGTCACCTCTACCTTCGTGATTTTTGGGTTATAGAATTTGTCGGTTTTTCTAGCACCGAACGCGAACCGAGCATCCTCGAACAACATCAGATACCTTTCATAGAGCGGGCGGGTACGTTGACATTAATATTCCACAATGTGTCGCCTTTGTCTTTCGACATCTTGCGATGGCGAAGAACTCGGTCATAAAGTATGGCAACACGCCCGGCGTACTGGGTTCTGATCAATCGCGCGAGTTCGGGCATCGTGACCATGTCGTACTCCAGCGAAACGTTATCGATCGTATACGTCGATAGCATGTCGCTGGCTATGAGAACTCGGTCGTAGTCGTTGAACGTTAGTTCGTATTCGAGGCGGTCAGCCAAAGCGCTCTGATAGTAAGGCATGTGACTCTCCAGCAACTCAAAATCGAGCGGGATGTAGAAGCGGTTGCCGTAGGCGCCAGCGACCGCATTGTCGCTCGCGTTGTTATCTGCCTTGTTAGCAGCCCCGATTCTAAGTTTGGTTACGTTCTTATTTTTGATGGTGTCAATACCCTGATAGACAGCGTTTTCGCACTCTTGCGCCGTCATCCATAGGTCCTGATAACAATGGTAGACGTCGCTGTCATCGATCGACATCACCTCATTACCAGAAATCTTTATCATGGTCTTCTTGACTATGGCGCGACCCAGGTTCTGAACGATGGTTCGGTTCTCGTCCGTCGACGTCAGCGAAATAGTGAAAGCGAGGCGAACAGTCCCCGGCACAATGACGTCGTTAGCTCCGAGGTTGGGGAAGCGGACCAAAAGCTGTTGGTTCTGGTCGATCGTCGAGGGGTTGTTCGTAATAACGACACTCTGTCTCACGCCTTTTGCCCCGAGGGGCTCACAGTAGTCTGCGGTATGGATTGAGTTTGCGACCGTATTGACTCGAAGACATAATTTAGTGAAACTATATTAAACCCGTATGGTTTTGTCTTTAATACATAATTAATTTTAAGAAATTATAAATATGGCTGATTACGATAATGACATGTATGAAATCGGCAGAGACGATTACCTCGATGCGGATGATGATGACATAGATGATTATAATGACGAAACGCCCTTAATACAGCCTCCAGTTCCAATCCAATCGCAATCGGGGGAATTAGGTGGCGCTACTACTAGTCAAAGTCGGGAATTACTCGAGGGAGCTGTAAACGACTACTACAACAGTTTGGCAGAAAAAGGTCTGGTCCCATCTGTCGGTCGCGACTACTCCAAGTTCAAATTTGATCTGAACGGTAGATTGCGACTAAAAGCAGCATCAAATATCCCAATAGTCAAAACGAGGACCGGTAAACCCCTAGCCCTGAGCACCATTGCCGGAAACCCGGGCGGTGGCCAACTCTCATAAGGAGCGAACTAGGATTCGTATATGGAAGGGTAAAACAATTATGCCGACCCGCGCTGTAGAGGCCCTACAGTCTACCAACGAAACGATGGCGAAAACGGCCTCCGCGATAGAAACGGTTGAGCTCAACGAACTCCCTCAAATAGCCACCGACGCTATTAACACGATGGAGACCACGTTCGGCGAAAACGAAATACTCGACGATGACCCACTGTTACCTCTTCTCGAACTCCGGGGACTCGATAAGACTCTGCAAACGGTCCGGGACGAACTGGTCCTTAACCTCTCCAAACTCTCGTCGCTGGATGAACATATCGCGTTAGAAGAAAGAAAACTGAAGGAAGCGGGTGACGATAGAGAATCTACCGAGCGGATCACCGAACGCCTGCAGTCGTTGCGAGATGAAAGAGCAGCTCGTTTGGAGGCTGCATCGACTAACCGTGAGGCTCTCCGCACCCAAATAAGTCGGATCCGCGAAACAATCTCGAGGGTCCTGCACGAGGAGACGACACTCGGTGAGCGTCTTCGCACTCTGTTCAGAGAGCAGGGTGTCACGATAGCAAGCATCCTCGTTGCTATCAGCATGACTATATCGACCATAGTTCTAGCTTTCACTGGTGGTGCAGCGCCACCACCCGCGCCAGCACCCACACCACCACCACCCGCGCCATCAGGCGGAGCCAAGGAGTGGGTAAAAAAAGCAACTAAAAGCCCTCGCCAGTCTCCTGGCTAAATTAGCCGAAAAGGCGGCTGCGGCACTACCTGGACTGATCGGAAGTATCGTTTCTTACTTGCTATCTATATTATCAAAAACGGCCGGATGGCTAGCCAAAAATACCTGGGCTTTAATCGTGGCAATCGCCGGTCTCCTACAATTCTTCGCCAGAGAGTTCCTAAAACCAAAGCGTAAATAATCCGATTCCCACGAGGGCAACGACGAGCAGTAATTTCTCCTCCTCGTGTGTTGTGCTTCCAAGCTCGATTGGTGTTTCAACATTGTTGATGATTGGATTGGGGGAACTCGATGGTGCATCCAATTTACTAATTGGGGGTACTGGGTTCGATTGTGTTGAGGGAGGTGTATCCATTTTGTGTTTTGGGGGTTTTATGAAATCTTTTTCAAATTTATTTGAATTTACAACACTGTTGAACCCGATCATGTTGGGGGTGCGCTTGATGATATCCGTGTTCACGTTACCGTTGTGGCCGATTTTTTGATTGGCGGTGGCGATTACGATCTGATTATTGTAACCATAAACCGGGTCGTCTCGTAGTATCATATTGCTCGGCGCCATATAAAGACCTATTCCAAATGCGTAGTCTACTGGAGTGCAGGCATTCTGCAAAACGTCTTGATAATTCTGGATCGCCTTCTCCAGATCCACCCTAGCTGAGATGGCGTCCTCTACAAGTGCCAAGAATTGTTTTTGTGCATCAAACGCTGTTCCCGTGCCCAGTATAGAACTGCGAGTTTGCTTCTGTGCGCCGAGGATGGCCCAGACGTACGTGCGAATAGATTCGTTGACGCGAGTAACCCCGGCCTGCGTGAACCCTAGACCCTTATCTAACATAAATGTGGTCCACGCGTTCTGAACCTCAGCAGCCTGATGTATGTAATCGACGTGAGCCCGTTTCGGAGGTAACATTTTACAAGAAAACACGCCACAGTGCCGACCTCCAGACACTTCTGGCCCGAAAGTCATAGTCGCGGGGTCAAAATTCCCGGCGTTCCGACTGACGATGTGGTCACCGGAGTAATCGTGTCTAAAATCAGTCTGCGTCCAATTCCCGGACTGGCCCCGAATGAGAACGTCCCCGAGGCCGGTGGTGGTAGGAAATGCTTTCTGTCTCCAGTCCGCGTCTTTTCAAACGTTAAATTCGTTACACAGTCTTTCAAACGCCCATACGGTCGTATGCGTTGGAAATGGGATCCCAGGCGTCGTCTTGAGGTAGTGAAATACCTAGTTCTTTGAGAATCCTCCTAATAGTATAATACGTGTGAAAGTTGTAGACACTTCGGAGCATGACATTCTTGGATGTTAGATGGTCTTTATGTGAAACACACCACCCGGCTGTTGCGCACCATACAGCACAATTTAGCTGGTTCTGCCAAAACTGCATCGGTGTGGCTTTCCACCCGTTTACCGCCTCCATCGTAGTAATCTTGGGCAGCCTATATTTCTCAAACGTGTTAGGGAAATTGGTGGCAAAGCCACTGTCTGGTCTAACCGTTACGGTTGGGTGTACAAGGTTCGTTAACAACGTCTTTTTGCGTGTATTTACCACCGACCGCGTACTTTGCATTAGAATTAATGCTAAATGCTTTTGTATCCATTGAAAGATATTATCATGTTTGCTACTATCACTAATGTTCAAAAAGGGAGTTGTGAACTTCAAAAATTAATAGACAACTGCTGCGGACAACGCCGGGTAGGCCTTAGATCAATCACGTTCACGGTCGGGTGGAAAAACGTTGAAACGCTCGAGTTTTTCACATCAGAAGTCGAGGACGTCGAGTTTTTCGCATCAGAACACCCCGTCATAGATGTGCCACATAGAATAGACGTAAATAGAGTCAGAAGTCCACCAGATGCTATAGTACCTCAGGGTCTTTGGAGTTTCGGAGATCTCCAAGCTTTTGTTGCGGAGAAGATTCCTGGTGTAGTCACTCTCGCAATCTCGAAAGCCACGGGGCTCACGACATTGACAGTTGAGAGGCGTTTAAGGATCTCACCGGGGTTGGGCTCACTGTTAGGATTTAAAATAACATACCCTTACAACGATGACGGAGTGTTTGATCCTGGCGAGCACGTCGGCACGACCCCAGTAAACTTCGCCGTCACGAAAACTCTCGGGGTGCACCTGGATCGGGTGAACACATCGTACAACACGGTAGACGGCACTCCCAGCACGTTACTGAAAACCGTGCCCGCCAGCGACTGTTTCTTTGGTGAGACCCTGACCTTAGACTTCCCACACCCCGAGATGAAAGTTTTGGAATCGGGACACATCCACGATTGAAGATTTCTATTCTTGATGATAAAGGGCGAGAGTTGAAGAACGATTACCCGATTTCGGTCGTCCTAGAAATTTCAAATTAATTAATTTTAAGAAAATTATTTAGAATTAAACGCATGTTCGTAATATATATATATCAACATTATTGAAAATGAGTATATACGGACGTAGGTAGTTCTTCCGATTGGGTGACAAATTCAAAGAATTTGGAACCGACAGAAGGGGATTCATCCCGACAGAGGGCGACTTTTTAACTACCCCCCAAAAAACAAAGGCCTTGATCAATAGAACTATATCGGTGGCCACGGACGAGATTCACAAGAGTCTACTATCACAACTTAGAGAATATGCCCTGGCTGTGAATACACAAAGTCGTGAAGAAACGCATACTGAACTAAACGAACTAGGTTAAAAAATAACCAAATTTCGAAAAGAGGCCCGGTTGGGGATTGATAAAGTCCGAGAAGACCACCAGGCGGACCTTACGGAGGCTTATGATGCGTTGCTCTTAAAGGACACTCTCATCAATGAAGCGACACTTACCGAACTAGACGGGAAAATAACAAAATTTCGAAAAGAGACCAGGTCGGATATTGATAAAGTCCGAGAAGACCGCCAGGCGGCCCTTACGGAGGGTTATGATACGTTGCGCTTAGAGGACTCTCTCATCAGAGAAGCGGCACTTACCGAACTAGACAAAAAAATAACCAAACCAAATTTTGAAAAGAGGCCAGGTCGGGTATTGAGAAAGCCCGAGAAGACCACCAGGCGGACCTTACGGAGGCCTATGGTGCGTTGCGCTTAGAGGACTCTCTCATCAGAGAAGCGACGGTTGCCGAACTAGACGGGAAAATAAGCAAATTTCGAAAAGAGACCCGGTCGGGTATTGATAAAGTCCGAGAAGACCACCAGGCGAACCTTGAGGAGGCCATTGCGGAGGCTTATGATGCGTTGCGCTTAGAGGACTCTCTCAGCAAAGAAGCGACACTTACTGAACTAGACGGAAAAATAGCCGAATTTCTGAAAGAGACCAGGTCGGGGGTTGAGGGGGTCCGAGAAGACCACAAGGAGGCTATTGCGGAGGCTTATGGGGCGTTGCGCTCAGAGGACTCTCTCAATAGAGAAGCGGCACTTACCGAACTAGACGAAAAAATAACCAAATTTCGAAAAAAGGCCCTGTTGGGGGTTGAGGGGGTCCGAACGTATTCCAAGGGTGAGAAAGCCCGAGAAGACCACCAGGCGGACCTTACGGAGGCTTATAGGGTGTTGCGCTCAGAGGACTCTCTCAGAGAAGCGGCGGTTGCTGAACTAGACGGAAAAATAACCGAATTTCAAAAAGAGGCCCGGTCGGGTGTTGAGAAAGCCCGAGATGACCACAAGGCAGCCCTTGCGAAGGCTTATGATGCGTTGCGCTCAGAGGACTCTCTCATCAGAGAAGCGGCGGTTGCTGAACTAGACATGAAAATAACCGAATTTCAAAAAGAGGCCCGGTTGGGTGTTGAAAAAGCCCTAGAAGGCCACCAGGCGACCATTACGGAGGCTTATGATGCGTTGCGCTTAGAGGACTCTCTCAGCAGAGAAGCGGCACTTACAGAACTAGACGGAAAGATAACCGAAGTTTCCAATAAACTGAAACATGATCGTATAGCCGCGACCAAAGCTCTTGAGGAGGCCTCTTATAAGATTCGTACTGAGGCACATAACGCAAACAGTGCGCTTGCCGGAATAGTGCGAACAATGAAAACGCTAAAACGTGCCATAACAGTTTGGGCTGAGAAGCGGGGCCCATTGGTTGAGGGGCACTATGAATATTCGTTCGGTGCCAAAGCGAGTAATAAATGTGGGGGATACACTATGACAGCTGCAGGTGAAGTTATCCAAATGGCGGTCTCTGCGGTTAATGGTAGTGGTAAACCTGTGGGCGCGGTCGCGATAAATATTGTAGTAGATGGGAAGAACGGGGGGTTGGAGTCACTAAAATCTCTGGAGATAGTTCGACGGTGGTTTCGTTCTCCGGTTATGATCGAATTAGACTTTCCAAAGGTAGTGTTATTAACTTTGTTACGAAAATCGGTGACCCAGTGAGTTCTTCCACTATTGTCTCATTGTTAATTGAACTTATTTTGTAAATACTAATATATTGAAAATCATGAACGAATCAACGCTTCCAATTGTCAATACCACTCCATCAACACTTTGTACAATTAACGAAAGAAGTTCAGATTTTAGGTTGAATAATATCGTCGCTATGCAGGATATTTTAGTTAGAGAATATACAAATAGAAAAAGAAACGCTAACAAATATAGACGCGTGGTGAACACGGCTGAAACATCTAGCACGGCTCTAGCGAGTGTTTCTGTGTTGTGTGGGGCGGGGACAGCTGCAACTATATCCACCATTATAACGGTTCCTGTAGCGGGGATTTTATGTGCGGTGTCGGCCGTTTCTGGGTTGTTGTGTATGGTAATTAGGGCGTCGGGTGGAAAACTCGAGAAAAAATGTAGAAAACATGATAATATATGTTCTCGCCCCAGGTCGAAGAAAAATAACATCGACGTTATGGTGTCCAAAGCGTTGGCCGATAAGAAAATATCAAATTTAGAGTTTGAATCCGTGAATTGAAGAAATGGGGAGATATGAAAAATTAAAAAATGATATAAGAATCAAGGCGCGTGCCACCATGCCCAAAATTGAGTGTACTGATTGGGACAAATTTAGGGAAAAACTTGGAGATAAAGTCGGAAGAAATGTTACAGCACCATTGTGATATTTTATACAATAATTAATTTTATAATTAATTTAAAGGAAATTATAAAATTAATTATATTGGTGCAGTAAACAATTTATTAATTAATTTTAGGAAAATTATTAACAATTTAAAAAGAAAAAAAAGAAAAAAAGTTTTAGGTTCCACCGAGGTGCGAACCCGCGCCAGCAAAACCCTTCTGGGTCCATCCCGCTAAGCCTTCGCTTAAATGTCTTCTATTTTTTTTTATTTTTTCAGCTTAGCGAGGTGTGTTACACTCACATCTCCTACACCCCATCATTGGACCGATGCCGCGGACCCCCACCTCATCGTTACCTCCATCCGCTATAATGTGCAGAGCGGCCAGAGTGAAGTACATGTGGCGAAACTTATCTCACTGTTGAGATATTAATGCAGGCGTCCCGACACCGAACTGTGTTTATTTCTCGTATATAAACTTAACTGTGCTGGTGAAATAAAAAAAATTGTTATTTATTATTAATTAATTATTTTATTATATTAATTAATATGTTTTCTATATAATAGGGGGTGTTCAGTTTTAAATTATAAATAAATATAAAATTAATTAATTAAATAACGAACCATCCCGAAATTCGTGAACAATATAACCCTCACTAAGTGTTTATAAACTGTGTACACCACCTGTGTAAATCGATATCCCGTTTACATACCCATCGATAAGGCTATAAATAGCCGCGTGTGTAATATATATTACAGTGTGTTTATTTTCCATCCCGGAAGACGTAATCATGTAAACCTCTCTATAAATGGACACTTAATATACGTGTAAGGAGACACCTAATTTACATTTTCATAACGCGTGTAATTGGAACATTGTCGTCTGGTTGGTGTTGTGATTACAATATAAATTTATAAGTGATATCGTAGAAATGTACGTTCGTAAACGAATCGTTGGGTTTTAATAGTTTTATATAATACGCCTTAGTTTCATATCCGATACGCATTATCGTCTTAATGTTCGTATTTGCCTCTTGTATAGTTGACATAATTGCCGGTATAATATTGTAAATGCAACGTTTTTATCGGAGTGTAATAAATACGCTGGTATTTCATGTATTCGATATCGCCTAGTGTTCTCATTTTATAGAATATATATAGATTATAAAACCCCCATATTCTTCGTAAACTTCTTCAACACAGCCATTAAACTTTCAATTCCAATTGTATTGTATCATCCATTTTCTCTAATAATATTGGTACTGTTTTTTCTGTTCAATTTTCTAATTTTATCAAATTAGTTTGATAATGTTTTTACAGTGTTTTAATGCTGTAGAAACACCGTGACTTATTAGATCGATTCTATCTTTCTAACTGACTTTCCGATTTGAATTATTACTAAACGATAATACTTGCGAGCACGTAATCCCTTGCTAACCATTCGATGAGTAGCCTGAGTGCCACCGCATGGTGGACATAGCAATGACTCGGCTTTGGTCCCTACCCCACAATGCCGACATGGGCGAGGTGAAACGGAACCTCTTCGCATCCATGCACGGTGATGTTTGCAATATTCGTAAATACCGGTGCGAAAACATCTCTCGTGACTACCTGTCTTCAACCACGCACACTTAACTAGAACCATTATGTTATATATATACTGAGTATAACATAGGGATTTTTATCTCTAATAGGGTGTATCTTCTCATGTCATAAATATATGGTTTCGCGGTAGTAGTATATAAGAGTCACAAATGATACCATCATGCTGTGGAAGGTGCCGCGCGTAGCTGGTACCTTCCAGAGGTGATGGTATCATTGTGACTCTTATATACTACTATACGAGAAGAAGAGGGCACACGTTTTGTGAAGTGCGACCCTTAACAAACTAGTCCGCGCGACATACCATGAAAGGACTCGGAAATGGCGTGCATACAATAGATTGCATAGAAATCGAGAACTGGTATCGTTAAATGAAGCTAATACCCACGCTGGCAGCCTTGCTAATACAAGAATTCCGCCACGGAAGTGGTGTCGCGCCTGCCGTGGCATTTGACCGTGAACATTACAAGTAAATAAATGACCTTGACCTTGAGAATTTGGATGTTGGGGTGTGCATAATGAAGCATCATCCGTAGACAAGCATTGATGTGAAATATTATCAATGTCTGGAAAGGGGTTAAAGAGATATTGTGAAAAAAACAATAACTTTAACGCATTTCTGTTACAAATCCGGTGAACATTACAAGTAAATAAATGACCTTGACCTTCAATTTTTGGATGTGGCGATGTGCGTAGTGAAGTATCATTCCTAGACAAACATCGATGTGAAATATTATCAAAGTCTAGCAAGGGGTTAAAGAGATATTGTGAAAAAACAATAACTTTAACGTATTTCTGTTACAAAACCGGTGAACATTATAAGTAAATAAATGACCTTGACCTTGAGAATTTGGATGTGGGGGTGTGCGTAATGAAGCATCATTCCTAGAAAAACATTGATGTGAAATATTATCAAAGTCTGGCAAGGGTTTAAAGAGATATTGTGAAAAACAATAACTTTAACGCATTTCTGTTACAAAACCGGTGAATATTACAAGTAAATAAATGACCTTGACCTTGAGAATTTGGATGTGGGGGTGTGCGTAGTGAAGCATCATCCCTAGACAAACATTGATGTGAAATATTATCAAAGTCTGGCAAGGGGTTAAAGAGATATTGTGAAAAACAATAACTTTAACGCATTTCTGTTACAAAACCGGTGAACATTATAAGTAAATAAATGACCTTGACCTTGATAATTTGGAGGTGGGCGTGTGCGTAGTGAAGCATCATTCATAGACAAACAATGATGTGAAATATTATCAATGTCTGGCAAGGGGTTAAAGAGATATTGTGAAAAAACAATAACTTTAACGCATTTCTGTTACAAAACCGGTGAACATTACAAGTAAATAAATGACCTTGACCTTGAGAATTTGGATGTGGGGGTGTGCGTAATGAAGCATCATTCCTAGACAAACATTGATGTGAAATATTATCATAGTCTGGCAAGGGGTTAAAGAGATATTGTGAAAAAACAATAACTTGAACGCATTTCTGTTACAAAACCGGTGAACATTACAAGTAAATAAATGACCTTGACCTTGAGAATTTGGATGTGGGGGTGTGCGTAATGAAGCATCATTCCTAGAAAAACATTGATGTGAAATATTATCAAAGTCTGGCAAGGGTTTAAAGAGATATTGTGAAAAACAATAACTTTAACGCATTTCTGTTACAAAACCGGTGAATATTACAAGTAAATAAATGACCTTGACCTTGAGAATTTGGATGTGGGGGTGTGCGTAGTGAAGCATCATCCCTAGACAAACATTGATGTGAAATATTATCAAAGTCTGGCAAGGGGTTAAAGAGATATTGTGAAAAAACAATAACTTTAACGTATTTCTGTTACAAAACCGGTGAACATTATAAGTAAATAAATGACCTTGACCTTGAGAATTTGGATGTGGGGGTGTGCGTAATGAAGCATCATTCCTAGAAAAACATTGATGTGAAATATTATCAAAGTCTGGCAAGGGTTTAAAGAGATATTGTGAAAAACAATAACTTTAACGCATTTCTGTTACAAAACCGGTGAACATTACAAGTAAATAAATGACCTTGACCTTCAGACTTTGGATGTGGGGGTGTGCGTAGTGAAGCATCATCCCTAGAGAAACATTGATAGAAAATACTATCAATGTCTGGCAAGGGGTTAAAGAGATATTGTGAAAACACAATAACTTTAACGCATTTCTGTTACAAAACCGGTGAACATTACAAGGAAATAAATGACCTTGACCTTCAAAATTTGGATGTGGGGGTGTGCGTAATGAAGCATCATTCCTAGACAAACATTGATGTAAAATAGTATCAATGTCTGGCAAGGGGTTAAAGAGATATTGTGAAAAAAACAATAACTTTAACGCATTTGCCTTACAAAAAATGACCGGACGACGCGGACGACGACGACGACGGAAAAAGCGCCGACTATAGTCGCGCCTCTGCTAAAGCAGGCGCGACAAAAACGAAAGAAATTTAAAAAACATGTTTGCCTTACAAATAAGGTGAACGCCGGGGAGTTCGCAAAAGGTGTTCAGTTGATAGAGATTACAATGGAAACGTATACGTACACCCCAGACGTAGCCAAGCTGTCGACAGGCCACCGTGGCCGCCGTGTTCACCCAGCCATCGTCACATACTGTGCCCCAGGCGGACGAATTGGAGAGTCGCACTTCTAACCGCCCGGAATATGGCGTCGGTCCATCAGCCAGTCTAACGTCGAGTTCTGGCCCTAGAAACCGTCAGTTATGTGTCTATAATCGCTTAATGGGCATTATTGAATTTTTAGTTGAGTGAATCTCGTTCTGTGTCCCTTCAACAGGAATGTCGTGAACACGCGGGACTATTTCTACTAACGAGAATATTTCAAATTACAATACTTTTCCAGCAGTGAATCCACAATATCCCTATCCACTGCCAGACGCCCTAACTACCATACGCATGATCGCATGGTTATCGAATCCTCTGGTCAACATTTATATTTATCAGGTAACGAGAACTGTATTGACCGAATACGTACTGACTGATAACATAATGTCGTATCAGGCATTGACCTGAAGCGAATATCCGGGTTACAACGAATTGAAAACTAACGTTTAATTGGTCGAACTGATATCAGTTGCATGACGCAAGACAAACACGTCCGTGTTCTTTTCAAAGAAATCCACGTCATCATTGCTCAGTCTGTAGCGTAAAACGTTACATGATCAATAGAATACCGTTGATACCACGTGTATCAAGCTCATCTCGGATGCAGAGGGAATTCCTATGCGTTTCCTAGCCTTGCCAGATAAACTTGATATCAAAAGACAGTAACGTGCCTGGTATTCTCCCCTTGTATCATCGATCATGGCACATGCAGATTAAACACTCTATATTTCGGACCCGGTGTTGATCAGTAAGGGTTTTTGTTAGTTATGATATAACCTATTTCACAATATCTACAACGTTTAATGGAAACATGTTGGGTGACATTAATAATTGCGTTCCCTAACACTAATCATGTAGATGTCTGGGTTGTTGTTCTTGTTGTTGTTGTTGTTGTGGAGAGAACATTCATGTACTTTCATGTTTTACATAAAATGGGAATTTACAGATTAACACATATTATTGAACATCATACTACATTAGATGTACTAGAATGAGTTGTTATATTGCGTGAGACTGATATAACATACCAGGTTAAGTGATCCGTACATATACAATGAATGATGCAATGCATGTGATCTATCATTTAAGCTGATTTCATTGCATTACGCAAACATTGTATTAGCGAGCCTACCTCACCAAATCCCCGGTTACCTATGTAAACAGCGGGTTTGGTGAGGTTGCCGCGCAATAGGTAATGCGGTCAAATAGGTCACGATGCAGTGACTATTTTCAATCAATAACTTATGTTGTAAGCGATTGTAATGTGTATTTTCAATATTTATATTATAAAATGTATCATATCGGTACCCCTTTAAGTAATATTTGTATATTTTAAATGTAATGATGTTGTCATGAAGCGCATGAATATAAGTATATTAATTAATCCAGTTTATATTGAGGCAAATCACACAGCCTAAAAACATATTGCTGGAGTATAAACCATAGTATCGTATATTATTCATAAGTATTCACTATTAAACATTAATTACAATATGTATGCATATTATTAAAACAGTAGATGCTACCGCTGTTTCGCTGTATGTGATATTTATAACAATTTTTTTTTTATTCGTCCGCGTACGGATTTCTGTCACACAAAGCGCCATTTTCAGTTCATATTTTGACCTGTGCATATGAACCGGACTAAGTTTAAACAACGCTCGATTCCGTCCAATTCAGATTTCTCTGCAGAATGTTCAGACTAACTACATATTAAGTAATGTTGCTAAATCAGTGTTAACGGCTGGAACATGTTATCACTAAAAGGAAGAAACCACAGTCGTATTAATTGAAAAAATAAGATTTACCTGAGACCTCATGGAGGCCGCCATTAATCCAGTGTAAACAATAGACCGTGTGATCCCATTTCCTGAGTAGTCCCCGCTTAGTGAAACGATGTGCTAATCATGATATTATGTTCCCCAATAATTGGAAACGGTTTGAATTTCTCGGTAAAAACTACGAAGGTCATAAAAAAATAACGATGTATATTTAACATTGGATACGCTTAAACGGTGTTACTCTCTCATCGGATCGTCAGTTGTCGTCGATAGCGATTTAACGTACTGATCTGGTCTTAATTTATTGTCAACTTTCAACGCCATTTACAGAATATATGGTTAATTTTGGAAATAAATAACGGCAAATTAAGATGACGTCTGCTCTGAAATATCTGTCAACATGCGGACGTAATTTAATGGAAATCGATTATATTTTAAGGCTACATCTGTGACTAATTACGAATTTATGTATGGTCTTTGGCTACACCCGACACATTACACAGATCTAGTTGTAAATACACGTCGCTTTGTGTGGGGAAAAAAATCGATAATGCGTAGTTGTGTGTGACGAGGTGTTGATCTGATGACACCACACAGCTGTGACCCTTAGGCAATGTTTTGAAATTGACGTGTCGTTTTGATGTGTGCCGCAACACCTCACTGTCGGAGACAACATGACAATTAACGATATACTCTCGATTATACACAGATCTATTAGACGGCTGGTTTATTAAAATAAAGAGTAGTTCAGTACACCTTCGCCGATATTGTTTTTAGAAAATCAGTAATATTTTCCGTAAATGGTGTTGAAAAGTTGACAAAAATTCTATCACCGTATTTTAGTTGTGCCGATATTGTTTTAAAAAATCAGTAATTTTTTTCCGTAAATGGTGTTGAAAATTGACAAAATATATAGCCGCATTTCTCCGATATTCGTTTAGAAAATCACCAATATTTTCTGTAAATGGTGTTGACACAAAATGCAGCGTTCACGCGGAATTCAAATAAAATACAAAATAATAATTTAATAAATAGACGCCGATGGCTACTGTGTTTGCGGCCAGTGAATTCTGGTCGTGGTAGCCACAGGCGCAGTTCGAACAGTGAGCAGATGGAGGACAATAATTATTTCAAATTCATAAAAAAATGTTTGCTGTCCGAAAATTAATTAATTGTGACAGCCAAAAAAAAAAGATTTTGGGACAGTAAAACATTATATGGTATAGACAGTACATGTATAGACAGTACCTCAAACTTAAAAAAACAGTAACAAACTGTCTGTGTATATATTACTTAAACTTAAAACATCAGTAACAAACTGTCTGTGTATATATTACATAAAGACAGACACTTTAATTGTTGGTAAGTTTCTATCAATTTATAGGTATTTTTATTAAAATCATAAAATTGTGAAAATATTAAAAAATATTAAAATCACAAAATTAATATATATGGAGAATTTTTTTTTATACCACGTCGAGGTTTGAACCCCCGACCCTTTCGGGAATCGGTAATTAAATCATTGAAGTCGGCGACCTTAACCTCACGACTGTTTCGCCATTTATGACAATCACAGTTATACAGAAGTGCTATCAGTATTACGCCACCATTTGAACGTAACAATTATTAAATTATTTGCAACTCCATCTACAACAATACCGTTACAGAGATACGCTATTGAAGTGAGTGAGTGAGTGAATAGGGTTTAACGTCCGCTTTTCTGACATAGAGGTACAAGCCTCAGGGAGTCTACACGCAGACGGGTCAACGGGGTCGAGTCCCATATCCACCTGTCCAAGGGGGGTAAATCCCAACTTCAGAACTCAATATTTACAATCAAAATATATATTCAGTCCTGAAATTAGAACAACCTGATCTGGTGCCAGGCCCTCGCCACACCAGCATCATTTATCCCATCCCCTAAAAGTAATAGGATTAGCGCTAATCTTACTTTTATATATGGGGCATAGCCTGACTCAACTCTCACATACAAGAAAGCCAAAAATGTACATGAGGGCCAAATCCGGTATAGTGGGTTCCGGAAAGTATGAACACAATCGTTAAGCCAGTTTAGTCGCCTTTTACGACAAGCAATGGCTACTGCAGCACTATTCTCAGGATCAGTTGATCCCGCCCCGGTGCCTGCACGGGGCGATACGCTATTGAAACAACATGTATTAGTACCCATAACATAACAAAGTAATGTATCATTATATATCACAAGAGATAGCTTAAAACTATATATCCTAATCATAAACAGAACAATCCGCTTGGCTCGTATGAAAATAGTTCGCGTGATAT
This sequence comes from Conchocele bisecta, assembly GCA_029237695.1. NCBI lineage: Eukaryota > Metazoa > Mollusca > Bivalvia > Lucinida > Thyasiridae > Conchocele > Conchocele bisecta. The sequence continues at coordinate 89,246,366 of CM055270.1, forward strand.
TGATTATCTCCCTTGCCGAAAGTAGTTCAGTGATTTATTAATTCCAAATAAGACGTGTTTGCGTAATGGGCTCGTTTCCTGTGAACTCGATCTGATAACTCGATCAATACATGTATGTACATTTGTAATTTACTAACTCTGTACACAATGCAATATTATGGTCTACCTTAGTTTCTCGACCAATGAAAGAACAGCATTTCATCTCAATTAATGGCATATTGCGACGTTTTTGCTAATATCCGTTAAATTAATAATTAAATGTTCATCCGCTATATTTAGAACTGATTTTACGCCTTCTTGTCATCAGTTCACGAGACGCAAAGCATATTACCGCCCACACATGCGCTCACTTCGTGTCACACAGCCAATCACATGCTAGTATAGCGAAATGCGTTTAGGGGCGCAGCTTCGCGACTGGGCTGTGTAAACAATAAGTACGTTATAGTTCACCTATTGAATCTATATTTCACATATCACAAGATTTAATCTCAGTCAGTTATATATTTCATGTACCAGATTTAATGACTACCTGTTCGACAAGAAATAGACAACAAATACTCGGAAAGCCTGGCTAATTATAATAACGAATGTAAATGTATGTCATTGTTCATATATTGGACTGTTAAGGAACTAATGATGCGGTCGCTAGCTCTCCCTCGTATTTAAGTCCTTAACAATCCGATATGTGAATACTAAGGTATACATATACATGTAAGTCCATACTGAACGTACTATTGTTTGTTTTGTACACGCGCCTGGACAAATTAACATGTATCCAAGCAAATCAGAACACATTAGGACTGTACATCGAGGAAACAAGCTCGAGACAAACAATAGTGTAAGTACATTATTTTCATAATGCTGAAAGTTCACATACAGACAAGTTGTTCCATTGGGTGGTGGCTGGTTACAAAACATACAGACCACGTGACCAATTACAGTGTCTGGTTCCGTTTGTGTGACAAAATACAACACAATTTGGGGCAGTTTACTGTCTGTTTCACGAAATCTGCCCAAATTGTACGGCTATATAAACAATGAAAAAACAGTATGTTTTTAGATAATATTATATTAAAGCAAAATTTAAGAATGAGCCTTTTTTTTTGTCTATGATTTGTCTCGTTATGAAAATTTAGGCAACTTTCGACGGTATTTACGGAAAACTAAATTTTGTAAATATTTTTCATGATACATCGCACAAGTTCTTATGTACACAATCACATGGCGTGTCTCATTTTACCAAGTTCATAGTTTGAAGTCGAGAGTCAACAATAAACAATCTGTATATGCACGTACATATACACACACAGCTGCGGTACTTTTGTCAATAAAGACCTGAGAGTCGGGCTTATTTGGGGCTTACATCCGTGTAATGCGCGTATGCACAACAACCTGCGTTAATCTTGCGAAGATCTTAATGTTTTTGAGGCTGTGCATGAGCTGTAATACAGCACAGCCTTAGCCAATCAAGCGTATTACTTTCAAAACACAGTATTAAAGGATGTTGTAAGAAACACATTTACAAATAATTACAAGGTGAGTGCATACGGTTGTTTATGTTAAGCGTATTGTACATGCTGCACTAAATTAAAATTAGAACATTCAGCACTGCAAGGTGGCATCCTGATCTAGTACCAGGCACCAACTCACTTGACAGGAGGCGTGAATCCCCAAATGATTCAAAGTTGATACTTGTACAGTGGAACCTTTGTAAACATGACATAGAGAAAAGTGAGGGATGGAAATTGTGATATCTTTCATTGCGAGTTATCTCCTATGATACTGCCTGTTCATGATCACATATTCCGGTTTTACAATGGTACTCCTCTAAACCGGACATCTTGGGGACCTCCCAGGCTGTCCGGATTAGAGAGGTTCTACTGTATGTCAATCATTCAGGATGCTTGTTCGCTAACCTTAGTATAAACATATTTATTATATAACCTTATAACCTTCGCTAACCTTAAAGGTACATACCCACTAGGTAGGCGCAAAATGTTCTTTACAGGAATTAAATAAGTATACATGTATAACTGTGTCAATATTCCACCAGTTCTAAAGATTACGAGTCACCGCTATACAGATATAATAATTTAGTAATGTTTATTTTACTCCTAGTGACGCGCAGTGGTATCATGCTATTTTCATATGCAAATGAGGCATGATATGTTTTAATTATTTATGCGAATTAAATGCGTCACCTGAACAAATAATATTTTAGACAGATTACAAAGTACGACCATTGCACATCAAAACATAAATACAGAGAATAAATAGTAATGTCCTGTTAACATTTTAAGAAAACACGGTTATTTCTCCTGAAATCAGTGTCGACATTTACGCATGATATAAAATGTATAATAATGGCAATCAATGCGTAGGGTATTAATGGTGAATTAATGTTTATTTTGCCAGAAAATGTCTCATGTTGTGTCTACTGACTGGGCATGTTCCTTTAAAGCTGCACATATAATGCACCTCTTAAATATGCGTTGCTTAAAATTAATACCGTCTCGTCGCGATGAATTATTTAAAACACTGTTTAGTGGCGTGCCTAATTTTACTATAATGCACTATTAGATTGCCGCGGCCCGCATGTCGCAGCCGCCGAGGCATTTGATAGTACTAAAAACCATTTAGTGCAAAACAGCTTTAACCCATACACATATTACCCATGTGAAGTTTGAAGTTAATCTGTGAAGCGGTTTCAGCGATATAGTGTAGTTAAACACATTAACGCAAACTCTGACGCACGTACGTGCGTACGTCAATGTACCGACTATATCGCGATGTCCGCAAGCGGGTGCAACAAAATCATGTACGCCGCTAAACACGGTTTTACATAATGCATCATGACAAGGCGATATGAATTTGAAACAAAACATATTTAAGAATGTTTATTTTATATGCTATTGACGATAAAACTCGAATAACGATGACAAAACGGTGACACGTGAACATGGATGATCAGTAATCGACTGCCAAGCGTCGCGTGACACGGATCTATCGTGATGATTATGTATATTAACCATTAGAATGCGAGAAACGTTAAGTTGTCGAATGAGGCTGTATGTTATTTTCAATATAAAATAATTATGTTGACAAAACTTTGAACTCATTTTCCAGTCCGACGTGTGATTGAAAAACCGTACAGTATATTTAATACAAATGTTTCCAGGACTAATGCAACTTACTATACTGTAACCTCTCTAAACCGGACATACAGACAAGTGAGGGATACTTAATTTTGATTGGTTTCATTGTGAGTTATCTCAGATGATACTTCCTGTTCATGATCACAAAACACCATCGCGTGTTTTGAAGTACCCATCTGCCTGTTTCACAGTGGTACCTCTCTAATCCGGATAAACTTGGGGAGCCACCGGACACCAAGGTGTCCGGTTTAAAGAGGGCACATTGTACTTGTTTACACCGTTTGACCTTGACATTGGCTGTACGGTCGCATACATGTACATGTAGGTGCGCACTTGCATTGTAATATGGCTGATGATAAACACACAATTGGAGATTCAGGCCAGCCTGAATTGTGGTAAAGCAAATCATTGCAAATCTTACAAAAACGTTTTTATTTTGACATTGACCTTGGGCTTGTATGGCTTGGTCAAGTTAGATGAAACATATTAATGACCGATGATAAACATATTTACATATATTTATTTGACATCTATCCGACACATTGTTGCAGAGATAACATGTTAAAATTATTAACACAGTCTTTTCGCAAGAACGGTCACCAGTGTGGTCACTGTGTCTCACTTTCCACAACCGAGTTTGATGAACAGAAGCAAGACGGGTGTCCATGGCGCGTCATCGCAGTATACGCATTTTTCCCGTTTGTTTGCTAGTCTTAACGGGAGATAATCCATGAACGGGGGTCGAATTAAACATCGAAATTCCCTTTCCGTATCTGCACAATATAAGGCAGCGACAAACCAAAGATCATTTGTGCAGCCATTACGGTTTAAAGGTTACAATAAACATGATGGACTGGCATATGGATGGACGGACGTACGAACACGAACGTACAAATGTTTCTACATATCATATCCTTACATGTAGGTAGCACAATCATTGATTTCAAACAAGGGAAATAAGTCGAACACCTGTAAACAGGACACAATAAAAGTTAGTTCTAATTAATTGTAATCGGCATCATTGCCATTTCTCTGCGCTGAGTATGTCTGTTAAGGATAGTAAGGCATCCACGCGTGTCTTTGAACTTCCAGGATGTCAGGTTTAGAGAGGTTCCACAGTGTAACGGTGTAGACCATAACGAAAGCGAGAAATTACTGGATACTGGACGCTAGTCTAGTGACAGTTTTTGTCGCTGAAGAACGGCCGGGAAAAATCGTCGAGTTGAGGGGCATTTGGGCAGGTTTTATTACGGAAAACTCAACACATAACTTTTCATGAAATTTCCACCATAAGTCCACACTTTGGTGCTCCACCTGTTGACATGCACAGCTAAGGGGAAACAATGTTAGAAAATCGTGCTTTGGGGCAATTTGTACCCGATTTTCGATGGGAACAGCCGTTAAGGTCGATAAATGGAACAGCCAGACAATTCACCATTTCATTTTCCGCAGTATAAAATAGTTCCACATTTGATAAAAAGATTTCTCAGCTATAGACTGTGTAATTGTACAAATTAATACAAATAATACACAGGATTGATAAATAAAACCAATATTAATTAATTTAGACCAAGCTTTATCTACTTTTCTCAAAACGAGTTAAGCGCAATAATTTACATCTGCTTGTAATTTGGAAAGATTCGGCGTTTTGTTCTCCGATCGGTAGGTGTTAAAACTTTCAAAATCGGTACATCCCAAGACATTACTAGTCTCACAAAACGTTAAAAAGATCATATTATAGCCATATCATCTTGAGGAACGTCGTACAAGTACTGGTTCATGCGCAGGTCCCGAGAATTGCAGTAAAGTGTTTGACTTTTGTTACCCCACCCACTTCGTTGACCTTCGTAATCTGAAACCACCGAGTGCTGACAAAGATAACACAGGGATGCGACTTGTAAATAGTTTTGTTGTGTGGCAGTTAACTTTGTTGCTCATTGTATGTATTTGTTTTGGTAGATCTCTTTTGTCTTGAAAACAAAGTGTGTTCTAGACGGAAAGTTGCAAAAGATTTTCGTCATATCATTGGCAGTAACCAGTAGTCGGACTGTACCAATAGCCGGACAAAAATTATTAAACTTCTCAGTGTCAATAATATCCTATTTATAACTGATTTTTTCTAATTATTCCTTGAAAGTATATTCTGTGACCACCATTTTGAACCGTCTCGTTGAGACGGTTGAAATGAGTGGACACAACATATACTTTCAATGGGAAAAATAAGAGGGAAATTTGTGGAAAATGTTCAGGATGTAAAGGGTTAAAGACGCATGCAGACTGCATGCATAATTGCTTATGTATTTTATATTTGGAAAATGCTCAGAATGTTAAGGGTTAAAGACACGTGCAGACCGCATGCATAATTGCTTATGTGACGGTACGTAACTCACTGTGGGGAGGAAGTGTGTATTCGTGCCCGGCTAGCTCAGTCGGTTAGAGCGATGGTACGGTAAACCAGAGGTCCCGAGTTCGAGCCCCGGACCGGTGCACATGTTTCTCACCCTGTGACATTTGGCACCCTGTGACATTTGGCGCCCAAAGAGGGACCGTGATTGCTATATATTATACTACCCAAAATCTACCAAAAATATGGAATTCAGAGACAATTTAAATATAGAATTCGTGGACGAATTCCAATTTGGCGGGGGAGTATGTCGCGGTACGTAACTCTCTGTGGGGAGGAAGTGTGTATTCGTGCTAGCTCAGTCGGTTAGAGCGATGGTACGGTAAACCAGAGGTCCCGAGTTTGAGCCCCGGGCCGGTGCACATGTTTCTCACCCTGTGACACTTATGTATTTTATATTAAAGTATTTATATAAATTACATAAGGTAAAGTGTTGATACTAACTTTATACATTACATGCTTTAAATGCATTCATTTAGCAACTTTGTTTTCGGCGAGTGTGAAATACCGGAGTCAAGCCAGCGATAGAAAACATTCCGATAGATAGGCTCTTTCGGTCTTTCCGGAAAATTCCGGTTTAAGTGGCTCAGCAACTGAAATGAATTCTACATAAATCGTGTATACACTGCAGCTCCATTATAAAGCGATGGTCGGGGTCCAAGATTTCAAATCGCGATCGAATTCGATAGCATCGTAAAATTTCGGGACATGCACGGGTACTGGTATCATCCGCATTTCGGTTAACAACTATTGCGAGAATTCCATTAGCAAAGGACCTATATAAAATCATGTCATTTGAACAGAAGTTAAAGTAATTATTCATGCACGGGTACTGGTATCATCCGCATTTCGGTTACCAACTATTGCGAGAATTCCATTAGCAACGGACCTATATAAAATCATGTCATTTGAACAGAAGTTAAAGTAATTATTCATAAAATCATGCTTATTAAGTTGTATAGTGCTCGCGATAGACAGACGCTTATTACTATGTATACTGCTCGCGATCAAGAGGCGCTTAAAAGGATTACTTGATGATAAATAATGGTCACGCGTCCTGCCTATTCATGCGGACGATTAGCTGTTGATACGTGCATAATCTCAGGATGTGGGGTCACGTGATCTATTGTTTACACTGCAAGTCATATTGGTGAATTAAATTTACGATTTACTCGAGACATCATGATTATCGTGGGCTGCAGTATAAACAATAGACCACGTGATCCCATACTCAGATAATGCTGAATGTATTGTTTCAGATTGCACACAAACACCAGTCTATTTATAGAACGCTAAATATTACACCTGTCGAGTAGTTGTACTTTGATGACTGTCACAAACATCGCGTTTCTTCTTTTTTCTCTATTTTTTTAATATTTTGTTTGGAGACCCGCGTTATACATGTACAGCAACTTTATACAATTTAACATAGTATTGAATTTAATAATGTTGTGTTTATCGGTTTGGTCAGGCCTTGTAGTGCAGCGGCTCGCATACTGGTATGCATACTAGTGACCTGGGTACGAGTCCCAGTGGGGCCCATTCTGACTAAACAAGAATTGTTATTTTCAATGCTACTGGTAAACATATTGTAGGGTGCTTTTTTTTGCATCTGCTTGTTTATTGTCTTAGTCCGTTTTTCACTGAATGCAATAACTATAGCTTGTACCACAATAACGTACTGCGGTGTGTGTACATAAGAAACTGATGTATATAATTTGAGATACCTGTGATCTATAATACCTATGTTATATGCATAATTGACCCATGTCTATATTGTCCAGTATATATGTCTGAATAACACACTTCAGTGGGGTACTTCTCCCTAAGAACGTGTACAAATAAGCCGTGTTTCAGGTATTCCGACCGACCCTGTTTTTTTGATGTGGTCGTAATTTGTTTCATTCATTTAAAAAAAAACAAATAAATAAATTGTTACTTCAATATTTTTTATGCAAAAAGTATATTTAACTAGTTAGTCATTGTTATGCACAAAGTGTGTTTTAAACCAATACTGTAAGTATAGCTAATATTTAAAACAATATTTGTTTTCACATGTTTGCCTAAAAAAATTTGACAACCTTCCGACCAAACCTTTTTTCAGCATGTAACCTGAAACACAGCTAATTTGTTTAGGCCTTATTAGTTGATACTGTCTGCTATTGTAATTTAGTGATCATTTTATTGTCGCGCCCGCTTAAATTTCGGAAAGCGCGATATAGCTTGCAAGTTGTTTCTTTTCTCTTCAGTATGGGTGAACTAGTAAACAGTTTTGGCGTTGTATTTTTAAAACTGAATAGTGTATATAATATCTAGGTTTACTCCAGTGTAAGTGAATGGGATTGATCCATGATAATTCTCCGGCCAATCCAGTCGTCAGAAAATGATTTTCACACTAGTCCGTTTATTAAGAGTTATTTTTGTTAATATATATATGAAAATACAGTGCAGATCCTGATGAGACGGCTCTTAAGCCGGCTCATCTGGAACTACATAAATTTTGCAAATATTGCTGTAGAGTCTGTGGTGTTAAACATGTTAAAAGGGTTAATACCGGTATGTGGCTATTGACCGCTATTCCCTTTGATGTCCAACAGATATGTTGGCAGTAATACACCCTTTGTCATCTGCTGTTTTGAATATTTCAAATAGTTTCCACTAAAGCTTGTTACTCCCAACATATTAGAATCACCTCATTGATTTCGCCAAATACAGTTCATGCTTTGCATGACATTTCATTTGAGTTTTGGATTTCTCGCTTTCGCATTGTGCACTCATTCAGGGTGCACATACAACTGGTACTGTATAAATATCTGTTTAATATGTAACATGGATGCAGGACATCGATTCTCGTATGCAAAATAATATATAGAGATGAAAATGGGAGGTGAGTTCTCGCACGCTAATAGTCACTCTGGTCTGAAAGATGTGTGATTCGAGATGTTTTAATATTTGGGAGTATCAATTCATCGTGTATACACTACGGCTCACGATATTATGTGACGATCTCCAATTTGAGAAAATCTGAAAATGTTTCACTGAAAGGCAATACTTATGAAGTTCATCCAGCATCGGCCAAGCAGTTCACAGTAAGAAGACGTTTGAGCTAATTAATTAATGAATGACTTTTTTACCTATCGGCGACCATATTGGATGACCTAATCATCCGATTACGACAAATATGCGAATAGTATACGACATAAAATCGCCAAAGATAGGAAAAAATAAGCTAAAGCTGAATTTTTAAGTATAGGTCCGGAATATTATTAGGATAACTACATTAAAACTCCCCAAGAATCCCACTGGAGCTTAATCCAGAATTCAAGATGGCGTCCAAGATGGCTTCCATAAACTTAATAATCACATTAAGGTGACTATAATGAACATATTCACACATAGGGTGACAGCATATCACAGAACAATGCATATATTAACTCTTACAATAATTGTGAGTCGCTTACCTTTTCAAATATCCAAGATAGCTGCCAAGAGTGCCAACAAATATGTAAAAGTTACATTTTCTTCACAAAATTGCAAACTGATTTTAATTGTTTTGGAGTTACATTTACTATTATTAAAGCTTCAATAAGTTTATATTTGAAATAGTATGGCGCCCAATATGGCCACCAAAAGATGAAATCGCTGTCCAATATGCATAACAGAAGGCCACAGCCCGCATGTTGAGCATGCCTAGGTTATTTCAGGTTGTATATATGTGGTTATATATACATGTACATGGTATTTAAAACGTTTAAATCCAAATTCGTAAAACCGTTAACGCAATGTAATTTCAGATTGATCTTGTGTATGAAGGCCAAGTGAATAGTATACTGTATGGATGGTAACAAAAACACGTTTGACGTTTCAAGTTGACGCGACTTAGTGTTGCAGATACACATATGAGGTAATTTAAAAAAAAACGGAAAGTTTGTTAAAAAAGAAATGTAAAACGTAATCTGATTATGATTGGAGAGATATATGTGATGTACATTTCGGAAGGACACTCTCACGGACGGACGTACATATGTAACCATGATTACTATGTCTCGCTTTCCACAATGGGCTCGACAAACAATTACTTTAGCTTTATTCTGGAATTAATTTGCATATGATTAACTATAAATTGGTGTATACTGTTTCAGAAGTGTATTCCTTTTACCGTAATTACATTTATATACGAGTATATTGTAGACATAACGATACATTTCATGCGAAATAAACACTTATTTGTGAGGAATCGATCGTCGTTTTGCTTGTAAGCCTATATTTGTATGCATGTATGCATAAGATATATACATTGTATATATATTTGATAAATTATAACACATATTCAAGGTTCAGATAGCATGACCTTCTAAGGTGGTTACCATGGATATATATATGTTTTCAATAATGCAAGTTATATATTATGTGTAATGCATATTGATTGCAGGGTAATTCATACATTATATAAGTACACACTTTTAAAATCATACGATACTGAACTTTCATTTCCATGGAAGTATGTGACACACTGTCTATGTCTCATTCCCGTGAAGTTTGATGTTGACAACCGTTGTTTAAATAGTCTCCTGTCGGTGGGAACATGTTTACCCTAACTGACAAGCTGTGGGCGCTTGACTGGGAGCATGCGACGGGTATGTTAGCGGTGCGGGTCATCCTTACCATAGTCGTGATATCCCTGATTTGGACCTCATTTACAATTTGTCTTTCTTGTACGTGAGTGCTGAAGTCGGATGTCCCAATTGTACGTGTAATAAGATTTAATTAGTGTACTCCGATTACGTTTAGGGACTGGGATGAAGTGACTCTTTTGTATTGAGTACCTGGCACCAGAACCAGGATATTCTCAAAAGTATATTTTTTTGACTTCGTGTGACCCACTAACCCGTGTTGTTGTGACATGTTGTAACCTATTAACCCGTGTTGTTATGACATGTAGTGACCCACTAACCCCTGTTGGTGCGACACCGTGTGAGTCACTAAACCCAGTTGTTTGACATGCTGTAATCCACTAACCCTGTTGTTGTGACATGGTGCGACGCACTAACCCTGTTGTTGTGATATGTTGTGACCCTCTAACGCCTGTGGTTGTGACATGGTGTGACCCACTAACCCATGTTGTTGCGACATGTTGTGACCCACTAATCCATGTTGTTGTGACATGATGTGACCCACTAACCCATGTTGTTGTGACATGCTGTTATCCACTAATCCATGTCATGTTGTTGTGACATGCTGTGATCCACTAATCCATGTTGTTGTGTCATGATGAGACCCACTAACCCATGTTGTTCTGCATACTGTGACACACTAACCTCTGTTTTTGTGACATGCTGCGATCCATTAATCCATGTTGTTGTGACATGCTGTGATCCATTAATCCATGTTGTTGTGTCATGATGTGACCCACTAACCCATGTTGTTCTGCATGCTGTGACCCACTAACCCCTACTTTTTTGACATGCTGTGACCCACTAATGCATGTTGTTGTGACATCGTGTGACATGTTATGACCCACTCACCGCAGTTGTTGTGACATGTTGTGACCCACTAACCCGTGTTGCTGTGACATGTTGTGACATACTAACCCGTGTTGTTGTGACATGTTGTAACCTATTAACCCTTGTTGTGTGTGACATGTTGTGACCAACTAACCCCAGTTGGTAAACCACTAACCCTGTTTTTGTGGCATGCTGTGACCCACTAACCCTGTTGTTTTTTTACTTGCTGTGACCCACTAACCTGTGTTGTTGTGAAAGACAACCCCGGTAACCCATGTTGTTATGTCGTACTAACCCGTGTTGTTGTGACATATTTTCCTCTGTGATTGTGACATACTGTCGCATGTTGTTGTGACATGTTTTGACCACAGGTGACTGAACAATAATCGCATGTCAGTATCGTTTCTAGTATAAGAGTAATTCATATTTGAAACTTGATAATCAGGTAAATTTTCTGTTACCTGTGGCTGTGACACACTAACCCGTGTTGCTGTCACAGTATGTGACATACTAACCCGTGTTGTTGTGACATACTAACGCGTGATGTTGTGACATTATGAAACTAGATGGTCGGTAAATCCGGCAAATGTTCCCAGATTACGCCTGGATTGAAGTTCGAAGTCATTGACCCTGGGTATCGGTGTAGTAAATAGTGATAAATGTGTGAAGTTTCACATCATAATCTCAATGGGTAACAGAGATAACTTCTAGAAAGGGTTAAAGCAATATTTTGTTTATTAGTCACAATTAATTTTTGTGTGCAAATTTGGATTGAATTGAATTTTAACGTAACACTTTCACAAATGTTTAAAGAAATTTGACCTTGACCTTGGGCTCCTATGCAGCATGTATACAGGGTATACAATGGACATAGTGATGATAATCACTGCGTAAATGAAGTGTCAAGTTGATATCGCAAGCGTTCACAGAGATATACATGTAAGAATTTAAAACAACTTTAACGTAAGCTTTAACTAACAAACAGTCATTTGAACTTGACCATGGGCTCCTGTGCAACATGGTTAGGGTGTACAATGAAAAAGCGGATGGTGCTCAATGTGTATATGAAGTTTCAAGTTGATATCCCAAGCAGGCATAGAGATATAGCAATTTTAAAAACTTTAACGTAAGATGCGGAAGGCGGACAACGGACGCGGGGCAAAGTGGTAACTATATGCTCCCCTGTGTTGTTGTGACATGTTGTGACATTATGTGACACACTAACCCGTGCTGTTGTGACAGACCACCCCGGCGTCCGCAGAGTGTATGCAGACGTTGTTTCCCCATCCCATGTTTTCACAATGCAGCAGTGAGGCCTCCGTGCCCGCACATCTCACTTCGTTTAGGTATATCTCGCCCGCCCCCGCCCCGTACCGCGCCTCGCCAACCGCCTCCTGTATGGGATACAATTATACGTATTACTAGTCAATATCTCGCTAGAATATTTGTATGCAGTGAAACTTTTCTAAATCTGACACACTGGGGGTCTCCAGGGTATCCAGCTTAGATACGTTACACTGTTGTTTTTTTAGAGATAAGAGAAGGGGGCACAATTTTTGTGAAATGCGACCCTTAACAAACTAGTCCACCCGACATACCATGCAAGGGACCCGGAAATGGCGTTTATACAATAGATATCATAGAAATCAAGAACTGGCATCGTTAAATGAAGCTAATCCCCACGCTGGCAGCCTTGATAGTAAAACGAAAGACATGAACAAAACTTTAAATTGTTTGCCTTACAAATAAGGTGAACGCCGGGGTGTTCCCAAAGGGTGTTCAGTTTATAGAGATTACACTGGAAATGTATACGTACACCCCAGACGTAGCCAAGCTGTCGACACGCCACCGTCGCCGCATTGTACTGCCAGTCATTGTCACATACTGTGCCCCAGGCGGATGAGTTGGAGAGTCGCACTTCTAGCCGCCCGGAATATGGCGTCGGTCCATCAGCCAGTCGAACTTCGAGTCCTGGCGATAGAAACCGTCATGTATGTGTATATCATCGCTTGATGGGCATTATCGAATTATTAGTTGATTGTATCTGGTTGTGTGTCCCTTCAACAGCAAGGTCGTGAACCGTGACTATTTCCACTCACGAGAATATTTCAAATTACAAAACTTTTCCACCACTGAATCCACAATATCCCTATCCAGTGTCAGACGCCCTTACTACCATACGCATGATCACATGGTTATCTAATCCACAACTCTGGTCAACATGTATATTTATCAGGTAACGAGATCTGTATTGACCGAATACGTACTGACTGATAACGTAATGTCGTATCAGGCATTGACCTGAAGCGAATATACAGGTGACAACGAATTGAAAACTAACGTTTCATTGGACGAACTGACATCAGTGTAACGACGCAAGACAAACAAGTCCGTGTTTTTTCAACGAAAACCACGCCATCATTGTTCATTCTGTAGCGTAAAACGAACACGTTTATCAAGTTCGGCTCGGAAACGGAGGGAATTCCTACGCGTTTCCTAGCCGGACAAAATTGATATAAAAAGACAGTAACGTGCCTGGTATTTTCCCCTTGTATCACCGATCATGGCACATGCAGATTAAACACTCTACATTTCGGACCTGGTGTTGATCAGTAAGGGTTTTTTGTTAGTTATGATATATTCTATTTCGAAAAATTAGATAACTTTTAATGGAAACATGTTGGGTGACAGTAATAAGTGCGTTCCCTAGCACTAGTCATGTTGTTACGCCGGGATTACGATAACGTGCAATCAGTCACTGGGATTTGGGTAAGGGTGAACTATTGAAGGGATTCTGCAAAGCTGAAATTACACATTTATGTATTCCGCATATTTAAAAATTATATTACAAGTATTTTACAGATACATACCACATTAATTCCCATATATACCGTCACATATACTATATATCACAGACAGAATGTTATAATACGTTTTTACTACATGAGAAACAGGTAGATCCACTGACACATGTATGTAAAGTTAATCAAACTCAATGACACATATGAGTACTAATGATATGGTATGTATTGCCTATGTCTTGAACAAGTCTCTAGTAGATATATCAGACGTTATAACCCTATTTCACACTAGTATTTCACCAGTGTCTCACAACCGGAGTATTTATAATAAATATATAGTCCTACATTTAAGAATAATGATATATAGTCAGTTCATTAGTCAATTCGTAACACACATCAGCAATACAGTGTTCACACATTCCGGTTCACTCTCCACCATAAGCTATGCACAATATTTCCTCAGACTGTCTGCGTTATACTTTAATTATAAACATATCACCCTCTTATGGAACTATAGTCAAATTCCATTCAGAACTTGTGCGTAATGCTAATTCCAGATTAAATTAGTGTTAGATATAATATCTAGATCCCTCAATGATCCATATGTATAGTTATGTGTCCCGTATCTGAAGCCGCACTGTAGCACTCGAATATCGCTAGGGCTGACACCACCTCGACCTGGCCCCGACTATCAAATCGCCCTGGATCTCGCCTAGACTACGCATGTGCTAAACTATAGTTGCGTATCTCTACGACATCTGTCCGACTACGACCTCGCCGTGACCTCAACCTGGGCTTCGACCTCAATTACGACCTGGACCTCGACCTCGACGCTGAAATAGACAACGACATTAATCAATCAGTTGTCTCAGTACATGAATATCTGACAAAATTCACTAATCTGAAATTCCAGATCCATTTCATTATTCTACACTATCTATCTATTTCCTTACCTGAACATATCTTCAGCATGCAATCCACTATCCTGCCCTTCTCTACAATCACAACATATGGACACAAATCTGTCTTCACTATCCTGGCTTTCTTTACAAACACATCCTATCGACACAAAACTGTCTTTGCAACTCCCCAGATTATCATACAGTCACCGTATAAAACATCACCACAGCTCACATTCCAATCAAACACAATACATTTTATTCACTCTAGGCCACATACGTGACACACGAGGTATACAATAGATTACATAATACAACGATGGGTAAAACTACAAAATGCATATGTATAAGCTCACTAGTCATTATAACCATAAAGCATTTCTTATAAAAATAGCTAAATTTCTTAATTGCTTTCCAGATTTTTTCTCAAATAGCTGTGCGAATTTTAAAATATTTGGTCTTCTAAAATAAAATGGCTTGATATACCGTTTTCGAACTTCATCATAGAAGCGGCACTCGAAAAGGAAATGAGAGCACCGAGAGCACCGAGAGCACCAGCGCCACATTTGTTGCAGACCCTGCTTGCTCTCGGCACACCTGTCCATCTACCAGTTTCGACCGCCAGTCTATGATTACAAGTCCATCCACTGACCATTTTGCCCTAGGCGAAACTTACCAATCATTCTACACAATACCCTGAGCTGGTCAAAAATCCTGGCTAAAGTGACCCTTGCATCTATTTACAACATTCCTGGAAACAGCATATAGCCCCTCTAATATCTAATTGCAACCAATACTATTCCCATCTTCCTAGAACAATACATGTATTTACACTGGCTGAGATTTCTGCGTGACACATGTAGATGTATGGGTTGTTGTTGTTGTTGTTGTTGTTGTTGAGGAGAGAACATTCATGTACTTTCATGTGTTACATAACATGGTAATTTACTGTACATTAACACATATTATTGCACAGCATACTACATTATATGTAACAAGAAACGAGGCAAAGCCACAAAGGCCAGGTTTTTTCCAAGCATAGACACTTGGATAACATGATTATACCCACTTTTTGTAGACTAGATGGCCGTGGCCTGAATGTCGCGCCTTGGGGCGAGGCATGGACACTAAAAAAATAGATATAGTAGATGGAAAAACTTTAACGAAAAAAAAAACTTTAACGGACTTTACACACGGACGAACGGACGACGTATGCCAAAATGCCGACGATATCGCGCTTTCCGCAAGCAGGTGCGACAATGATAAACACCCCATGTGAAGTATCAAGGTATTGGGTGAAGCAGTTGCAGAGATATAGTACACGAAAAAACTTTAACAAAAAAATTCAAAGTAATTTGATCTTGACATTGGGCACAGGATCGCGCTTTCCGCAAGCAGGTGCGACAATGATGATAAACACCCATGTGAAGTATCAAGGTATTGTGTGAAGCAGTTGCAGAGATATAGTACACGAAAAAACTTTAACAAAAACATTCAAAGTAATTTGACCTTGACATTGGGCACAGGGGCCGCACGGTTGGGGGTAGAATGAAAATATGGATGATGATAAACACCCATGTGAAGTTTCAAGGTAATGGGCGAAGCAGTTGCAGAGATATAGTATAACAAACAAGTTTTAACCAAAAACTTTTACCAGACGTACGTTAAAAAGTTAACGTTGAAAATGGCTAAGTCAGTTACGTATAAATAATAGGTGATGGTAAAATAATGGTCACATGTTGCATAGTTGTATGTGGTAGGCACCCCTTGGTTATGAAGCTGTGAAAGTTTGGTGGTCCTAGGTGGTACAGTACCAAAGAAATGGACTTAAACAAGAAAACTTAACATTGTAAACGCGAAAACTTAACATTGAAAATGGCTAAGTCGACTGCTCGGAAAAAATGGGTGAAGTTAAAAAAAAAGTAACATGTTGGATAGTGATATGTGGTGGGCACTCCTTGATTATGAAGCTGTGAAAGTTTGGTGGTCCTAGGTGGTACAGTAACAAAGAAATGGACTCAAACACGAAAACTTAACATTGATTGTGGACGCCGCCCGCCGCCCGCCCGCCGCCCGCCGCCCGCTGCCCGCTGCCCGCCGCCAGCCCGCCCGCCCGGCTTTCGCCAATCCAATAGCCTGGATTTTTCTCTCAATGAATTGTTATATTGCGTGAGGCTGATATAACATACCAGGTTAAGTGATCCGTCCATATACAATGAATGATGCAATGAATGTGATCTATCATTTAAGCTGATTTCATTGTCTCGTTTCCTGCGAACTCAATCAGATAACTCGTTCAATATGTAATTTATTAAGTCTGTACTCAAAGCAATAGTATTGTCTGCCCTAGTTTCACGACCAATGAAAGAACAGCATTTAATCTCAATTAATAGCATATTGCGACGCTTTTGCCAATATCCATTAAATTAATAATTAAATGTTCAGCCGCTATATTTAGAACTGATATTACGCCTTGTTGTCATCAGTTCACGAGACGCAAAGCATATTACCGCCCACACAGACGCTCACTTCGTCCACACAGCCCATCGCATTAAAATTAGCATGTATCCAAGCAAATCAGAACACATTAGGACTGTACTTCGAGGAAACAAGTTCGAGATAGAAAATAGTGAAAACACATTATTTTCATAATGCTGAAAGTTCACATAGAGACAAGTTGTTCCATTGTGTGGTGTTTGGTTACAAAACATACATACCACAAGACCAATTACGGTGCCTGGTTCCGTTTGTGTGACATCATACAACACAATCTGGGACAGTTTACTGTCTGTTTCACGAAATCTGCCCACATTTTACGGCTGTATAAACAATGCAAAAACAGTATATTTTTATTTTGTGTTGGAAAATACTAACCTACATTATTGTGACATACTGACCCGTGTTGTTGTGACAGACCATCCGTGTTGTTGTAACATACGAACGCATGTTGTTCGCATATGTTGGGACATTATAACCTGTATTTGTGTAACTTGTGACATAACTTGTGACTGTGTTGTTATCACGTACTAACTAATCTGTGCTGTTATATCATTGTGTCACATACTAATCCGTGATGTTGTGACACTTTGTCACATACCAACCTGTATGCAACCTGCATGGTGTTGTTACATGGTTGTGATGTGCTGTGACCCTCTAATCCCTGTGGTTGTGACATGATGTGACCCACTAATCAATGTTATTGTCACATACTGTGACCCACTAAACCATGTTGTTGTGACATGCTATGACCCTCTAACCGTGACATGATGTGACCCACTAATCCATGTTATTGTGACGTGCTGTGACCCACTAAATCATGTTGCTGTGACATGCTGTGACCCTCTAACCCCTGTTGTTGTGACATGATGTGTCCCACTAATCCATGTTATTGTGACATGGTGTGACCCACTACCATGTTGTTGTGACCTGCTGTAACCCACTAACCCATGTTGTTGTGACTTGTTGTAGCCCACTAATCCGTGTTGTTGTGTCATGTTGTGGCCTACTAATCCCTGTTGTTGTAACATGGTGTGACCCACTAACCCATGTTGTTGTGACTTGGTGTGTTGTGGCCTACAAATCCCTGTTGTGGTGACTTGATGTGACCCACTAACCCGTGTTGTTGTGACATGTTGTGGCCTACTAACCCGTGTTATTATGACATGTTGTCATCCAATAACCGCTGTTGGTGTCACTTGGTGTGACCCACTAACCCTGTTGTTGTGACATGCTGTGACCCACTAACCCATTTTGTTCTGACATGCTGTGACCCACTAACCCATGTTGTTGTGACATGCTGTTACCCACTAATCCATGTTGTTGTGACATGGTGTGACATGTTGTGACCCACTAACCTGTGTTGTAGTGATATGTTGTGACCCACTAACCAGTGTTGTTGTGACATGTTGTGACATACCAACCCGTGTTGTTGTGACATGTTGTAACATTTTAACCCGTGTTGTTGTGACATGTTGTGACCCACTAACCGCTGTTGGTGTGACACCATGTGACCCACTTTACCCTGTTGTTGTGACATGATGTAACCCACTAACCCTGTTTTTGTGACATGCTGTGAAACACTAACCCTGTTTTTTGACATTCTGTGACCCACTAACCCGTGTTGTTGTGAAAGGCCACCCCGGTAACCCATGTTGTTATGTCGTACTAACCCGTGTTTTTGTGACATACTAACCAGTTGTATTGTGAAATACGGACCCATGTTGTTGTGACATGTTGTGACCACAGATGACTGAATAATAATCGCATGTCAGTATCGTTTCTAGTATAAGAGAAATTTATATTTTAAACTTGATAATCAGGTAATTTGCTGGTACCTCTGGTTGTGACACACTAACCCGTGTTGTTGTGACATTATGAGACACAC
Source organism: Conchocele bisecta (assembly GCA_029237695.1). NCBI lineage: Eukaryota > Metazoa > Mollusca > Bivalvia > Lucinida > Thyasiridae > Conchocele > Conchocele bisecta. Next base: position 89,265,513 of record CM055270.1, read on the forward strand.
TAACCCGTGTGACATGTTGTGACACACTAACCCGTGTTGTTGTGACATGTTGTGACACACTAACCCGTGTTGTTGTGACATGTTGTGACATACTAACCCGTGTTGTTGTGACTATATGTGACACACTAACCCGTGTTGTGACAGACCACCCCGGCATCCTCGGAGTGTCCGCAGTTGTCGTTGCCCCATCCCATGTGTTCACACTGCAGCAGTGTGGCCTCTGTGCCCGCACAGCTCACTTCGTCTAGGTATATCTCGCCCGTCCCCGCCCCGTACCGTGCATGGCCAACCGCCTCCTGTATGGGATACAATTACACTTATTACTCGTCAATATCTCATCAGAACATTTGTATGTAGTGAAACGTCTCTAAACCGGACACAGTGGGGGTCCCCAGGGTATCCGGCTTGGAGATGTTCCACTATAATACAGATACGAGAAGAAGGGGGCACAAGTTCTTCTGTGAAATGCGACCCTTAGCAAACTAATCCCCCCCCCCCCCGACATACCATGCAACGGACCCAAAAATGGCGTGTATACAATAGATTGCATAGAAATCAAGAACTGGCATCGTTAAATGAAGCTGGCAGCCTTGATAATAAAATGAAAGAAATGAAGAAAAAAAACATTTACATGTTTGCCTTACAAATAAGGTGAACGTCGGGGAGTGCCCAAAGGGTGTTCAGTTTATAGAGCTTACACTGGAAACGTATACGTACACCCAAGACATAGCCAAGTTGTCGACAGGCCACCGTGGCCGCCGTCTTCACCCATCGATCGTCACATACTGTGCCCCAGGCGGACGAGTTGGAAAGTCGCACTTCGAGCCGCCCGGAATATGGTGTCGGTCCATCAGCCAGTCGAACGTCGAGTTCTGGCCCTATAAACCGTCATTTATGTGTCTATCATCGCTTGATGGGAATTATTGAATTATTAGTTGATTGAATCTGGTTTTGTCTCCCTTCAACAACAATGTCATGAACACACGGGACTATTTCTACTGGTATTTTCCCCTTGTATCACCGATCATGGCGCATGCAGATTAAACACCCTACATTTCGGATATGGTGTTTATCAGTAAGGGGATTTTGTTAGTTATGATATATCCTATTTCACAAAATCTACAACTTTTAATGGAAACAAGTTGGGTGAAAGTAATAATAGCGTTCCCTAACACTAGTCGTGTAGATGTCTGGGTTCTTGATGGTGTTGTGGAGAGAACATTCATGTACTTTAATGTGTTACATAAAATGGGAATTTACAGTACGTTATCACATATTATTGAACATCTTAATGCATTAGATGTAATACAATGAGTTGTTATATTGCGTGAGACTGATATAACATACAAGGTTAAGTGATCCGTACATATACATTGGATGATGCAATGCATGTGATCTATCATTTAAGCTGATTTCATATTCTCGTTTCTTTTGAACTCAATCAAATAACTCGTTCAATATGTAATTTGTTAAGTCTGTACTCAAAACAAGATTATTGTCTACCCTAGTTTATCGAATTAAATGCTCATCCGCTATATTTAGAACTGATTTTACGCCTTGTTGTCATCAGACGCAAAGCATGGTACCGCCCACACACGCGCTCACTTCGTGTCACACAGCCAATCACATGCTAGTATAGCGATTTGAAATCCGTTTAGGGGCGGAGCTTCGGTAAACAGAAAGTACATTTTAGTAAACCTATTGAATTTTTATTTCACATATCACAAGATTTAATCCCAGTCAGTTATATATTTCATGTACCAGATTTAATGACTACCTGTTCGAGAAGAAATAGACAACAAATACTCGGAAAGGAGACTGCATTATATAAGCCTGGCTAATTATAATAACGAATGTAAATGTGCATGTGCGGATTCAGGGGGGGGGGGCGGAGCAGGCGCGCGTCCCCCCTAAAATTCGCCGGGTAAAGATTTTTTACAAGTTACAAGGCAGGTTTCTACGTTCGCGTTGTGTATTTATTGTTTATTGGGGTCTTTTTTGCTCCAAAATGCGCCAGAACGCAGAAAATGCGATATTGATTTCAAAGATATTTCGGGGGGGAATGTCCCCGGACCCCCCCCCCCCACCCCCCACCCCCCGCGCTATCCCGAGCTCCGCAAAATAGTTACGCCCCCCTAACCCAAAAGCCTGGATCCGCGCCTGATGTGTGTCATTGTTCATAACACATTTGGACTGTACATGGAGGAAACAAGTTCGAGGCAGAAAATAGTGTAAGTACATTATTTTCATAATGCTGAAAGTTCACATACAGACAAGTTGTTCCATTGGGTGGTGGCTGGTTACAAAACATACAGACCACGTGACCAATTGCAGTGTCTGGTTCCGTTTGTGTGACATCATACAACACAATTTGGGACAGTTTACTGTCTGTTTCACGAAATCTGCCCTAATTGTACGGCTATATAAACAATGCAAAATCGGTATGTTTTTCGATAATATTATATTAAATCAAAATTTAAGAATGAGCCTTCTTTTTATTTGATTTTTCTATGGGAATTTAACATGGGGGAACAGGAGGTGGAGGAGCTGTGGGAGGAGTCAGAAAACGAAAAAAAAAGGAAATTGACAACGAAACCTGGCTATATAGCTTGGAAATAATCTAACTAAGAAAACAAAAGTTAAATTTTGAAAATCGGTCTATTATTTCTGAAATTCTAAAAATGTCCTCATCTTAAATCCCCATACTACACATATTCACTCTGTGAAGATGTCTATGGGGATTTAACAATAAAATCGATACAAATAAGGCTCAGTCTTAAATTTTCCTTTAATTGAATATTATCGAAATAAATATTGTTTTTGAATTGTTCAGTTCATGTAGCCGTAAAAATTGGGCAGCTTTTATGAAACAGACAGTACTGTATGTTTATAGCCGACAACTACAAAGCTTTGTATCAATGAGACACGCCATGTGATTTTGTACATAAGAACATGTGCGATTTTTCATTAAATAAATTTACAGAAATTGTGATATTTTCTGTTAATGACGTCGAAAGCTGATGAAAGTGCCATCGTTATTAAAATTCCGTCATCTTTCGACGTCATTTACAGAAAATATGGTAAATTTTGTAAATATTTTCCATGATATATAGCACATGTTCTTAGGTACAAAATCACATGGCGTGTCTCATTTTACCATGTCCATAGTTTGAAGTCGAGAGTCAACAATAAACATGCTGTACATGCACCTACATATACACACACAGCTGTGGTACTTTTGTTAATACAGACCAGAGAGTGTTTGGTTTGTTTGGGGCTTACATCCGTGTAATGCGCCTATGCACAACAGCCAGCGTGCGTTAATCTTGCCAAAATGTTAATGTTTTTGAGTATATATTGCCAATATCAACTCGCAGTCAAACAGTTTGATTGGCTGTGCCTGAGCTGTAGTACAGCACAGCCTTAGCCAATCAAGCGTATTACTTTCAAAACACAGTATTAAAGGATGTTGTAAGAAACACATTTACAAATAATTACAAGATGAGCGCATGCTGTGGTTTATGTTAAGCGTATTGTACATGTTGTACTAAATTAAAAGTAGAATATTCAGCACTGCAAGGTGGCATCCTGATCTAGTACCAGGCACCAACTCACTTGACAGGAGGCGTGAATCCCCAAATGATTCAAGTTGATACATGTACAGTGGAACCTCTCTAAACAGGACATAGAGAAAAGTGAGGGATGTAAATTGTGATATGTTTCATTGCGAGTTATCTCCTATGATACTGCCTGTTCATGATCACATATTCCGGTTTTACAATGGTACTCCTCTAAACCGGACATCTTGGGGACCTCCCAGGCTGTCCGGATTAGAGAGGTTCCACTGTATATCAATCATTCAGAATGATTGTTCGCTAACCTTAGTATAAAAATATGTATTTTATAACCTTCGCTAACCTTAAACGTACTAGGTAGGCGCAAAATGTTCTTTATAGGATTAAATAAGTATATAATTGTGTCAATATTCCACCAGTTCTAAAGATTACGAGTCACCGCTATACAGATATCATAATTTAGTAATGCTTATTTTCATATGCAAATTAGGCAGGATATGTTTTAATTATGTAAACTAATTAAATGCGTCACTTGAACAAATAATATTTTAGACAGATTACAAAGTACGACCATTGCACATCAAAAGATAACTACAGAGAATAAATAGTAATGTCCGTTAACATTTTAAGGAGACACGGTTATTGCCCCTGATATCAGTGTCGAAATTTACGTATGATATAAAATGTATAATAATGGCAATCAATGCGTAGGGTAATGGTGAATGAATGTTTATTTTGCCAGAAAATGTCTCAGATGATGTCTCATATTGTGTCTACTGACTGGGCATGTTCCTTTAAAGCTGCACATATAATGCAACTCTTAAATATGCTTTGTTTCAAATTCATACCGTCTCGTAGCGATGTATTATTTATAACACAGTTTAGTGGCGTGCCTAATTTGATTATAATACACTACTAGATGGCCGTGGCCAGCAATCGCACCCGCCGAGGCATTTGATAGTACCAGAAAAACGTTTAGTGCAAAAAAGCTTTAACCCGTACGCATATTACCCATGTGAAGTTTGAAGTTAATATGTGAAGCGGTTGCAGAGATACATGAATAGTATACGTAAACCGTTCAACCGAATTTTCATAAAAACTTTAATGTAATTTTCAAACTCGCACGGCTGGGTCTAGAATGAAAATATGGATGATGATAAACACCTATGTGAAGTTTAAAGTTAATCGGTGAAGCGGTTTCAGCGATATGGTGTAGTTAAACACATTAACACGAACTCTGACGCATGTACGCACGTACGTCAATGTACCGACTATATCGCAATGTCCGCAAGCGGGTGCGATACAAATCATGTACGCCGCTAAACACGGTTTCACATAATGCATCATGACAAGGCGATATGAATTTGTAACAAAACATATTTAAGAATGTTTTTTGTATATGCTATTGACGAATAAAACTCGAATATCGATGACAAAACGGTGACACGTGAACATGGATGATCAGTAATCGACTGCCAAGCGTCGCGTGACACAGATCCATCGTGGTGATTATATTTATTAACCATTAGAATGAGAGAAACGTCAGTTGTCGACTGAGGTTGTATGTTATTTTTAACATAAAATGAGTTGACAAAACTTTGAAATTATTTCCCAGTATGACGTATGATTGAAAACAGTATATTTAATACAATTCTTTCAAGGGCTAATGCAACTTACTATACTGGAACCTCTCGAAACCGAACATACAGGAAAGTGAGGTATACTTAATGTTGATTGGTTTTATACTGCCTGTTCATGATCACAAAGCACCCTCGCGTTTTTTTAAGTACTCATCTGTCTGTTTTAAACCTGTCACCCTGGGGAGCCACCAGACACCCTGGGAAGCCCACAGGATGTCCGGTTTAGAGAGGGCCCACTGTACTTGTTTACACTGTTTGACCGTGACATTGGTTATACCGTCGCATACATGTACATGTAGGTGCGGAATTGCATTGTAATATGGCTGATGATAAACAGACAATTGGATATTCAGGTCAGCCTGAATTTTGGTAAAGCAAATCAATTCAAATCTTCCAAAAACGTTTTTAACACAAATGTCGAACACTTTTGACATTGACGTTGGGCTTGTATGGTTTGGTGATTACAGATGATAAACATATTTACATATTACATTTGACTACTATCTGATACATTGTTGCAGATATACAATGTTAAATTCATTAACACAGTATGTTCGCAAGAACGGTCACCAGTGTGGTCACTGTGTCGCACTTTCCACGAGCGAGCTTGATGAACAGAAGCAAGACGGGTGTCCATGGCGCGTCATCGCAGTATACGCATTGTTCCTATTTGTTTGCTAGTCAGAACGGGAGATAATCCATGACTGGGGGGGTCGAATAAAACATCGAAATTCCCTTTCCGTATCTGCACAATATAAGGAAGCGACAAACCAAATATCAAGTCTCCAGCCATTACGGTTTAAAGGTTACAATAAACATGATGGACTGGCATATGGATGGACGGACGTACGAACACGAACGTACACATGTTTCTACATACCACATCCTTACATGTAGGTAGCACAATCATTGATTTCAAACAAGGGAAATAAGTCGAACACCTGTAAACCGGACACAATAACAGTTAGTTCTAATTAATTGTAATCGGCATCATTGCCATTTATCTTCGCTGAGTATGTCTGTTAAGGATCGTAAAGCATCCACGCGTGTCTTGGAACTTCCAGGGTGTCCGGTTTATGGGGTGCCGTCACACTATGACGACTAGGCCAGCGCACGCTCAGCGTTTTGAAAAGGTCATCAACATTTTTGGCAAATTCCAACACGTTCATATTTCCGCGATCTCTGAACGTAGACAATGGGGTGTCCCCAACGATAACTAACGCTTGGGAAACGTTTTGGTAACGTTTAGGAGCGTTTGGGTAACGTTCGATTGACGCCTGTTTTAAGTCTGTGAGTGTTTCCCAGCGTTCGACTAACGTTCGACTAACGTTTGACAGAAATGCTCGACGACCAACAAGGATCGGAAAATAATAACAGCATTGATAGAAAGCACGAGGATACTTTTTACAGCCGCCACACTGCACAAACTACAGAGCTGTAAGTATAAACAGAACATGTCGAGCGCTCCTTGGAAACCTTCTAACACGACTACCAGACAAATATGTCGCGAACAGGGTTTGATTTCGTTCGTTCATCTGTGTCACAGACTATGACAGAATAGTAAACATAAAATACTTCATTAACCCTTTCAACACAAAGTAACTGACATGGACTGGTCCATGATATTGTTAGACCAATCACTTGATCAGAAAATTATATTTGAACCAGTCCATTTATAACAATAGGTTTTTTGTGTCAAAATAAACAGTAAAATTACTTGCAAAAAGTGCAGATCCATGGTCGGTCACACCACCGAGACTGGCACACGAATAACTGGTAATGCGCCATTGACACGCTTGCAACACGCTAGATAAAGGACGAACGAATGTCAACGTTTACGAACGCACATCAAACGCATGAGGAACGATAGCCCAACGAAGTTAACGATTTCATAACGTTTGTATAACGTTCTGTGAACGTTTCACAACGTTTCCGTTCAAACGTTGGACCGAGAAAAACGTTGTGTGCATGTTCAAAAATAAAATCCGGCCCCTGCGTGTCTCTGCGTTCGCCGACAACTGCGTAACGTTACAAACGCATGCCTAACGATGGGAAAACGACCATGAACGTTTACCAACGTTTCCCAAAAAAATGGAAAACGCTAGGCGTGCGCTGGCCTAGTCGTCATGGTGTGACGGGGCCATTAGAGCGGTTCCATTGTACCACCTAAGACACACTAGGCTTATGCGGTCACATAATAAGTTGCATTATTTTATTTTATCTAACATTGTAGACCATACAATTACCTCCAATAACATAATACCCTAAACGTGTGCCCGGACAGATAGACGGACACTCGTGACGAATACAATGTACCAATTATTTTCAAACAGTATGTATAATAAAGGCCGTACTGTATAACTATTCGTTTAATATGTGACATGGATGCGGGATCTCGATTCTCATCTGAAAAATAATATAAAGAGACGAAAATGCGAGGTGGGTTCTGGCACGCTAATAGTCACACTGGTCTGAAAGATTTGTTATTCGAGATGTTGTACTATTTGGGAGTATCAATTCATCGTGTATAACCTACCGCCCGATCTCCAATTTGAGAAAATCCGAAAAGGTTTCACTGAAAGGCACTAATTATGAAGTTTGGCCAGCATCTGCCAAGCAGTTCATAGGAAGAAGACGTTTGAGCTATTTAATTAAAGAATGACTGTTTTACTTATCGGTGACCATATTGGATGACCTAATCATCCGATTACGAAAAATAGGCGAATAGTATTAGACATAAAATCGCAAAGGTTCAGGAAAAAATAAGTATAGGTCCGGAATATCATTAGGAGAAATATATTAAAACTCCCCAAGAATCCCACTGGAGCTTAATCCAGAATTCAAGATGGTGTCCAAAATGGCTGCCATAAACTTAATACTCACATTAACGTGACTATAATGAACATATTCACACATAGGGTGGCAGAATATGGCAGAACAATGCATATATATTAACCTTTTCAATACTTGTCAGTCGCTTAGCATATCAAATATCCAAGATAGCTGCCAAGATTGCCAACAAATATGTAAAAGTTACATTTTCTTCACAAAATTGCAAACTGATTTTTAATTGCTTTGGAGTTACATTTACTATTATTAAAGCTTAAACAAGTTTATATGTGAAATAATATGGCGTCCAAAATGGCCGCCAAAACTTGAAATCGTTGTCCAATATACATAACAGAAGGCCACCTCCAGCATGTTGAGACTGCCTAGGTTGTTGTTAGTCCGAGCTTGTAATGATAGTCCCAATGCTTAGTGATTGTTTCAGGTTGTATATATGTGGTTATATATACATGTACATGGTTCTTAACACGTTTAAATCAAAATTCGTAAAACCTTTAACGCAATGTAATTTGAGATTGCCCGTGTGTATGAAGGCCACATGAATTGTCTACTGAATGGATGGTAACAAAAACACGTTTGACGTTTCAAGTCGACGAGACTTAGTGTTGCAGATCCACAGATGAGGTAATTAAAAAAAAAGGACGTTTGTTAAAAAACGTAAAACGTAATCTGATTATGATTGGAGAGATATGTGTGATGTACATTTCGGAAGGACACTCCCACGGGCGGACGTACATATGTCACCATGATCAGTATGTCTCGCTTTCCACGATGGGCTCGACAAACAATTACTTTAGCTTTCTTCTGGAATTAATTTGCATTAACTATAAATGTGTGTATAATGTTTCATAAGTATATTCATTTTACCGTAATCACATTTATATACGAGTACATTGTAGACATAACGATACATTTCATGCAAAATAAAAAATTATTTGTGAGTAAAAAAGCGTAATTCTGCCTGTCAGCCTATATTTGTATGCATGTATGTATACCTTCATCGTATCAGCTTGTATAATGATATTGTCAAATCTTATATTTTAAGATACATGTATATATATTTTATAAATTATAATACACATTCAAGGTTCAGATAACATGACCTTCTCATGTGGTTACCAGGGATATATATTGTTTTCAATAATGCAAGTTATATATTATGCGTAATGCATATGGATTGCAGGGTAATTCATACATTACACACTTTTAAAATCATACAATACTGAACGTTCATTTCTATCGAAGTATGTGACACACTGTCTATGTCTCATTCCCGTGAAGTTTGATGTTGACAATCAACGTTTAAATAGTCTCCTGTCCGTGGTAACGTGTTTACTCTAACTGACAAGCTGTGGGCGCTTGGCTGGGAGAATGCGACGGGAATGTTAGCGGTGCGGGTCAGTCTTACCATAGTCGTGATACCCCTGATTTAGCCCTCAGTTACAATTTGGCTTTCTTGCACATGAGTGCTGAAGCCGGGTGTCCCAATTGTACGTGTAATAAGATTTAATTAGTGTACTCCGATTACGTTTAGGGGCTGGGACTAAGTGACTCTTTTGCATTGAGGACCTTTCACCAGAACCAGTATTTTCTCAATTTATGACTGAAGGTATATTTTCTTGACTTGGTGTGACCCACTAACCCGTGGTGTTGCGACATGACATGTAGTGACCCACTAACCCCTGTTGGTGTGACGCCATGTGAGTCATTAAACCCTATTGTTGTCACATGTTGTAACCCACTAAACCTGTTGTTGTGAAACGGTGTGACCCAATAACCCCTGTTGGTGTGACATGGTGTGACCCACTAACCATGTTATTGTGACATGCTGTGACACACTCACCCTTGTTGTTGTGAAATTTTGTGACCCACTAATACATGTTGTTGCGACATGGTGTGACATGTTGTGACCCACTAACCCTGTTGTTGTGACATGTTGTGACCTAGCTACACGAGTGGCATACGATATGGTATATATGGCTACACATTGGTGCATTAAAAATCAAAGGACTGAAAGTCCTGAAATCCTTCGCAGTACGTGCTCAACCATTCACACAAAAATCATATAATTTATATACTCAATTTAAAATCAATATATTCGTCGAATCAGTAGACATTATCAATGCTGCAAAAACAATAATTATCTTGACAAACATGTTTGTTCAAAGTAATTTCACCTTGACCTTGGACATGAAAGCCACATGGGTGTGGTACATGTATGGAATGAAAATATGGATGATGATAAGGAAGTATATGAAGTTTGAAGTCAATCTGACTTTCCGTCACAGAGATAATGGGTACCCAAACTCTTTAACGTGGACGGACGGAATTACGAAAACTATATACCCCTCGACATACTTTGTATGCCGGGGGGGTGTATATCTATAGTTTTGTATACACAGTTTAAACTTTATATATTTGACAACAATTACAAACAAGAGCGAGCAGTCATGCATGGAACACGACAGGTGACATATGTCATCAGTCCGTTTTTTCCTGTCACAGTCATAGCTCAGGAACTAGACTGGTGACATATGTCATCAGTCCATTTTTCCTGACACAGTCTCCTAAATTTAAATTTCTTATTATTTTCCAATTCAAATAGGAATCCTCAGCGATTTGTAACCCGGAGGATATAACAAAAACGTTCTACTTTCACATTCATTTCAGCTACATATTCAATTTTAATTTATTGAGTAAATGATGCCGAAATATTTATTTAAATTAATATCTAATTATTTAAATATAGTTTTTTTAATTCATAATACAAATAATCTAGAGATAATTATTATCCTTATTCAAATTCAAGACAACGTTTCCTTTGTGAAATGTATCGTACTGTATATGCTGTCGTAAGTCGCAAGATTGTAATCACAAAATAACGAAACCGTTAACATATCCACTTAAATTATGTTGATCGTCTGGATCAACAGACGCTTATTGTCTTTGTACTAAGTGCCGAGTTCATTTGTATCTCGAACTGTTTTACTAAATTCATTATAGATTAGTTGATATTTTAAGTAAAATGGACACTGATTAATAATATCGATGGATGAAGATGATTAAAACAGTATGTAACTGTCAAAAAACAATGTTTCTGCTTTAAATCAGCATCATTTCGCTGTCCAATGTCGGATTTTATCGATGTAAAGTTCAGAATGTAAGCTTTAATCTGATTGGTCATTCAAGAAAAACGTCACTGGGAAATCCCGCCCCCTACTATATCATTGCGCAAAATATCAACATACATAGAAAAAAACTCATATTAATACATTACAGTTAATAGTTTATAAAGTATACAAAAACTTTTGCAATAACACATATATAGCGCAAAAAAGCAAACAATACACGTATTTCACTGAAATGGTAAGATAGCTCGCTGTTTTACTGTTGTTGAACTACATTTTTATGGCGGAGTACCGCGTGTTTTTCTAAAGTTAAACCCGCAAACAGTGACACTGCGACCGCCACTTAGCTCATTAGCATATTATCTGCAATGACTGAGAAATTCCATATAGTTACTTAATCCGAGCTAATAGCTCGGATAAAAAGCGAGCAGCAAAAATATATACCCAAACCCGTTGCATGTAGGTCCAAATTTAGTAAACTGTATATGTTATACCTTTAAATTAATAATATTTGATGTAGAACTGGTTGTTTGCGGGAAATCAAATGACACAGAAATTATTCCCTGACGGACGCCATCTTGATGTAATTTCAACTGACTATGTGCACGGTAATATTTTATCGAAGAATTATGAACATAACGGACCATGGATATAACGGACCAGGGCATAACGGTCTAGATTTCAGGCGAAACGGACCAGATTTTTGGACAAAACGGACCACCCATTTATTTCTAGATTATATGTTAAGACATACGGGAAAAGTGACCATACAGTTCAATAATGTATTTAAGTGATTGTATATCAAAGTGTTACATGTACCTTAATGAATACAAATCAAATCGTCCGCAAGTCAAATCGTCCGTTATTGGTTAAAGTCGCCCACTAGTATACTATATTATGATGATATAATGCTATACAAACTGGTAAATTCAGTGTTGTTGCAAATTCCGAGGAGTGATCGGTTTTCGTGCCCATAAGGAATAAATTAAAAACAAATAGCATAAACGACTTCCCTAAAAAGATATAAATCATGAACAAAGATTACAACCATCCCTCTATCATTTTACATGATAACCGATTTCATTCATGACTCATTGGCACGAACGCTGTCTATTTTTGTGACATCATGTAATTTGGCGTAATTGTAGACATGACAAACAGTATTCGTGCCCTTCCATGAAATGAGTGTGTGAGGGTCCGTCTGCATATCGAATAAAGCATATAAAGAATAAAGCATATCGGTTAGATGGCGAATATCGTACGAATTTGCGATTTGACTAATGGTGTTTTGAGATAGCGGACGAATTGACCAAAATGGCGGACGATTTGATCTGATGCCATGTTAATCACTGATGACTGATGAAGTGAATTACAAAGTATTTGTATTAATCACGTTATATTAACCAACGGCACGGGTTTTGTGATAATGATCTTCAATTTTCGCCATTCATTTAATGAAACAACTGTCATACTGCTGACCCATCAAGAACACAGATATTGAAATTACCTGATTACTGGTTATTATTAGTGAACATAGAACACGGAACTATCTGATTACGCGATTAACCAATTAAGAAGGTTAATTTATTAACACAATTCACAGAAAATAAAAATATGCGTTCCTTCATTTCGTTTCGGAAATGTCGATATATTTGTTGTGAAATAGCCGAGTGATGGAGGATATTATATTCGTCCAATTTGAGGCACGCGACAGTCTGTTACAGTTGACTATGGCCTACAGGCAATTAATGAGTATTACTGTAAAATGATTACAATAATAAAACATAATAATATAATTGAATGTGAAATGGCAAGTTTTGAAAATAGAGAATGAATTTTATGTAAAAATAAAAATGTTACAAAAGGTATTAAACTATGATCTGCGATGGGACCTATGCTATTTGTGTTGAATATAAAAACAAGAGTGCCACAAGTCACAAACTAAGACCGTCGAAGATGGGTCAGACAGCGAAGATGCAGAAATGTGAAGCTGTCACCAAGGCAAGGAACATTAATGAGAATTTGAAAATCTATAGCATTATTTCTTGCTCTTGTTGTGATAAACAGGTATTTTAATTTAGGTAGAGATGTGTAAAGTAGAAATTATATAGAATTTGATACAAAACATGTAGAATAAATGGATAAGTTAAAAAGGTGATATTTTTGTTAAAAAACATTTGTTCGGCATAAAAACACCAAGGTGCACATCTTCAATATCTGTAGAAGACGTGTGTATAGTTTCAGATCGATCGATTGAACGGTTTCAGAGGAGTAAACATAATACGTACCGTTTTTTTAAAAACGGTCGTATTAAAATAAAAGTAATGATGACGATTTAAATATATGTATTGAACAGATACGTTACCATTTATATATAGCTCACTATATGTCGCGATCTAAATCGATAACCATATATTTAATAGTATCAACTGCAGTCAGCATCACTGAAGTGTATCATGTAGATGCTATAGTATACACATGCATATCTTTTTATAGACAAGAGATGAATAGTATGTGTTTGGTAGATTAACACAGAATTGCAATGCGTCTTAATTAAAACTCTTATTTTGATGCTGATTTCAATTACAAATATTTTTTCCACAAAAGTATTCGATGTTTCACTATTATCGGATCATGTAATGCTACACGATATTATACATAGAAAAACGGACATGGAAACATGTATTCATTTTATTTCACTGTTCCTGAAGTAATCCGTGTTATTATTATTATTCGTTTATTCACTCAGGTCACATAGTTATGACAACATGAGGTAAATACAATACAACATCATGAAATGACACAATGGCTACTCAAGATAAATTACTATTCAGATGTATAAATATAACGACTAGCTGACCATGTAACGGTGACCTTAATTCAAATATCTGAAAACATAAACATTGGTTTGGAAATATATGTTTTATGTGTAATTACGATTTAATATCTTTGGGAGGACAACATTCTTAGATGGTCTTCTCAAGAACATGTTCGACCCAGTGGACATCTATAGATATGTGTATTCAGGATGATCTGTTGCTGGCAGTTTTAAGCAGTACACTTATCAGTAGTCTACACACAGGCCGTTTCGTTTCCACCTCCGACCTCGGTCGGAAATAGAGTTATGGTAGATGGTGTATAATGGGTGTAGATTCCGAATATGTTGTTACTCTCAGGATACGAAATCGAAAGCTGAGGGTATACAATTCGAATGCTCTGCATCTAGATACACGTTTTAAATACCGTCTTTCTTAAGCACGAGCAGGGTTATCCATACACGTGTTATGCATGGCATTCAATACATGAGACAGTAATGGCATTAAATACATGTTGGCATCAATACAATGCATACAGATTATTTGAACTTACCATTCAAACATGTTTACATGTGGGTCGCCGGCCGCCAAAAGGGAGCACACAGCATTTAATATTGGGGAAATAATTCGTCCAGCACATTCACACCCTACAACTTAAATATATAAATGGTGAACAGCGTATGCTCTGATCAGACTGCGCCGGGGCGGGTGCGCAGGTTGATATGTGAATATACCGGTCGCAAATGTCGTGAGGTCCCTTTTCTCGAACGGCGGCCCATGTACATGTATAATTCACGCAATCCAATATTAATAAAAACATTACATTTCCATATAATGTCCTTCTCAGCCACGTAAATATTCCTGATGAATTTTACATTATTGGGTGGCATGATTTCAGCATAAATATCGACTTCTGTGCTTATAGGTAGGACATTCTAAGATATAGGCATTATTGTATATACATTGAAGTACCAAATAAATTAATTTATTATGCATTTGTGTGACATTTCCAGATTTAGAATCGGCACAATTAGTGGTGTATCAATGTTTAGTCCCTTCAGCAGTTCAGAAGTCCGTTGGAAAAAATCTTGTACCCTATATTGAATTGCATACAAAACATGTAAAAACAAATGGCTACGATAAAAAGGTGACATTTTGTTTTTAAAAAAATCGGCATATAACACCAAGGTGCACATGTGTGTAGAAAACATGTGCATAGTTTGAGATCGATCGTCGTGAAGGACTTAGGGGAGTAGCGTACACAAACTAGAGCAGTTTTTTCGTCCTGCGGTAAAACGTAATACGTACATCATCGGTGATTAACTCATTTGGTGACGATATTAATTGAAAGTGGTCAAGCGTGCGGCCAAGGAGCATTGGCATACAAGCCAATTAGTAGAGATTTCCTTTGAAATTTAATTACCTAATTTACGAAATGGGGATCAGTATCACTCGATTGACGGAACCACAATACATGTTACCTCTATATTGCCTGATTGATGAGTCGACGGAACGTCCTTAATTCGATCTGATTCTATCACATCGTTTCATAGAATCCATTTTTTAAATAAAATTATTTTTATAGCTTGTCCGATATACGGCCACTATACATGTAATGATTATTTGGATGGATATGCATTCAAGTAGCTTAGTTAAACAAAAATAATAATTACGGAAACTAATTTTATTTTTGCACAGTTTGTGTAGATTACATTTGTGTATAAAAGTAAACTATTTCATTAGTATTCACATTAACGTATTTATGAAATCTTAATCAGTGATGTACTTATTCACCGTCTAATGCACTCTTAACTTGTCTACTTCAGTTTAAGAAAACAAAATCTCTAAAGAAATTATCAGAACAAATTCTTCTCAACATCAATATTTGGAGAAGTCTGTATTTAAATCGGTAAACTTTCGAAGTAAATAATGATACAAAATTCAATTTTGTGCTCGAACAAGCATATGTCCAACAATGCCAACTCCGCCCGGGACGGTGAGTCGAAAGTGCCCGTGCACATATCCGTGATAAATACATATTTCATACGCATGCGCATTCAACATAAACACATTGGACATTTTGAGATAGCTTTCGAATTTACAAGACTTGGACATACATGTCAGATAAACACCTTCACACGGTAAAATAAACATTTTATACACATGGATGTTCGTAATTAATAATTTATTGATACAGCGTTGACTGTTTTGTATCGCTAACTTATCAATCGCGCTGGAAAAATGATTGCAAAAATCACTGTTCCATGTGTTACAAAGAAAGAATGGGACCGATTTGCTACCCTTGTGGAGAGATAGTGTAGCGTGGTAGCAGTTTTATTTCTAGTTGTGACCCACTAACCCGTGTTGTTATGCCATGTTGTGACCTAGTAACCAGTGTTGTTGTGACATGTTGTGACCCACTAACCCCTGTTGGTCTGACACCGTGTGACCCACTAAACCCTGTTGTTGTGACATGCTGTAACCCACTAACCCTGTGTTTGTGGCATGCTATGACCCACTAACCCTGTTGTTTTTTTACATGATGTGACCCACTAACCCGTGTTGTTGTGAAAGACCACCGCGGTAACCCATGTTGTTATGTCGTACTAAGCCGTGTTGTTGTAACATACTATCCAGTGTTATTGTGACATACTGCCCCATGTTGTTGTGACATGTTGAGACCACAGGTGACTGAACAATAATCGCAGGTCAGTATGCTTTCTAGTATACTAGTAATTTACATTTGAAACTTGACAATCAGGTAATTGTTTTCGTACATGTGGTTGTGACACACTAACCCGTGTTGTTGTGACATTATGGGACATACTAACCCGTGTTCAAGTTGTTGTGACATTCTGAAACTAGATGCTCGGTAAATCCGGCAAATGTTCCCCGATGACGCCTGGATTGAAGTTCGAAGTCATTGACCCTGGGTATCGGTGTAGTAAATAGTGGTAAATGTGTGAAGTTTCACATCACAATCTCAATGGGTAACAGAGATAACTTCTAGAAAGGTTTAAAGCAATGTTTTGTTTATTAGTCACAATCTATCTGTTTATGCAAATTTTGATTGAATTGAATTTTAACGTAACACTTTAGCAAAAGCTTAAAGTCATTTGACCTTGACTTTTGGGCTCCTAGGCAGCATGGGTAGGGTATACAATAAACATATGGATGATGATCACTGCGTAAATGAAGTCTGAAGCTGATATCGCAAGCGGTCACAGAGATATAGCAATTTGAATAAACTTTAACGTAAGCTTTAACAAACAAAAAGTAATTTGACCTTGACCTTGGGCTCATGGGCAGCATGGGTAGGGTATACAATGAAAATATGGATGGCGATCAATGTGTATATCACGTTTCAAGTCGATATCACAAGCAGGCATAGAGGTTTAGCAAATTGAAAACTTTTGAACGTAACATTCGGAGGACGGACGACTGACGCCAAACATACCGGTAACTATATGCTCCCCGAAAATATTTCGGGGAGCATATAGATACTGCCACGTGTTGCTGTGGCATAATTGACCGTGTTGTTGTGACATATTGTGACATACTAACCCGTGTTGTTGTGACATTTTGTGACACACTAACCCGTGTTGATGTGACATGTTGTGACATACTAACCCGTGTTGTTGTAAAATTATGTGACACACTAACCCGTGTTGTTGTGACAGACCACCCCGGCGTCATCGGAGTGTCTGCAGTTGTGGTTGCCCAATCCCATGTGACTACACTGCAGCAGTGAGGCCTCCGAGCCCGCACACCTCACTTCGTCTAGGTAGATCTCGCCGGTCCCCGCCCCGTACCGCGCCTCGCCAATCGCCTCCTGTATGTGATACAATTATACTTATTACTAGTCAATTTCTTGCTAGAATATTTGTATGCAGTGAAACTTCTCTAAATCTCCCCAGGGTATCCGGCTTAGAGATGTTGCACTGTAATACAGATACGAGAAGAAGGGGTCACACGTTTTGTGAAATGCGACACTTCACAAACTAGTCAGCCCGCCATACCGTCTGGCATCGTTAAATGAAGCTAATCCCCACGCTGGCAGCCTTGATAATAAAACGAAAGAAATGAAAACAACTTTAACATGTTTGCCTTACAAATAAGGTGAACGCCGGTGAGTTCCCAAAGGGCGTTAAGTTGATAGAGATTTCACTGGAAACGTATACGTACACCCCAGACGTAGCCAAGCTGTCGGCAGGCCACCGTGGCCGCCGTAATCATCCAGTGATCGTCACATACTGTGCCCCAGGCGGACGAGTTGGAGAGTCGCACTTCTAGCCGCCCGGAATATGGTGTCGGTCCATCAGCCAGTCGAACGTCGAATTCAGGCCCTATAAACCGTCATGTATGTGTATATCATCGCTTGATGGGCATTATTGAATTATCAGTTGATTGAATCTGTGTTTGTGTCCCTTCAACAGGAATGTCGTGAACACACGGGACTATATCTACTCACGAGTATATTTCAAATTACAATACTTTTCCACCACTGAATCCACAATATCCCTATCCAGTGTCAGACGCCCTTACTACCATACGCATGATCACATGGTTATCTAATCCCCACCTCTGGTCAACATGTATATGTATCAGGTAACGAGATCTGTATTGACGAATACGTACTGACTGATAACATAATTTCGTATCAGGCATTGACCTGAAGCGAATATTCGGGTTACTACGAATTGAAAACTAACGTTTAATTGGTCGAACTGATATCAGTGTCATGACGCAAGACAAACACGTCCGTGTTCTTTGCAACTAAAACCACGTCATCATTGCTCATTCTGTAGCGTAAAACGTTACATGATCAACAGAATACCGTTGATATCAAGTTTACGGTGGTAATTGCTACGCGTTTCCTAGCCTTGCCGGATAAACTTGACATCAAAAGACAGTAACGTGCCTGGTATTTTCCCATTGTATCACCGATCATGGCACATGCATATTAAACACTCTATATTTCGGACCTGGTGTTGATCATTAAGGGTTTTTTGTTAGTTATTATATATTATATTTCACAAAATCTACAACGTTTAATGGAAACATGTTGGGTGACATGAATAATTGCGTTCCCTAACACTACTGTCTGTTTCACGTTAACCTGCCCAACTTTTACACCTATTTAAACACCCTAAAACTCTTATTTTTTGGCATAAAATAATTTTTCAGCAAAATTTAGCAATGAGCCATCTTTTTATTTTTTTAAATTCGGTCCTATAATGAAGTAATAGCCATAAATCAAGAATTGAATGCAGGGTTGCAATGTTAAAATGTCACGTGCGATCAGATTTGCAACATTTTTCTAGCATCGAACTGCTTGCTGGATTTCATCATTAACAACAAGACACTAACCTTGTATTTATGAGAGCAAATTTTGCCAGGTTGAAAAATAAAAGAATCGAGCCTCTATTTCTCGGTGTTCGTACAAGAATTACAGAAGAAAATGCCGAGAATTTGGTCAAAATACAACATGATGTCATCATCATCTGCTACAGCTTTCGTATCTATTGACAACGCCAAGCTGAGGTTGGCACGTTGTTCCTACCACGCAAAATTAATTGCACGTATCCTCGCACATCGACACCGGTGTAAATCTACATTCTCTAATGGTATGACTTGGGAAAACCATACATACGTCATTTCCGGCGGAAGTATACAGTCACTTCCTGTGAGCCAGTTTCTTTGCCGGACGAATTTCCGGCGGAAAACTTGGTTTACTAAATGCCCATCCATGACTGTTTATTCGAAATAACTTTGTTATTAGAAGGATTTTCTTGAAATAAAAAGTAGGCTCATTTCTAAAAAATAGTTTTACATTGTTTTATATAAAAAAAATTAGCAGTTTGGAGTGTTTTTATAGCAATAAATCTTGGGCAGCATTTCGTGGAACAGACAATAGTCGTGTAGATGTCTGGGTTGCTGTTGTTGATGTTGTAGAGAGAACATTCATGTACTTTCATGTGTTACGTAAAATGGGAATTTACAGTACAGTAACACATATTATTAAACATCTTAATGTATTAGAATGAATTGTTATATTGCTTGAGACTGATGTAACATACCAGATTAAGTGATCCGTACATATACAATGGATGATGCAATGTATATATATCACTAGTCAGAAGTCTACTTACACAGCTAGGATTTGGTAATGTGTGGATAGCACAAGGGATAGGGGATATAAACAACTTTATGCACATTTTCAAACAGAGATTACATGATAAATTTGTCCAAAACAGTATGTCTAGATTACACGAGTCTACACGAGCAGTGTTTGTTTACTATCAAACTTATCTTGATAGCATTACCATTAGGAAATTTCGTGTAGGTCTTATGGCGAATTCGTCTTATGGCGGATGTTTATTTTTTTGGACTCTGAAATATCGCATGATTATAGGATTTGTGCTTTACCAAGGAACATTTTATTGGAATATTTTAGTGTCAGATGTGAGTAAAGGTACTGTGAAGGCTATTACATATCTCGTTTGAGCTAACATGTGTGTATTCTGCTGAACTAGTTGATTTCTTCGTACTGATATTCTCTGAATATTGATATTCGCCCACTTATACGATTTGTGTATTGGATTTTCTCCTGTGTATAGTGATCATCGCGGTCAGTTCGTCACGCATGACTGAACATTGGTGAACTATTCGATTATTACACTCTAGTAGTTATACGGAGGCATACAGTCTACAGCTACTAGCTACCGCGGAGACGGCATAATGGCTGCAGTTGTTGATAGCACCATCAGCAGTGTCTGTGAGGCGGAAGACTATGTAGATTCTGTAATGGGGTCTCAGCGTATCACATGTGTTGATAGTACCCCGTCTAATAGTCGTAAACGTCATCTGTCATCGACGGGTAATAGTGAGGCTGAGGCTGAGGGCAGAAACAAGAAGTCTAAACAACGCAAATCCACACCGCCGTCACCGACTACAGTTAACGCTGCCATACCACCGCCACGGCCGTCAGTGGCCCAGTCAGCGACACCAGTGGCGGCAGCGCCTAAGCAGCCAACATCATCACAGAGATCACAGAGATCAACAGATATGTTGATCACTGCGGCTACCGTACATCATGACGCCGATACGGACGTGAAGGCAATACTTACGAAAATTTCGTCTGACATGTTACTGATGTGGGAGTCGCTGACAGAGAGAATGAATTCGCTTGAAACTAATCTGGAACGCAAACTCTCTCAAAAACTCTCCACACTGGTTGATAAACGTGTAAATACAGAAATGAAGAAAGTTCGAAAGGATGTTGACGATCGGCTGTTAGACATTCGGGCTGATATGCGGACCGATTTGGATGAACTTTCGTCAACTGTATCTGGTGTGCAGGATTCTATCCGGGATGTGAAGGCACGGCAAAGTCAACATCAATGTCACAGTAGTGCGTCTGATATGCGTTTTCGTATTGTGGTTCAGAACATGGCTCAGCGCGAACGCGAGAATGTTGCTCTCGACGTTAATCGTCTTATAAAGACGGTCTTCGAGTGAATGACGTGACGGTCTCTTCTGCTGAACGTAAAAGCAGTGACAATAGGGCAAGGCCGGGAATTGTAGTTGTGACATTCAAAACCATGGATGACAAGGTGAAGTGTATGAGTGCTAAATCGAAGCTCAGAACCTGGTGAACAGTACAGAAGAGTTTACCTCAAACAATCACCAATCACGCGAAGAAAAGGATCATGGCATCTAACAACTTCCGGACTGTAATTGATGCGCTGCGTAACAATGATAGCAACATCACCATCAAAGGGTCTCGTGTCGTTAGGAATGTTGGCAATAACGAACCTGGGGGCACGGAGCACACTGGTAATTCTCGTGACGTCACGGGTTCGAATAGAGATACGCGGGCAGACTATACTGGCTCGGTCCCACGTACACGCTCTGATGGACGATACAACCGACCTGACAACGACCGTCCTTATGGGTCACGTGGTTTGGCGCGCGATGATGACAGTCGGCATGGTACAGACGACTCGTACCAGCGTAATTCGCGTTCTGATGGCAGTCAGTGGGGTTACGTCGATCGGCGGCGCGGTAATGGTGCCCGTGGCGGTCGTGGTCGCTCGTACAACTAGCTAAAACTTGGGTTTTGGAATGTCAACGGTTGGTCTGCGAATGAGTTGTCAGACAATTGTTATGTAAGGACTTCTTGTGTGCAATATTTAAACTGTGATATTATTGGTATAGCAGAATCTCATCTGGTGGGTGACGCCATATTGTCTTTACCGGGTTATACCTGGTTTGGTAATAACAGACAGGAGTTGCATGTGCGTGCAAGGAGAGGCTCTGGAGGAGTTGGTGTCTTTATACGTAATACTATTATTGACAACTTTCATGTCACCATACTAGATGACTCTTGTGAATGAATATTATGGGTACAATTGAAACATACAACTGATAACACATGCATTAATGTATGCGTCTGTTACCTTCCTCCCCAGGGCTCCTCTCGGAACGTGGATGCACTCGCCTTCTTTGATACATTGATGGCTGATGTTTACAGATATCAAAACACTGGGGTGAATATGATATGCGGTGATTTTAATGGTAGGTGTGGAGATAATGATGATTTTATAGTGGGGATTGATAGTATTCCTCAGCGGTCAGTTTTGGATTTTAAAACAAAATTCGTATGGAGATATGCTTATCGAATTTCTAATAAACTGTAATTATTGTATGCTTAATGGCCGTAACAGTATCAGTAATGACTTTACGTCAATATCTACAAAGGGGTGTGCAGTTGTTGATTATTGTCTTACTAGTCATGGGAACGTATCTATATTTAAAGAGTTCAACGTCATGCGAGCGTCAACGCTCATTAATTTGTGCAATGATATCACTGTAATGTCACCGTCATCACTGCCAGACCACTCCGCTTTGACTTGGGTTTTTGAATGTCAGAATGTTTCCTGTTACACCAGATGCTTTGCCAACACCATCCGATACGTTTACCAAATTTGATGTATCTGCAGTTCCCACTTCGTTTCTACTTGACAATCATGTGAATATTCACTCTGTTGTTAGTGAACTCGAAGCGGGGTTACGAACTCAGTCTGCTATTGATAGTGCGTACAATGAGTTATGTGATATAATAGCTAAAGAGATGTCCGATAAGTTGCCAAGTGTGTCTATCCCATTGCATTGTGGTTTTTCAAACAAAAGGCGGAGAGTTGGTAAGCCTTGGTGGAATGAAAACTTAACTGTGGCATGGAATGATGTTTGTGAAGCTGAACGAAAATGGTTGCACAGTAAAGTTAAATCTGATAAAGCGTCCTTGAAGATGGCATATGTCTTGGTTCGAAAACATTTTGACCGGTTGGTTCAAAGAGCCAAAAGGTTACAATGGTTTAATTTTCAGAACCAGTTAGCAAACGAGGCAACAGGTAGCCAGTCTGAATTTTGGAAGACTATTGGTAAAATTGGCATTGGTCATGGTAAATCTAAAGGTATACCGATGGAGGTGGTACTTGATAATGGAGGCATTAGTAATGAAGTTACTGTGGTGTTGGACAAGTGGAAACTTGATTTTAGTCATCTTCTAAACGCGGGGCAATTTGCTGATATGTCAATTTATGTGAATGATCTGATCAACGACACATCTGAACCTATGTTCAATGATAATATTACATTGTTAGAAGTAAAACAAGCTGTAGATCATGCAAAGCGAGGTAAAGCGTGTGGTGATGAGCAGATCCCTTCTGAAGTCTTATGTAATGACACCAGTATAATGTTCTTACATATACTATTTAATGTTTGTTTTAGCCAAAGTAAAATTTTGGGGTCACAGTATCATTAACCCAATTCCCAAATCAAGTACCACAGATCCTAGGGACCCATTATCTTATCGTGGCATATCGTTAACTTGTTGTATGTATAAGTTGTATGGTTTTATTTTAAATGAAAGACTATCGCGATGGGCGGAGGCCAATGATAAAATATGTGATGAGCAGAATGGTTTCAGAAAACGTCGAAGCACCATTGATCACGTGGCCTCATTAACAAACATTATTGATGTGCGTAAGAAACGTAAACTGTCAACATTCTGCGCATTCATAGATTTTAAAAAGGCATATGACACTGTAAATAGAAATATGTTGTGGAATAGACTAGCTGAAATAGGTGTCAGTGGCAAACTATTTGGAGCTGTAACATCATTATACAGTTCTGTATCGTCATGTGTGCGTGTGAATGGTTTTATAAAACGGATAGTTTCAATGTCACTACTGGATTGAGACAAGGATGTAGTCTATCACCTTTATTATTCAATCTTTATATTAATGATCTTGCACTGAAAATGGCTGCTCTGGGAAAAGGTGTCCGTGTAGGAGATGAACTTGTTGCCATTTTATTATATGCTGATGATATTGTCTTAATTGCAGATAATGAACGTGAATTACAATGTAAGCTGGATTTGTTGTATGACTGGAGCAAAGCCATATGTGTGTTAATAGTAATAAAAGTAACATTGTACATTTTAGACCAAAATCCGCATCGAGAATGCACATACTTTTTATGTGGTGATACAAGTTTAAACACTGTTGATAAATATACATATCTTGGACTTGTACTAGATGAATATCTTGACTATAATGTTACTGCCAAAATGGTTGCACCGAGTGCAGGCAGAGCCCTCGGTCTTATCATTGCAAAGTCTAAGTACATTGGCGGTATGCCGTATGATGTTTTCACTAAACTGTTTATGATTCAATAGTATGGCCTGTTATAGCTTATGGGGCAGCTGTATGGGGATATAGATCATTATCATGTATCGATGCTGTACAGTATAGAGCTATGCGTTTTTATATGGGCGTGGGAAAGTATACACCCAGTGCTGCTGTCTCCGGTGATATGGCATGGTTACCAGCTATTCATCCGACAGTGGAAATGTATTGCCAACCTCTGGAGTCGTTGTGTAAATATGAGTGTAAACAGAATTAATAAGAGAATTTTTAATTGGTGTCATAGCGTTAATAGCAGGCAGTGTCAAAATTGGTGTTATACTGTTATCAAACATTTTAATAATTTGCAACTTAATCAATGCTTAAATGTTGATACATTTTATTGCTAAAACGGCACTTTTAGGAGATCTAGTTACGACAATGATGCACAAATACGTTGTTGAATGGCATGACCGTATTAACAGTAATGCAGCATACGGGGTCAAGGGGGTAATAAACTCAGGTCTTATTGTAAGTTCAAAAATAACTTCGAAACAGAAGCTTATTGCAAGCTCTTGATTCCATTTAAGCACAGATCAGCTTTTGCCAAGTTTCGCTGTGGGGTTGCTCCCATTAGACTGGAAACCGGACGATACGAAAATATTGCCCTGGATGAAAGGCTGTGTATATTTTGCAATGCTAATACTGTGGAAACGGAAAAGCATGTGCTTTTAGAATGTGATTTGTACAGTGATCTTAGAACTGTATTGTTCGATAAAGCTTGCAACATTGTTCCGGATTTCTTGAACTTGTGTGATATTCGTAAGTGTTATCTAAGAAGACCATGTATGTATAAATTCGTTGAGTTGTTTTTATCTGCTAATAGGAGCATTATTTGAAATCTCGGAATATTTATTACTAAATCGTTTGAAAAACGGTTTGAATTCTTGTTGCAGCTGTGAAATACATGAAGATAAAGAATACAGTTACTTAATATATGCAAGTATAGCACTATGTCAAGTGTTTGGCATCTCCAACCACAAGCGCATAGAGTAATATTTGTTCTTTATATTACTGTATGTGGCTACAAAATTGACATATAACCCCATATTGCTATAAGCGAATGCGTTTATGTACCATGTATGGTCGCATAACCATATTCCCGAAATAACTTTGTGTCTACTCTCCTACACGGTATACTTAAACATAGGCTTTATTATTATTTATGATTTTTATTTTATTAATTGTGCGTATGTCCTAAACGGCAGACTGATAGTGAGAAGAACTACATGCAATTACTTAGTATGGTACGGCAAAGCCTTCTGAGTGCATGCTCCGGGTGCATGCTCGAGGTTGGCGATTTCGAGTGGACGAAGCTGAGCATGGCTCAGCTTTGGTCGGTCGAACTTACTGATGTCGATCGTGGGAACGGACCGTGTGCTCGGAGAGCTGGATATCACGGTACGGATCAGTCTGCGCATTAGCGCACAATTATCATACACAATGTACTCTCGAAATATATATACCATAACTATTGTGTCCATAATAAAGTATATAATTACATATACACCAGTTGCAAATGGTCAAAATAGTCAAAGATCACATTCAGTCTGCCAGAAAGGAACACGATGAATGGTCAAAGGGAAACACATGTAACTACATGGTTTTCACATCGTGGGCCAAAGTATAATGCAAATACATTATAGTTTGGCACACATGTTGAATATGCATGTATTTACTAGTGACTCAATACATACTTCACCACTGGTTGTTGTCTTGTGATAAATATGTTGTTGTATGCTGTTGTATGCTCAAGGGCCAATAGGCATATTGCTGAATGAATAAACATTACCATTTAAATTGTTATAATCTATTATTTCAGCTGATTTCATTGTCTCGTTTCTTGTGAACTCAATCAGATAACTCGTTCAATATGTAATTTATTACGTCTGTACTCAAAGCAAGAGTATTATCTACCCTAGTTTATCGACCTATGACATAACAGCATTTTATTTCAATTAATCGCATATTGCCAATATCCATTAAACTAATAATTACATGTTCATCCGCTATATTTAGAACTGATGTTACGCCTTGCGGTCATCAGTTCACGAGACGCAAAGCATATTACCGCCCACACATGCGCTCACTTCGTGTCACACAGCCAATCACATGCTAGTATAGCAATTCGAAATGCGTTTAGGGGCGGAGCTTCGCGACGGGGCTGTGTAAACAATAATTACGTTATAGTTCACCTTTTTATTTCACATATCACAATATTTAATCCCAGTCAGTTATATATTTCATGTACCAGATTTAATGAATACAATGTACCTGCTCGACAAGAAATAGACAACAAATACTCGGAAAGGAGGCTGCATTATATAAGCCTGGCTAATTATAATAACGAATGTAAATGTATGTCATTGTTCATATATTGGACTGTTAAGGAACTAATGATGCGGTGGCTAGCTCTCCCTCGTATTTAAGTCCTTAATGAACGTACTATTGTTTGTGTTGTACACGCGCCGGTACAAATTAACATGTAGCCAAGAAAGTCAGAACACATTAGGACTGTACGTCGAAGAAACAAATTCGAGACAGAAAATAGTGTAAGCACATTATTTTCATAATGCTGAATGTTCACATACAGACAAGATGTTCCATTGCGTGGTGGCTGGTTACAAAACATACAGACCACGTGACCAATTACAGTGTCTGGTTCCGTTCGTGTGACATGATACAATACAATTTGGGACAGTTTACTGTCTGTTTCACGAAATCTGCCCAAATTGTACGGCTGTATATACAATATAAACACAGTATGTTTTTCGATAATATTATATTCAAGCAAAGTTTAAGAATGAGCCTTCTTTTTATTTGATTTGTCTATGGGAATTTAACATTGGGGAAAAGGAGGTGGAGGAGCTGTGGGAGGAGTCGGAAAAAGAAAAAAATTGGAAATTGACACCGAAACCTGGCTATATAGCTTGGAAATAATCTAACTAAGAAAACAAAAGTTCAATTTTGAAAATCGGTCTAAAAATGTTCTCATGTTAAATCACCATACTAGACATATTCACTCTGTGAAGATGTCTATGGGGATTTAACATGGCGAAATTGTTTTTTCGCAATAAAATCAATACAAATAAGGCTTAAATTTTCCTTTAATTTAATATTATAAAAATAAATATTGTTTTTGAATTGTTCAGTTTATGTAGCCGTAAAATTTGGGCAGCTTTCATGAAACAGACAGTAGTGTACATGTATGTTTATAGCCGACGACTACAAAGCTTTGTATTAATGAGACACGCCATGTGATTTTGTACATAAGAACATGTGCGATTTTTAATTAAATAAATTTACAGAAATTGTGATATTTTCTGTAAATGACGTCGAAAGCTGCTGAAAGTGTGATCGTTATGAAAATTCCGTAAACTTTCGACGGCATTTACTGAAAATATGGTAAATTTTGTAAATATTTTCCACGATATATCGCACATGTTCTTAGGTACACAATCACATGGCGTGTCTCATTTTACCAAGTTCATAGTTTGAAGTCGAGAGTCAGCAATAAAGAAGCTGTACATGCACGTACATATACACACACTGCTGCGGTAATTTTGTTAATACAGACCAGATAGTCGGGCTTATTTGGGGCTTACACCCGTGTAATGTGCCTATACACAACAGCCCGCGTTAATCTTGCGAACATGTTAATGTTTTTGAGTATGTATTGCCAATATCAACTCGCAATCAAACAGTTTGATTGGCTGTGCCTGAGCTGTAGTACAGCACAGCCTTAGCCAATCAAGCGTATTACTTTCAAAACACAGTATTAAAGGAGGTTGTAAGAAACACATTTACAAATAATTACAAGATGAGCTCATGCGATGGTTTATGTTAAGCGTATTGTACATGCTGCACTAAATTAAAAGTAGAACCTTCAGCACTGCAAGGTGGCATCCTGATCTAGTACCAGGCACCAACTCACTTGACAGGAGGCGTGAATCCCCAAATGATTCAAGTTGATACATGTACAGTGGAACCTCTCTAAACAAGACATAGAGAAAAGTGAGGGACGGAAATTGTGATATGTTTCATTGCGAGTTATCTTCTCTGATACTGCCAGTTCATGATCACAAATCAGGCATATGCCGGTTTTACAATGGTACCTCTCTAAACCGGACATCCCGGGGACCTCCCAGGCTGTCCGGATTAGAGAGGTTCCACTGTATATCAATCATTCAGGATGCTTGTTCGCTAACCTTAGTATAAACATATTTATTATATAACCTTATAACCTTCGCTAACCTTAAAGGTACATACCCACTAGGTAGGCGCAAAATGTTCTTTATAGGAATTAAATAAGTATATAACTGATTTAATATTCCACCAGTTCTAAAGATTACGAGTCACCGCTATACAGATATAATAATTTAGTAATGTTTATTTTACTCGTAGTGACGCGCAGTGGTATCATGCTATTTTCATATGCAAATGAGGCATGAATGTTTTAATTATTTATACTAATTAAATGCGTCACCTGACCAAATAATATTTTAGACAGATTACAAAGTACGACCATTGCACATCACAAAATAAATACATAAAATAAATAGTAATGTCCTGTTAACATTTTAAGGAAACACGGTTATTGCTCCTGATATCAGTGTCGAAATTTACGTATGATATAAAATGTATAATAATGGCAATCAATGCGTAGGGTATTAATGGTGAATTAATGTTTATTTTGCAAAAAAATGTCTCAGATGATGTCTCATGTTGTGTCTACTGAGTGGGCATGTTCCTTTAAAGCTGCACATATAATGCACCTCTTAAATATGCGTTGCTTAAAATTCATACCGTCTCGTCGAGATGAATTATTTAAAACACTGTTTAGTGGCGTGCCTAATTTGACTATAATGTACTATTAGATGGCCGCGGCCCGCATGTCGCACCCGCCGAGGCATTTGCAGCCCTTCCAGCACAGTGAACAAAAAAAATATAGGATTTTTTAAAAATAAATATAGGACACTATATCTGGCCTCCCAACACCCCTTCTAGCCAGCCGCGTTCCACCACAAATCATTTAGTTGTGCAAATAAGTCATTTACCTTAACTTATTACATTAAAAAAGGGATTTTTGAAAAACAATTAAGAATGAATTGGCACACATCATGGTACTACATACATTAATTTTGTTGAAATGATGTCAACATCACATTAATAAATACTTATGGATGTCCTTTAAATTGCACGATGAATTTAGTGCAACAAATTTAACAAAAAAGTTCTATTTTAACCAAAGAAAAAGCAGCCTTTTACTTACCAAAAAAATATATAGGAATTATAGGAATTTTGCCCAAAATATAGGATATTATAGGACATTTTGAAAAAAGCCTGAAAAATATAGGAATTATAGGAATTATAGGACCGCTGGAAGGGCTGCATTTGATAGTACTAAAAAACATTTAGTGCAAAACAGCTTTAACCCGTACACATATTACCAATGTGAAGTTTGAAGTTAATCTGTGAAGCGGTTTCAAGTTCAACGATATAGTGTAGTTAAACACATTAACGAAGACTCTGACGTACGTACGTGCGTACGTCAATGTACCGACTATATCGCGATGTCCGCAAGCGGGTGCAACAAAATCATCTACGCCGCTAAACACGGTTTTACATAATGCATCATGACAAGGCGATATGAATTTGAAACAAAACATTTTTAATAGTTGTTATTTTACACGGATCCATCATGATGATTATGTTTATTAACCATTAGAATGCGAGAAACGTAAGTTGTCGAATGAGGCTGTATGTTATTTTCAATATAAAATAATTATGTTGACAACACTTTGAAATCATTTTCCAGTCTGACGTATGATTGAAAACCCGGATGATACTGCCTGTTCATGATCACAAAGCACCCTCGCGTTTCTTGAAGTAGTCGTCTGCCTGTTTCACAGTGGTACCTCTCTAAACCGGACACCCTGGGGAGCCACCGGACACCATGGGAAGCCCCCAGTGTGTCCGGTTTAAAGAGGGCACATTGTACTTGTTTACACCGTTTGACCTTGACATTGGCTGTACGGTAGCATACATGTACATGTAGGTGCGCACTTGCATTGGAATATGGCTGATGATAAACACACAATTGGAGATTCAGGCCAGCCTGAATTGTGGTAAAGCAAATCATTGCAAATCTTACAAAAACGTTTTCAACACAAATCTCGAAGAATTTTGACATTGACGTTGGGCCTGTATGACTTGGTCAAGTTAGATGAACATATTAATTACCTATGATAAATATATTTATATATTACATTTGACATCTATCCGACACATTGTTGCAGAGATAATATGTTAACATTATTAATACTTTCCACAAGCGAGTTTGATGAACAGAAGCAAGACGGGAGTCCAGGGCGCGTCATCGCAGTATACGCATTTTTCCTGTTTGTTTGCTAGTCGGAACGGGAGATAATCCATGACCGGGGGTCGAATAAAACATCGAAAATCCCTTTCCGTATCTGCACAATATAAGGCAGCGACAAAGCAAAGATCATTTCTCCAGCCATTACGGTTTAAAGGTTACAATACACATGATGGACTGGCATATGGATGGACGGACGTACGAACACGAACGTACAAATGTTTCTACATACAACATGCTTACATGTAGGTAGCACAATCATTGATTTCAAACAAAGGAAATAAGTCGAACACCTGTAAACCAGACACAATAACAGTTAGTTCTAATTAATTGTAATCGGCATCATTGCCATTTATCTTCGCTGAGTATGTCTGTTAAGGATCGTAAGGCATCCACGCATGTCTTGGAACTTCCAGTATGTCCGGTTTAGAGCGGCTCCACTGTACCACCTAAGACACACTATGCTTATGCGGTCACATAATAAGTTGCATTCGTTTATTTTGTCTAACAGTGTAGACCATACAATTACCTCCAATAACATAATCCCCTAAACGTGTGCCCGGACAGACAGACGGACACTCGTGACGAATTAAATGTACCAATTAATTTTAAACAGTATGTATAATAAAGGCCGTACCGTATAAATAACTGTTTAATATGTGACATGGATGCTGGACCTCGATTCTCATATGAAAAATAATATATAGAGATGAAAATGGGAGGTGAGTTCTCGCACGCTAATAGTCACTCTGGTCTGAAAGATGTGTGATTCGAGATGTTTTAATATTTGGGAGTATCAATTCATCGTGTATACACTACGGCTGACGATATTATGTGACGATCTCCAATTTGAGATAATCTGAAAATGTTTCAGTGAAAGGCAATACTTACGAAGTTCAGCCAGCATCGGCCAAGCAGTTCACAGTAAGAAGACCTTTGAGCTATTTAATTAAAGAATGACTTTATTACCTATCGGTGACCATATTGGATGACCTAATCATCCGATTACGACAAATAGGCGAATAGTATTAGACATAAAATCGCCAAAGATCGGAAAAAGAATAAGCCAAAGCTGATTTTGTTAAGTATCGGTCCGGAATATCATTAGGAGAAATATATTAAAACTCCCCAAGAATCCCACTGGAGCTTAATCCAAAATTCAAGATGGCGTCCAAGATGGCTTCCATAAACTTAATAATCACATTAAGGTGACTATAATGAACATATTCACACATAGGGTGGCAGCATATCACAGAACAATGCATATATAAACCTTTACAATAATTGTGAGTCGCTTAACCTTTCAAATAGCCAAGATAGCTGCCAAGAGTGCCAACGAATATGTAAGTTACATTTTCTTCACAAAATTGCAAACTGATTTTTAATTGTTTTGGAGTTACATTTACTATTATTACAGCTTCAATAAGTTTATATTTGAAATAATATGGCGTCCAATATGGCCGCCAAAACTTTAAAGCGTTATCCAATATGCATAACAGAAGGCCACAGCCTGTATGTTGAGCATACCTAGGTTGTTTAAGGTTGTATATATGTGGTTATATATACATGTACATGGTAGTTAAAACGTTTAAATCCAAATTCGTAAAACCGTTAACGCAATGTAATTTCAGATTGATCTTGTGTATGAAGGCCAAATGAATAGTCTACTGAATGGATGGTAACAAAAACACGTTTGACGTTTCAAGTTGACGCGACTTATTGTTGCAGATACACAGAAGTAGTAAGGAAAACTTGTTATTCTCTCCGATGCAGCCGCAGCCAGGGATTGGGACTTAAATACAACGTAAACGTATGGGGATCGACTAATGGATAACTCGAATATCTAGGGTATGCGAGAGTTATCGTTCAATATCATGGGAGGTAATATGAATTCCCTTACCGTTACCGATTCCTGCGAAAAGGGGTCTTATGATCGTTGAGATCTATCGTTCTCGATCCTGGGATGTAATACGACTTTCCTTACCGTTATCGATTCCTGCGAAAAGGGGTCTTACGATCGAAGAGAGTTATCGTTCTCGATCCTGGCACCAATAATATGACACCAGGTTAGCTTGGTCGTGAGCTGAGACACTTTGCAGATTTTTAACATATTGATTTAAATATCACATTTCGGGTATAAATATATTTCGCACGTACTCCGAAAACGTTGATGTAAATTAAGGGAGAAAAATATACACACGATACGGTGTAGTGTCCGATCATTATGATGGACGCTGTCAAAATACACTCGGAACATTGTGTTAATTACATATCAATCGGTATTATGTATATAAACATACTTCAAGTTTCATCTTTTCCGTCCGTCCGTCTTTCCGTTTATTTTTTAATACTTTCGCAAAACCTTAACCTCGGATAAATGACATATATTTTAATTGCTCGGAATTGGTTCATAGTTCACACACGCATTGCCCTAATGGTTCTCTAGCGCCCTGTGACAAATATACGTCCGCGCACATAAACCCAGGGGCAAGGTTACATACTTTACGGCGTTCAGAAGCCTTAACGCTCTGGATTATTGGTCGCCATAGGGGTCCTATGTGTGTCAACTGGCCACATTTTATAGTTTATCGTCGGTGTTCGTTAAGCACAATTACCGTTTGTTTTGTATACATACGGTATAGCGTACACTGATCAGTTAAACTCGGTGCTATGAGACGTTTGTGTCATGTATTCCGCATGTATTCCGTTGTAGACCCTGATCAGATTGCGTAAGTCAGTCCTTTGCATTAAGTATATTTAATTCCTTCCAACAAGTAAATGCCATACAGTTCAGTACTATAACGAAAGCGAGAAATTACTGGATACTGGACACTAGTCTAGTGACAGTTATTGTCGCTGAAGAACGGCCGGGAAAAGTCGCCGAGTTGGGGGGCATTTGGGCAGGTTTTATTACGGAAAACTCAACACATAAATTTTCATGAAATTTCCACAATAAGGCCACACTTTGGTGCTCTACGTGTTGACATGCACAGCTAAGGTGAACAAGTGTTAGAAAATCGTGTTTTGGGACAATTTGTGCCCGATTTGGATGGGAACAGCCATTATGGTCGATACATGGAACAGCCAGGCACTTCACCATTTGTATTTTCCGCAGTAAAAAATAGTTCCACATTTGATAAAAAGATTTCTCAGCTACAGACTCTGTAATTGTACAAACTAATACAAATAATACACAGGATTGATAAATAAAACCAATATTAATTAATTTAGATCAAGCTTTATCTACTTTTCTCAAAACGCGCTCATGCGCAATTTGGAAAGATTCGGCGTTTTGTTCTCGATCGGTAGGTGTTAAAACTGTTTAAATCGGTACATCCCAAGACATTACTAGTCTCACAAAACGTTAAAAAGATCATACTATAGCCATATCATCTCCAGGAGCATGGTACAAGTACTGGTTCATGCGCAGGTCCCGAGAATTGCAGTAAAGTGTTTGACTTTTGTTACCCCACCCACTTCGTTGACCTTCGTAATCTGAAACCACCGAGTGCTGACAAAGGTAACACAGGGATGCGACTTGTAAATAGTTTTGTTGTGTGACAGTTAACTTTGTTGCTCATTGTATGTATTTGTTTTGATAGATCTTTGGGATTCTCTTTTGTCTTGAAAACAAAGTTTGTTCTAGACGGAAAGTTGCAAAAGATTTCTGCAAAATTTTCGTCATATCATTGGCAGTAACCAGTAGTCGGACTGTACCAATAGCCGGATAAAAATTATTAAACTTCTCAGTGGAAACCACCATTTGAATCGTCTCGTTGAGACGGTTGAAATGAGTGGACACAACATATACTTTCAATGGGAAAAATAAGAGGGAAATATTTGGAAAATGTTCAGAATGTAAAGGGTTAAAGACACGTAATTGCTTATGTATTTTATATTTGGAAAATGCTCAGAATGTAAAAGGTTAAAGACACGTGCAGACCGCATGCATAATTGCTTATGTCCCGGTACGTAACACACTATGGGGAGGAAGTGTGTATTCGTGCCCGGCTAGCTCAGTCGGTTAGAGCGATGGTACGGTAAACCAGAGGTCCCGAGTTCGATCCCCGGGCCGGTGCACATGTTTATCACCCTGTGACACTTATGTATTTTATATTAAAGTATTTATATAAAGTATATAGGGTAAAGTGTTGATACTAAATTCATACATTACGTGTTTTAAATGCATTAATATAGCAACTTTGTTTTCGGCGAGTGTGAAATACCGGAGTCAAGCCAGCGATAGATAACATTCCGATAGATAGGCTCTGGAAAATTCCGGTTTAAGTGGCTCAGCAACTGAAAGGAATTCTGCATAAATCGTGTATTACACTGAAGCTCCATTATAACGCGATGGTCGGGGTCCAAGATTTCAAATCGCGATCGAATCCGATAGCATTATCAAATTTCGGGACATGCACGGGTACTGGTATCATCCGCATTTCGGTTACCAACTATTGCGGGAATTCCATTAGCAACGGACCTATATACAATCATGTCATTTGAACAGAAGTTAAAGTAATTATTCATAAAATCATGCTTATTAAGTTGTATAGTGCTCGCGATAGACAGACGCTTATTACAATGTATACTGCTCGCGACCAACAGGCGCTTAAAAGGATTAATTGATAACAAATAATGGTCACGTGTCCTGCCTATTCATGCGGACGATTAGCTGTTGATACGTGCATACTCTCAGGATGTGGGTACACGTGATCTATTGTTTACACTGCAAGTCATATTGGTGAATGAAATTTACAATTTACGCGAGACATCATGGTCATCGTGGGCTGCAGTGTAAACAATAGACCTCGTGTTTGCACACAACACCGGTCTATTTATAGAATGCTAAATATTACACCTGTCGAGTAAAATAGAGAAAAGCGACCGAACACGCAACCATTTATTAGCGACAATTATGTGTTAACACGGATATATGTCTTATAGCATTGACATTACTTGGTGACACAAAGCGGTAGTTATCTTATATTTAAATGTGGGAACTGGTTCAAGAACCTTCTAAACCCGGTATGACATGCGCGGTAGTTGTACTTTGATGACTGTCACAAACATCGCGTTTCTTCTTTTTTTAATATTTGTTTTGGATCCACGAGAGACCCGTGTTATACATGTACAGAAGCTTTATACTATTTAACATATTATTGAATTTAATAATGTTGTGTTTATCGGTTTGGTCAGGCCTTGTAGTGCAGCGGCTAGCATACTGGTATTCATACTAGTGACCTGGGTTCGAGTCCCAGTGGGGCCCATTCTGATTAAACAAGCATTGTTATTTTCAATACTACTGGTAAACATATTGTAGGGTGCTTTTTTTGCATCTGCCTGTTTATTGTCTTAGTCCGTTTTTCACTGAATGCAACAACTATAGCTTGTACCACAATAACGTACTGCGGTGTGTGTACATAAGAAACTGATGTATATAATTTGAGATACCTGTGATCTATAATACCTATGTTTTATGCATAATTGACAAAAATGAGCAACTGGTGATCTGAGAATCCCCATTGCAACCCCTTAAGGGGAATGTGACGGAATGAACCCATGTCTATATTGCCCAGTATATATGTCTGAATAACACACACTTGAGTGGGGTACTTCTCCCTAAGAACGTGTACAAATAAGCCGTGTTTCAGGTATCCCGACCGACCCAGTTTTTTTTGATGTGATCGTAATTTGTTTCATTCATTAAAAAAAAATAAAGAAATAAATTGTTACTTCAATATTTTTTATGCAAAAAGTATATTTAACTAGTTAGTCATTGTTATGCACAAAGTGTGTTTTAAACCAATACTGTAAGCATAGCTGATATTTAAAACAATATTTGTTAGTTTTCACTTATGTTTGCCTAAACAAAATTGACAACCTACCGACCAAACCTTTTTTCAGCATGTAACCTGAAACACAGCTAATTTGCTTAGGCCTTATTAGTTAATACTGTCTGCTATTGTAATTTAGTGATCATTTTATTGTCGCGCCCGCTTAAATTTTGGAAAGCGCGATATAGCTTGCAATTTGTTTCTTTTCTCTTCAGTATGGGTGAACTTGTAAACAGTTTTGGCGTTGTATTATTAAAACTGAATAGTGTAGATAATTTATAGGTTTACTCCAGTGTAAGTGAATGGGATTGATCCATGATTAATAGTTTGTTGTTTTTTTAATATATATACATATGAAAATACAGTGCAGATCCTGATGGGACGGCTCTTAAGCCGGCTCATCTGGAACTACATAAAGTTTGCAAATATTGATGTAGTGTCTGTGGTGTTAAACATGTTAAATGGGTTAATACCGGTATGTGGCTATTGACACTATTCCCTTTGATGTCCAGCAGATATGTTGGCAGTAATACACCCTTTGTCATCTGCTGTTTTGAATATTTCAAATATTTTCCACTAAAGCTTGTTACTCCAGCATGTTAGAATCACCTCATTGATTTCGCCAAATACAGTTCATGCTTTGCATGACATTTCATTTGAGTTTCGGATTTCTCTCTTTCGCATTGTGCACTCCTTCAGGGTGCA
This sequence comes from Conchocele bisecta, assembly GCA_029237695.1. Lineage (NCBI taxonomy): Eukaryota > Metazoa > Mollusca > Bivalvia > Lucinida > Thyasiridae > Conchocele > Conchocele bisecta. The sequence goes on from CM055270.1 coordinate 89,303,191, forward strand.
CATACAACTGGTACAGCTAGACAGTAATACTGAGCTCATAAATACACATTTTAAATTAAATTATCAGCAAGAAGAATGACCATGTATACACAAGAATTACGATTCGTCTGCTACGGTATTAAATTGTATACAGTTTATCGTCGTTTATTCGTCTGCGTTTACAGGTAAACTGATTGAAGTCCAGTGTAGTTAGCCTCGAGACGCGTTTCAACAGATCGCTGTAACAGGTCACGACATGCTAATTTAACATAGGCATATCGGAAATACGGTATCGATCTTAACACTCGCTCATTAAAGCTCATTAAAGATAAATACAAATATGTTTCTAGCCAATAACGCGAATATTAACCCATTGTGATATTTTTAAATACCCCGGCATCAACGGTATCGATCCGTGTATTGAATACAGGTTTGCGCGGGTAGAAATTGTCGTCTTCTATTAACGGGTATAATACGGGTGAACGCCCTTATCGGTTTTTTTGACTGCACCGACCGATACGGTTTATTTACTATAGACATATAGTAATTAAGTGTTCTATATAGCTGTGGCTTACTTAGTCTCTGACGCAAAGTCTCAGGCAACAGTCGTGGATCCGCGGAAATCTGTGACTAGCATTGTTTTCCGCAACTTCATTTCTCCATTGTTCAAATGTTAATTGGCCTACTTTAATCCTTGAATCTTTGAAGAATCCCGTTCTTAATAATAGGGCTTCCTTGAACTATTCAAACATCTCTATTTTCTCTAATTCCTCCTTGATGATCCATGGTGCAAGACATTGTTCCTTTGATACTCTTAGTTTGAAAGCAAGTATCATTGCTTTCCTGTATGCTATGTGATTCAATAGATCTGTCAGAGGATTCATTGTTTCTTCAAGTGTGTATATTCTTAGATTGATTCAATTACAATCCATTCCTACTTTTATAGTCTTCAGTATCAACCAATCGTTTATTTCCAGGATTGTTTGACTTGTTTCTTCAACTGTTCCAACCACGATTCATTGGGTCTGAAACGGATTTTGTTTTTAAGTTGTACCCACAGTCTGTATGCTTCCAATTTCTCTTGTTCGTCTAGTACCATTTCGCAAAGCATAGAATACCATTCTTCCATAATTGTATAGGGATCTAATTTCCATAGAGCTGTCAATATGAATAAATCTGTTTGTTCAGTCGTATCTGTGAATAAGGACAAGACATGCTGTAATTGACTTCGATGCTCAATCTGACATCCATAACAGTTGGCAATTACTTCTTTTTAATTAAATATTGAAGTTGTTCAACCATACATCTGTTGAATGTGCAATGTATTGTCTTTCTTTTTCGTGGTGTTTCTCGGGATTTCTTTACCAGACAAACATCGTTTTGTAACCACAACTCATAATTATACCCCATCATTTGTATTGTTTATTATCTAAAAGCACTGTATAATATTTGCTATTTCTAGCGCGAATACCTTGAAGATAATGGCCTATGCCAAAATGTAAACGTTTATATAGTGTGTAGGTACAACTGATTATAAGGTTTTCCTATTCTAAATATTTGTATTGGCCCTGAAAAGGGCCTTTTGTCTTGATCGTATAATTCAAGTTTGCTGTTTATCATACTTGATCACTCTTTTGATGTATTTTTCATTGCCATCACAGTCCCTTGAGCCGAAGCTTCTACATGTCAAGAGAAATCTGTGTGTAGACCTTTTGCTGGGTTTACAGGAATCGCAAATGATGGTGCTGGAGCTCGTCGGATCTCCTCATCCCAGTCTTCTTGCTGTGGTTGTACACTCGCTCTCTCATCATCACCCCATTTTTCTGTAGACTTCGACATCGTGTTCAAGTAATGTTCATACATAACGGTGTAAGTTGTTTATATAGCATGTAAACGGATTAAGCTTTTAACCAATCAGGACACGGATTACATTATCCTAGTACAGTTGATGGAAAATGAACACGGACCATAGAGAAAGCACCATTTGTTCTACTCAGAAAAATACATATATCATTCATATTCAATCAAAGGCTCAATGTCCTGTAACCGTATGGTACAGTATTAAAATTGTCAACAATGACACGTTTTGTGTACACAGACCTAAATGTCTTGCTTTAACATTCACTCGTTACTGTTCTGTTTGCATGTCTCCTGATTTTACATGCATAGACAACTTTCACTTCGGTATTTCGATACTCGGCACATTGAACATATGTATCAAAGTTCACCATTTGACTTGTGTTGTAATCGAGTGTTAGTCCTTTAATAATTGCATTTAGATTTCATTTCCCCAGCTTTTGTTATCAACTTGTACGCAAAACTCTTTGACCGTTAAATATAACTACATTGTACTCAAGTGTGGAGAGTTAACATATTTTGAAGGTAATGCTAGCTCTCTTTTAGAAGTCCAAGGATACATTAATCTTACTCATCGTTTCAATAATCGAGGTATACCTATTCACACGTTCCTGCCTGGTGAAAACTATGCTTACTCGGTGGTCCGATCTTGGGATGTCAATTAGTCCGTATTCACAGGACAGTGTAACAAGAATTATTGGCTATCTTCGCTTATTCTTACGATGACTTACATGTCGGTGTGTGTGTTTAATAATATGTGACGGTGGCTGCAGAAAGGGAGGCGATGGCACCTCTAGTCAATCAAATTGTTAATGCACAGGAACACCACCGTGTCTAAGGTCATTATACCACATGTTATAGTGCATGTAATAAGTAATTGGAGAGGGCTGTAACTAATGTTGTTAAGACGTATTGCCCATTCCGTTTGCTTTGATGAACACAAATGTCGTTAGACATTCACTCAACTTTACGAGGACATGCGGAATATAAAGAAGTTTGATGATGATGAATAACCAAAACTAAAACGGATCTAGCATAAATCTAGACGAGCGTTACAAAAAGTGGAACGCGCGTCATAATATGTAACAAAACGTAACGAAAAATAAAACGTCCTCTATGGAAAAATACGTTAAAACGAACACAAATCGAAACACGGCTGGTATTTGGTAACATTATGTTTACATAAAACTTTCCGAACTTAACACAAAACTGTCAAAAACATGCGTAAACAGTGCACTGGTCAGTGTTTATGCGGGGATTAGAGGTTCCATGGAATAACCGTATAATCGGTTTCCCTATACCTATTTCCGGTTTTAAATGTATACACTGAACGAGATTTTGTAGGCGGAACTGGGTTTACTCTGGTCGCAATATTTATAAAAATTACGTATTCTCAATAAATTACCTCGACTGTTAACTACTCTGCAGAAGTATATTCCGCTCGAAAATAGTGTTCGACAGCGCATGAGAATCGTCTCCGAGTACGACATCTCCGACATAAAACCACCATCTACACTATCCGTTGTACGTTTCACAACTGTTCGTCCGCGCGTCTAGCGTACGTTTCACGACCGTACATGACCCGGTGTCAGGTCCCATACCGCACCAGTGTCACTTAGATAGTTTGCTGAACTACCTCGTTCGTGTTCAGAATCGAGCTCCAGTCCCAAAAGCAATATGATTAGTACATATCGTAATACGTTTTAATGGCACATAACAGGATTTTGCTCTCAAGTATTGTAAACTCCAAAGTGGTCATATACATGAACTAACATTATAATCTGGAGTGGACAGATATTTTGGACAATGTTTAATTCTAATTATGAACATTTCAGCTATGCATGTATGGGTATTTGGCTTGGAAGACTATTCGAAACGCGAACGTAGTTTGCAAGTATTGCAATAGTTGCTGACAAATACCCCGGCATCAACGGTATTCATCCGTGTATTGAATAAAGGGTTGCGCGGGTATAAATTGTCGTCTGCTATTAACGGGTATAATACGGGTGAACGCCCTTATCGGTTTGTTTCACTGCACCGACCGATACGGTTAATTTACTATATACATGTACCTCCTCCTCCCTGGCACAACCCTTTATCGCGGGGGAGATGGTACCTATAGCAACACCCCGTTCGCTGTCCGTGAAAACGTTCGAGCGTTACGTCACCGAACCCGTGGACGAACGGACGGACGGACGGACGGACGAACGGACAATTACCGACGAATACGCACGCGTATATTTCGAGGTATACGTCGGTCTATCGATGATCGTAAGACCCCTTTTCGCAGGAATCGATAACGGTAAGGAAAGTCGTATTACCTCCCAGGATCGAGAACGATAACTCTCAACGATCGTAAGACCCCTTTTCGAAGGAATCGATAACGGTAAGGAAAGTCGTATTACATCCCAGGATCGAGAACGACAACTCTCAACGATCATAAGACCCCTTTTCGCAGGAATCAGTAACGGTAAGGGAATTCATATTACCTCCCATGATCAAGAACGATAACTCTCGCATACCCTAGATATTCGAGTTATCGATTAGTCGATCCCCATACGTTTACGTTGTATTTAAATCCCAATCCCTGACTGCGGCTGCATCGGAGAGCATAAAAAGTTTTCCTTACTACTCACAGATGAGGTAATTTAAAAAAAAAAGAGGAAAGTTTGTTAAAAAAAAACCTAAAAGGTAAAATCTGATTATGATTGGAGAGATAAATGTGGTGTACATTTCGGATGGACACTCCCACGGACGGACGTACATATATCACCATGATCAGTATGTCTCGCTTTCCACGATGGGCTCGACAAACAATTAATTTAGCTTTACTCTGGAATTAATTTGCATTAACTATAAATTGGTGTATTGCATGTGCACTACTGTGACTATTATTGAGACTATAACATGGTAACAACACCGTTGGTTTTTTGTATTCCCAGCCAGTAAGCCAGCCAGGCAGTCAGCCAGCCAGTTAGCAATCAGCGACGGCACGTCCATCTGGTGTATTCGCGTAGAACCAGTACGCAACACCTATATTATTCTGGAGTCCACAACACGACACCGTGTACCAGCGGGGACTCTGCTCCGCGTGGACCAAGAGAGTATCGAGCGGGGCATTATCCGGTGACGTCATTCCGTCCATGGACGATATGTATCTCGAAGGACGTTCACCCATGTGATATTGGCCCCATCCGCCCAAGTAGTCAGTATTATTTAGTTCAAAGTAACTTTACGACGTCATAAGAACGTCACTGTCATCATGGCGGAAACCGGAGTTGAATAACGGAAACTCTAGAATCGGATCTTGAACATGATGCATAATGTTGAAATATACCTACCTGTTCCAGAATCGTGACGGTGCCTTGGTTGTGCGATTGTATCTGGGGGTTTTATCCAGAGGACGTTGTTCGTACTGACATTATCATTCATTGTTTGTGCATATCATTATTTGTAAATACATCATTATTGTAACTATATACCTTGTTGTCTCTGTCCACAGCGTGCTTGGTGTTCCATCCCATCAGTAAACTATCTCGGTGTCACCCTGGCGTGACAGGCAAGGTAATTCATACATTATATAAGTACACACTTTTAAAATCATACAATACTGAACTTTCATTTCTATGGGCGTATGCGACACACTGTCTATGTCTCATTCCCGTAAAGTTTTATGTTGACAACCGATGTTTAACTAGTCTCCTGTCTGTGGGAAAATGTTTACCCTAACTGACAAGCTGTGGGCGCTTGACTGGGAGCATGCGACGGGTATGTTAGCGGTGCGGGTCATCCTTACCATAGTCGTGATATCCCTGATTTGGCCCTCAGTTACACTTTGGCTTTCTTGTACGTGAGTGCTGAAGTCGGTTGTCCCAATTGTACGTGTAATAATATTTAATTAGTGTACTCCGTTTACGTTTAGGGACTGGGATGAAGTGACTCTTTTGCATTGAGTACCTGGCACAAGAACCAGGATATTCTCATTTGATGGCTGAAGGTATATTTTCTTGACTTGGTGTGACCCACTAACCCGTGTTGTTGTGACATATTGTAACCTATTAACCCGTGTTGTTATGACATGTAGTGACCCACTAACCCCCGTTGGTGTGACACCGTGTGAGCCACTAAACCCAGTTATTTGACATGCTGTAATCCACTAACCCTGTTGTTGTGAAATGGTGTAACCCACTAACCCTGTTGTTGTGACATGATGTGACCATCTAACGCCTGTTGTTGTGACACGCTGTGACCCACTAATCCATAGTGTTGTGACATGGTGTGACCCACTAACCCATGTTGTTACGACATGCTGTGACCCACTAATCCATGTTGTTGTGACATGATGTGACCCACTAACCCATGTTGTTGTGACATGCTGTGATCCACTAATCCATGTTGTTGTGTCATGATGTGACCCACTAACCCATGTTGTTCTGCACGCTGTGACCCACTAACCCCTGTTTGTGTGACATGCTGTGACCCACTAATGCATGTTGTTGTGACATAGTGTGGCATGTTGTGACCCACTAACCCCAGTTGTTGTGACATGGTTTGACCCACTAACCCGTGTTGTTGTGACATGGTGTGACCCTATTAACCCGTGTTGTTGTGACATGTTGTAACCTATTAACCCCTGTTGTTGTGACATGTTGTGACCAACTAACCCCGTTGGTAAACCACTAACACTGTTTTCGTGGCATGCTGTGACCCACTAACCCTGTTTCATTACATGCTGTGACCCACTAACCCGTGTTATTGTGAAAGACAACCCCGGTAACCCATGTTGTTATGTCGTACTAGCCCGTGTTGTTGTGACATACTATCCCCTGTGATTGTGACATACTGACGCATGTTGTTGTGAAATATTGTGATCACAGGTGACTGAAAAATAATCGCATGTCAGTAATTCATATTTGAAACTTGATAATCAGGTAATTTTTCTGGTACCTGTGACTGTGACACACTAACCCGTGTTGTTGTCACAGTATGTGACATACTAACCCGTGTTGATGTGACATAATAACGCGTGATGTTGTGCCATTATGAAACTAGATGGTCGGTAAATCCGGCAAATCTTCCCCGATGACGCCTGGATTGAAGTTCGAAGTCATTGACCCTGGGTATCGGAGTAGTAAATAGTGGCAAATGTGTGAAGTTGCACATCATAATCTCAATGGATAACAGAGATAACTTCTAGAAATGATTAACGCAATATTTTGTTCATTAGTGACAATCAATTTGTTTAGCAAATTTGAATTTAATTGAATTTTAACGTAACACATTAACAAATGTTTAAAGTAATTTGACCTTGACCTTGGGCTCCTAGGCAGCATTTGTAGGGTATACAATGGACATATGGATGATGATCACTGCGTAAGTGAAGTTTCAATTTGATATCGCAAGTGGTCACAGAGACATAGCAATATAAATTTAACGTAAGCTTTAACCAACAAACAGTCATTTGAACTTGACTATGGGCTCCTGTGCAACATGGGTAGGGTGTACAATGACAAAATGGATAGTGCTCAATGTGTATATGAAGTTTTAAGTTGATATCCCAAGCAGGCATAGAGGTATACCAATTTTAAAAACTTTACCGTAAAATGTGGAAGGCGGACAACGGACGCCGGATAAAGTGGTAACTATATGCTCCCCTGTGTTGTTGTGACATGTTGTGACATACTAACCCGTGTTGTTGTGACATTATGTGCACACACTAACCCGTGCTGTTGTGACAGACCACCCCGGCGTCAGCAGACTGTCTGCTGCAGTCGTTGTTTCCCCATCCCATGTTTTCACACTGCAACAGTGAGGCCTCCGTGCCCGCACACCTCACTCCGTCTAGGTAGATCTCGCCCGCCCCCGCCCCGTACCGCGCCTCGCCAACCGCCTCCTGTATGGAATACAATTATACTTATTACTAGTCAATATCTCGCTAGAATACATGTATGCAGTGAAACTTCTCTAAATCGGACACACTGGGGGTCACCAGGGTATCCGGCTTAGAGATGTTACACTGTTATTGTTTTTTAGAGATACGAGAAGAAGTGGAAATTTTTTTGTGAAATGCGACCCTTAACAAACTAGTCCGCCAGACATACCATGCAAGGGATCCGGAAATGGCGTTTATACAATAGATATCATAGAAATCAAGAACTGGCATCGTTAAATGAAGCTAATCCCCACCCTGGCAGCCTTGATAATAAAACGAAAGACATGAACAAAACTTTACATTGTTTACCATACAAATATGGTGAAGGCCGGGGAGTTGCCAAAGGGTGTTCAGTTTATAGAAATTACACTGGAAACGTATACGTACACCCCAGACGTAGCCAAGCTGTCGACACGCCACCGTCGCCGCATTATACACCCAGCGATTGTAACATACTGTGCCCCAGGCGGACGAGTTGGAGAGTCGCACTTCTAGCCGCCCGGAATATGGCGTCGGTCCATCAGCCAGACGAACGTCGAGTTCTGGCGATAGTAACCGTCATTTATGTGTCTATCATCGCTTGATGGGCATTATCGAATTATTAGTTAATTGAATCTGGTTTAGTGTCCCTTCAACAGCAAGGTCGTGAACACACGGGACTATTGCTTCTCACGTGAATATTTCAAATTACAATACTTTTCCACCACTGAATCCACAATATCCATATCCAGTGCCAGACGCCCTTACTACCATACGCATGATCACATGGTTATCTAATCCCCACCTCTGGTCAACATGTATATTTATCAGGTAACTAGATCTGTATTGACCAAATACGTACTGACTGATAACAAAATGTCGTATCAGGCATTGACCTGAAGCGAATATCCGGGTTACAACGAATTGAAAACTAACCTTTAATTGGTCGAACTGATATCAGTGTCATGACGCAAGACAAACACGTCCGTGTTCTTTTCAACGAATTGAAAACTAACGTTTAATTGGACGAACTGACATGAGTGTAATGACGCAAGACAAACAAGTCCGTGTTTTTTGTCATCATTGTTCATTCTGAAGCGTAAAACGTTGCATGCTAAATATAATAACGCGCTAGCGTCTTTAATATCACGTTTATCAGGCTCGACTCGGAAACGGAGGTAATTCCTACGCGTTTCCTAGCCTTGCCGGATAAACTTGACATCAACATGGTTTGGTACCTCTGGTTGTGACACACTAACCCGTGTTGTTGTGACATTATGCGACATACTAACCCGTGTTGTTGTTACATATTGTGACATGCTAACCCGTGTTATTGTGACATTATGTGACACACTAACCCGTGTTGTTGTGACATATTGTGACACACTAACCCGTGTTGTTGTGACATGTTGTGACACACTAACCCGTGTTGTTGTAACATTATGTGACACACTAACCCGTGTTGTGACAGACCACCCCGGCGTCTTCGTAGTGTCCGCAGTTGTGGTTGCCCCATCCCATGTGTTCACACTGCAGCAGTGAGGTTTCCGTGCCCGCACATCTCACTTCGTCTAGGTAGATCTCGCCCGTCCCCAACCCGTACCGCCCCCCGCCAACCGCCTCCTGTATGTGATACAATTATACTTATTACTGGTCAATATCTCATCAGAACATTGTTATGCAGTGAATCCAGGGTATCCGGCTTAGAGATGTTCCACTGTAATACAGATACGAGAAGAAGGGGGCAAACGTTTTGTGAAATGCGACCCTTAAAAAACGAATCACCCCCCCCCCCCCCCCCGACATACCATGACCCGGAAATGGCGTGTAGATTGCATAGAACTCAAGAACTGGCATCGTTAAATGAAGCTGGCAGCCTTGATAATAAAAAGAAATAAATGAAGAAAAACACATTAACATGTTTGCCTTACAAATAAGGTGAAGGTCGGGGAGTTCCCAAAGGGTGTTCAGTTTATAGAGCTTACACTGGAAACGTATACGTACTCCCAAGACGTAGCCAAGTTGTCGACAGGCCACCGTGGCCGCCGTCTTCACCCATCGATCGTCACATACTGTGCCCCAGGCGGACGAGTTGGAGAGTCGCACTTCTAGTCGCCCAGCATATGTCGTCGGTCCATCAGCCAGTCGAACGTCGAGTCCTGGGGATAGAAACCGTCATGTATGTGTCTATAATCGCTTGATGGGCACTATTGAATTATCAGTTGATTGAATCTGGTTTGTGTCCCTTCAACAGCAAGGTCGTGAACACACGGGACTATTTCTACTCACGAGAATATTTCAATATTTCAAATTACAATACTTTTCCACCACTGAATCCACAATATCCCTATCCAGTGCCAGACGCCCTTACTACCATACTCATGATCACATGGTTATATAATCCCCACCTCTGGTCAACATGTATATTTATCAGGTAACGAGATCTGTATTGACCGAATACGTACTGACTGATAACATAATTTCGTATCAGGCATTGACCTGAAGCGAATATCCGGGTTACAACGAATTGAAAACTAACGTTTAATTGGTTGAACTGATATCAGTGTCATGACGCAAGACAAACACGTCTTTGTAACTAAAACCACGTCATCATTGCTCATTCTGTAGCGTAAGACGTTACATGATCAACAGAATACCGTTGATATCACGTTTACGGAGGTAATTCCTACGCGTTTCCTAGCCATGCCGGATAAACTTGACATCAAAAGACAGTAACGTGCCTGGTATTTTCCAGTTGAATCACCGATCAAGGCACATGCTGACTAAACACTCTATATTTCGGACCTGGTGTTGATCAGTAAGGGGATTTTGTTAGTTATGATATATCCTATTTCACAAAATCTACAACGTTTAATGGAAACATGTTGGGTGACAGTAATAATATGGTTCCCTAACACTAGTCGTGTAGATGTCTGGGCTCTTGATGGTGTTGTGGAGAGAACATTCATGTACTTTAATGTGTTACATAAAATGGGAATTTACAGTACATTAACACATATTATTGAACATCTTAATGCATTAGATGTAATACAATGAGTTGTTATATTGCGTGAGACTGATATAACATACCAGGTTAAGAGATCCGTACATATACAATGGATGATGCAATGAATATAATCTATCATTTAAGCTGATTTTATTGTCTCGTTTCTTTTTAACTCCATCAGATAACTCGTTCAATATGTAATTTATTAAGTCTGTACTCAAAACAAGATTATTGTCTATCCTAGTTTATCGACCGATGAAAGAACAGCATTTCATCTCCATTAATCCCATATTGCGACGCCTTTGCCAATATCCATTAATTTAATAATTAAATGTTCATCCGCTATATTTAGAACTGATTTTACGCCTTGTTGTCATCAGACGCAAAGCATATTACCGCCCACACACGCGCTCACTTCGTGTCGCACAGCCAATCACGTGCTAGTATAGCGATTCGAAATGGGTTTAGGGGCGGAGCTTCGCGACTGGGCTGTGTAAACAATAAGTACGTTATAGTTCACCTATTGAGTTTTTATTTCACATATCACAAGATTTTATCCCAGTCAGTTATATATTTTATGTACCAGAGACTTAATGACTACCTGTTCGACAAGAAATAGACAACAAATACTCGGAAGGGAGACTGCATTATATAAGTCTGGCTAATTATAATAACGAATGTAAATGTATGTCATTGTTCATATATTGGACTGTTAAGGAACTAATGATGCGGTCGCTACCTCTCCCGCGTATTTAAGTCCTTACACATCCAATATGTGAATACTAACGCGTACATATAAGTCCATAATGAACGTACTATTGTTTGTTTTGTACACGCGCCTGTACAAATTAACATGTAGCCAAGAAAATCAGAACACATTTGGACTTCACATCGAGGAAACAAGTTCGATGCAGAAAATAGTGTAAGTACATTATTTTCATAATGCTAAAAATTCACATACAGACAAGTTGTTCCATTGGGTGGTGGCTGGTTACAAAACATACAGACCACGTGACCAATTGCAATGTCTGGTTCCGTTTGTGTAACATCATACGACACAATTTGGGACAGTTTACTGTCTGTTTCACGAAATCTGCCCAAATTGTACGGCTATATAAACAATGCAAAATCAGCATGTTTTTCAGTAATATTATATTTAAACACAATTTAAGAATGAGCCTTCTTTTTATTTGATTTGTCTATGGGAATTTAACATGAATGAAAAGGAGGTGGAAGAGCTGTGGGAGGAGTCATATAACGAAAACAAATGGAAATTGACAACGAAACCTGGCTATATAGCTTGGAAATAATCTAACTAAGAAAACAAAAGTTCAATTTTGAAAATCGGTCTAGTATTTCTGAAATTCTAAAAATGTCCTCATGTTCAATCGCCATACTAGACATATTCACTCTGTGAAGATGTCTATGGGAATTTAACATGGCGAAAATCAATAAAATTAAGGCTCAGTCTTAAATTTTCCTTTAATTTAATATTATCGAAATAAATAATGTTTTTAAATTGTTCAGTTTATGTAGCCGTAAAATTTGGGCAGCTTTCATGAAACAGACAGTAGTGTATGTTTATAGCTGACGACTACAAAGCTTTGTATTAATGAGACACGCCATGTGATTTTGTACATAAGAACATGTGCGATTTTTCATTAAATATATTTACAGAAACTGTGCAATTTTCTGTAAATGGCGTCGAAAGCTGATGAAAGTGCCATTAAAAGTGCCATCGTTATGAAAATTCCGTCAACTTTCGACGTCATTTACGGAAAATGTGGTAAATTTTGTAAATATTTTCCATGATATATCGCACATGTTCTTAGGTACAAAATCACATGGCGTGTCTCATTTTACCAAGTTCATAGTTTGAAGTCGAGAGTCAACAATAAACAAGCTGTACATGCACCTACATATACACACACAGCTGCGGTACTTTTGTTAATACAGACCAGAGAGTGTTTGGTTTATGTGGGGCTTACATCCGTGTAATGCGCCTATGCACAACAACCTGCGTTAATCTTGCGGTACTTTTGTTAATACAGACCAGAGAGTCGGGCTTATTTGGGGCTTACACCCGTGTAATACGCCTATACACAACAGCCCGCGTTAATCTTGCCAAGATGTCAATGTTTTTAGTATATATTGCCAATATCAACTCGCAATCAAACAGTTTGATTGGCTGTGCGGGAGCTGTAGTACAGCACAGCCTTAGCCAATCAAGCGTATTACTTTCAAAACACAGTATTAAAGGATGTTGTAAGAAACACATTTACAAATAATTACAAGATGAGCGCATGCTGTGGTTTATGTTAAGCGTATTGTACATGTTGTACTAAATTAAAAGTAGAACATTCAGCACTGCAAGGTGGCATCCTGATCTAGTACCAGGCACCAACTCACTTGACAGGAGGCGTGAATCCCCAAATGATTCAAGTTGATACATGTACAGTGGAACCTCTCTAAACAAGACATAGAGAAAAGTGAGGGATGTAAATTGTGATATGTTTCATTGCGAGTTATCTCCTATGATACTGCCTGTTCATGATCACATATTCCGGTTTTACAATGGTACTCCTCTAAACCGGACATCTGGGGACCTCCCAGGCTGTCCGGATTAGAGAGGTTCCACTGTATATCAATCATTCAGAATGATTGTTCGCTAACCTTAGTATAAAAATATGTATTGTATAACCTTATAACCTTCGCTAACCTTAAAGGTACATACCCACTAGGTAGGCGCGAAATGTTCTTTATAGGATTAAATACGTATACATGTATAACTGTGTCAATATTCCACCAGTTCTAAAGATTACGAGTCACCGCTATCCAGATATAATAATTTAGTAATGTTTATTTTACTCCTAGTGACGCGCGGTGGTATCATTGTATTTTCATATGCAAATGAGGCAGGATATTTTTTAGTTATGTATAATAATTAAATGCGTCACTTGAAGAAATAATATTTTAGACAGATTACAAAGTACGACCATTGCGCATCAAAAAATAACTACAGAGAATAAATAGTAATGTCCGTTAACATTTTAAGGAGACACGGTTATTGCCCCTGATATCAGTGTCGAAATTTACGTAGGATATAAAATGTATAATAATGGCAATCAATGCGTAGGATATTAATGGTGAATGAATGTTTATTTTGCCAAAAAATGTCTCAGTTGATGTCTCATGTTGTGTCTACTGAGTGGGCATGTTCCTTTAATGCAGCACATATAATGCACCTCTTAAATATGCTTTGTTTCAAATTCATACCGTCTCGTCGCGATGTATTATTTAAAACACAGTTTAGTGGCGTGCCTAATTTGACTATAATACACTACTAGATGGCAGCGGCCCGCAATCGCACCCACCGAGGCAGTTGATAGTACTAACAAACGTTTAGTGCAAAACAGCTTTAACCCGTACACATATTACCCATGTGAAGTTTGAAGTTAATCTGTGAAGCGGTTACAGAGATACATGAATAGTATACGTAAAGCCTTCAACCGAATTTTCATAAAAACTTTAAGGTAACTTTCAAACCCGCACGGCTGGGTCTAGAATGAAAATATGGATGATGATAAACACACATGTGAAGTTTAAAGTTAATCGGTGAAGCGGTTTCAGCGATATGGTGTAGTTAAACACATTAACACGAACTCTGACGCATGTACGCACGTACGTCAATGTACCGACTATATCGCGATGTCCGCAAGCGGGTGAGATAAAAATCATGTACGCCGCTAAACACGGTTTCACATAATGCATCATGACAAAGCGATATGAATTTGTAACAAAACATATTTAAGAATGTTTATTTTATATGCTATTGACGAATAAAACTCGAATAGCGATGACAAAACGGTTACACGTGAACATGGATGATCAGTAATCGAATGCCAAGCGTCGCGTGACACGGATCCATCGTGATGATTATATTTATTAACCATTATAATGCGAGAAACGTAAGTTGTGGACTGAAGTTGTATGTTATTTTTTATATAAAATATGTTGAGAAAACTTTGAAATTATTTTACTGACTGACGTATAATTGAAAACCTGTACAGTATATTTAATATAAATGTTTCAAGGGCTAATGCAATTTACTATACTGGAACATCTCGAAACCGAACATACATCTGCCTGTTTTACAATGGTTTCAAGTTCAGCGATATAGTGTAGTTAAACACATTAACGCAAACTCTGACGCACGTACGTGCGTACGTCAATGTACCAACTATATCGCGATGTCCGCAAGCGGGTGCAACACAATCATGTACGCCGCTAAGCACAGTTTACATAATGCATCATGACAAGGCGATATGAATTTGAAACAAAACATATTTAATAATTTTTATTTTACACGGATCCATCATGATGATTATGTTTATTAACCATTAGAATGCGAGAAACGTAAGTTGTCGAATGAGGCTGTATGTTATTTTCAATATAAAATAATTATGTTGACAACACTTTGAAATCATTTTCCAGTCTGACGTATGATTGAAAACCCGTACAGTATATTTAATACAAATGTTTCAAGGGCTAATGCAACTTATTATACTGGAACCTCTTTAAACCTGACATACAGAAAAGTGAGGGATACTTAATTTTGATTGGTTTCATTGTGAGTTATCTCAGACGATACTGCCTGTTCATGATCACAAAGCACCCACGCGTCTTTTGAAGTTCTCATCTGCCTGTTTTACAATGGTACCTCTCAAAGCCTGTCACCCTGGGGAGCCACCGGACACCCTGGAAAGCCCCCATGGTGTCCGGTTTAAAGAGGGCCCACTGTACTTGTTTACACTGTTTGACATTGACATTGGTTATACGGTCCCATACATGTACATGTAGGTGCGCAATTGCATTGGAATATGGCTGATGACATACAATTGGATATTCAGGCCAGCCTGAATTGTGGTAAAGCAAATCATTGCAAATCTTCCAAAAACGTTTTTAACACAAATGTCGAAGACTTTTGACATTGACGTTGGGCTTGTATGGTTTGGTCAAGTTAGATGAAAATATTGTGTACAGATGATAAACATATTTACATATTACACTTGACATCTATCCGACACATTGTTGCAGATATACAATGTTAAAATCATTAACACAGTATTTTCGCAAGAACGCTCACCAGTGTGGTCACTGTGTCTCACTTTCCACGAGCGAGCTTGATGAACAGAAGCAAGACGGGAGTCCATGGCGCGTCATCGCAGCTTACGCATTTTTCCAATTTGTTTGCTAGTCGGAACGGGAGATAATCCATGACCGGGTGTTGAATAAAGCATCGAAATTCCCTTTCCGTATCTCCACAATATAAGGAAGCGACAAACCAAATATCATGTCTCCAGCCATTACAGTTTAAAGGTTATAATACACATGATGGACTGACATATGGATGGACTGACGTACGAACACGAATGTACAAATGTTTCTACATACCACATCCTTACATGTAGGAAGCACAATCATTTATTTCAAACAAAGGAAATAAGTCGAACACCTGTAAACCAGACACAATAACAGTTAGTTCTAATTAATTGTAATCGGCATCATTGCCATTTATCTTCGCTGAGTATGTCTGTTAAGGATCGTAAGGCATCCACGCGTGTCTTGGAACTTCCAGGGTGTCCGGTTTAGAGAGGTTCCATTGTACCACCTAAGACACACTAGGCTTATGCGGTCACATAATAAGTTGCATTATTTTATTTTGTCTAACATTGTAGACCATACAATAACATAAGACCCTAAACGTGTGCCCGGACAGACAGACGGACACTCGTGACGAATACAATGTACCAATTATTTTTAAACAGTATGTATAATAAAGGCCGTACTGTATAAATAACCGTTTAATACATTGTATGTGACATGGATGCAGGACCTCGATTCTCATCTGAAAAATAATGTATAGAGACGAAAATGCGAGGTGAGTTCTGGCACGCTAATAGTCACACTGGTCTGAAAGATTTGTTATTCGAGATGTTGTAATATTTGAGAGTATCAATTCATCGTGTATAAACTACCGCCCGCGATATTATGTGACGATCTCCAATTTGAGAAAATCCGAAAAGGTTTCACTGAAAGACACTAATTATGAAGTTTGGCCAGCATCCGCCAAGCAGTTCATAGGAAGAAGACGTTTGAGCTATTTAATTAAAGAATTACTTTTTTACCTATCGGCGACCATATTGGATGACCTAATCATCCGATTACGACAAATAGACGAAGAGTATTAGACATAAAATCGCCAAAGATCGGAAAAAAAGCGAAAGCTGATTTTTTTTAGGGCTGTTAGGGATATTTGGTTAAGATTCTTCCAAAAAGACCAAATTTAGCCAATATGTCGTCCATACCATACTATTTCGATTTCCGACGGGCGCCAAGACGAAGAACCCTGGGGCCGCCATTTTGGCGATATCCAATATGGCCGTCAGTCGGGTAAGAAATCAATCGTTGTTAAACAACGAAAATGGCTATATTCATAAATCATAACACCTGTTATGGGTTTTGGGGTTCGGTGAATCCGATTATAATGTTATTTAGAGAATTTGAGGTCATTGTCATATCTTAAGGTCACGACAAATGTCATTTTGAGTCAAATTCGTCATA
This sequence comes from Conchocele bisecta, assembly GCA_029237695.1. Taxonomy (NCBI): domain Eukaryota; kingdom Metazoa; phylum Mollusca; class Bivalvia; order Lucinida; family Thyasiridae; genus Conchocele; species Conchocele bisecta. Next base: position 89,320,569 of record CM055270.1, read on the forward strand.
TTTAGTAAGTGTTAATCAATATGTACGAACAGTATATCATTGTATCGGTATCCGGGATTGAGAAACACGACTCTGAGCCAATTTGACGATTGGATGCAATATTACAAACCAGGGTCGCCCGACCCTGAGGTCAACCAGAGGTCAATTGTATTTAAAATGTCAAAAGAGCTGGGATCAATAATATCGCTTTTTGGGGGTTTGTGGCATCGGATAATCATGTTCTGATTTACTTTAGACTATTTGAGGTCATGGTTACCAATAATTCCTAATTCACTACATATACGTTCTGGCGTCCTTACTACTGCATCATCTCATCAACATTCTCGTTATTTACGCACTCCCTCCCGGAAACCGGCTTGCACCTTCCTGAGCAGCATGACTTGACGCAGCCGCAGTGTAATAGAATGGCACATCGCTGAGAGTAGTCCACAGGGGCTGCCATGTAATGGTGCCATCTTTGTGCCAACGCCACTCACTGAAGTCAGGGATTTCCTGTTGGACCGAAATGATCTGACTCCAGTAGAAACTCGCTTGTAGAAGTGCTCGCTTCACATGCTGGAACAACGCGGCTTGGGTAGGCGGAATATGTTCCAGTGATCTACTTCCTGTGGTGAAGAGGCGATGCCTGGCCTCGTTTACACGGACTGAACCACATCCTTTGCTGTACATGAGTACGACGAAGCGTTCGATACGCTTCATGTGCAATGACTCGAATCTGAACATGTCGTGCTTTAGAGCCACGTGTCAGTGAGTTCAGATATGCTTGACTAGGCTGGCCAAGCGGTCTTCTTGCCACATCCAAGAACCTGTGATGCAGTGTTGCATCCGGTCAGACTGTGGAAGAGGGGCAGTGCCAATGAATTTGACGGACCGAGATTGGAGCATATGAAATGGACTGGAATGTCAAGGTAATTTCTTCCGCTACCGAAACCCACCCAGAGCTCTGACAGGCAAAGTGTCTCGAAACATCTGACTGCCAAAACCACGACGTGACTGTCCACTGTAAGAACATATGCTGTTGAATGGCCCTGATCTGCGGCATGTGCTAAATGCAGGAGGATCAGTGGGTGCATTGAGGCATTGCAGAATGTCTGACTTTGTTTGAAACCGCAGCGACCCTCGAACCGCCAGGCTCGGTGGCTCTCTCTGATTTTCAAACCGAAATAACTCATTTCGGCATCAGGACGCGACTTGTGTGTCAGGAAAAGTTGCGTGACTAATGTCATGTTCTGCCTCTGTACGTCACTGTCCTTCGTGCCTTTTTTCTTGGGATCATATCGATTGGCAAAGGTTAGTATGTTGTTCCGCTTGATAGTATCAGATACTGGTACAGAAACGTTTACCAGCCTTTCCATAACATATGCTGCGTGAATGGTTTGGCGAGCTTCACGAATTTGAGACAGCGATGTAGCAACGGCCTGTTCCACGACAGTCTGTGTATCGAGTGCTACAAGCTCCTGGTTTGTACAAGGAAAGGATTACCAAGCTTTACCACCATCCTTTCTAAACTTGACTTGCAAGCTGTGTTCATCCTCGTGATGAGCGGTGGATGACGATGGTGGTTCGTGTACGGCCTCAACATCATCAACCACCCGCGCGCATACAAGTCCGGTCAACATGAAAGGTGTAAGAGCATCTGTGTTCTCATTGAGTCCAACCGCCCCACCGTGCGCTTGGAGGCTTTTATTGGATTGTTCATGAGCTTGGTCCTTGGCAATGAGGCTGAACGTTTCAGCAGATTTTTGCACAACAAAGTTTCCCTTCATGAACTCCGCATGTACTTCAGGGTGTTTATCTGTAATACCGACCATGTCACGTACGTGTACCGGCAGCCAACAGGCGTAGTTCGTGTGGTCCAGTGAATGAAACCAGTCGCAGAGTTCGTCACATGATTGCACATATAGTGCGAATTATCCTTCCCTCAGCATTGTGTGATTTAAGTGTTGCTGCAATACCCCTAGACCATCATTCAATTGACTAATGCTGACGTTAATGCCAGAAGGAAGAGTATTGCGATTACTAGCATTGACGTCGTTGAGATGTCAAGTGATACAAGTCCCTGCTCCTTGTGAGTTTGCAAGGCTTCTTGAGTTGTGTCCGATTGACCAAAGACAACAAAGTCCCCACTTAATAATTTTCACGATTCGCGATATACATCAATTTGCAAGCGAATGTTATGCTGTTGCTAATATTGATTAACTAACTGAACTACTTAGTATCTGAAAAAAAACGGTAGCGTTGTTCACTTATTTTCGGCCTCTCAGAACTACGCGCGGTTTTATTTGGGATGTTAGGGAATTATGTGATTATTGATTGAATGTGGTTTACGTCTGCTTAACAAACGATTTATGTGAAGATCTCAAACCAGTGCGAAATAAAGCTACTATTAATAATTGGAAATGTTCATTTAAATGTTTGGGAATTTGTGTTGTGAAACCCCTAAAGTACGACCAGCATTTGACCTTGAAGATGACCTTGAGTGGTGAATTTGACCACAAATCGGCGAGATAACACCGGAATCAGAAAGCACGACCCCGAATAGTATTACTCATTGTTCTAGCCCTTTCGTTTTTTACCTACGATTGATTTCTAATCCGAGTGGCCGCCATATTGTATTTCGCATATATGGCGGCCCCAAGTGGCGCCCGTTTTGGCGCCCATCAAACATCGAAACAGTAGGGTATGGGCGACGTCCGTGTCAAAATTGGTGCTTTTGGAAGAATGTGAACCAAACCTCCCATGTAATGCTCTAACATCCCAAACTATCCGGAATTTCATTAGGAGAAATATATCCCAAAGAATCCCACTGTAGCTTAATCCAGAATTCAAGATGGCGTCCAAGATGGCTGCCATAAACTTAATAATCACATTAAGGTGACTATAATGAACATATTCACACATAGGGTGGCAGCATATCACAGAACAATGCATATATTAACTCTTACAATAATTGTGAGTCGCTTACCTTTTCAAATATCCAAGATAGCTGCCAAGAATGCCAACAAATATGTAAAAGTTACATTTTCTTCACAAAATTGCAAACTGATTTTTAATTGTTTTGGAGTTACATTTACTATTATTAAAGCTTCAATAAGTTTATATTTGAAATATTATGGCGTCCAATATGGCCACCAAAAGTTGAAATCGTTGTCCAACGTGCATAACAGAAGGCCACAGCCCGCATGTTGAGCCTGCCTAGGTTGTTTCAGGTTGTATATATTTGGTTATATATTCATGTACATGGTTCTTAAAACGTTTAAATCAAAATTCGTAAGACCGTTAAATCAAAGCAATTGAAGATTGATCTTGTGTATGAAGGCCAAGTGAATAGTCTACTGAATGGATGGTAACAAAAACACGTTTGACATTCCAAGTTGACGCGACTTAGTGTTGCAGATCCACAGATGAGGTAATTAAAAAAATACGGAACGTTTGTTAAAAAACTTAAAACGTAATCTGATTATGATTGGAGAGATATATGTGATGTACATTTCGGATGGACACTCACACGGACGGACGTACGTATTTCACCATGATCATTATGTCTCGCTTTCCACGATGGGCTCGACAAACACTTACTTTAGCGTTATTCTGGAATTAATTTGCATTAACTATAAATGTGTGTATAATGTTTCAGAAGTATCTTCCTTTTACCGGAATTACATTTATATACAATACATTGCCTGTAAGCCTATATGTGTATGCATGTATGCATACCTTTATCGAATCAGCTTGTATAATGATAGTGTCAAATCTTATATTTTAAGATATATATATATTTGATAAATAATAATACATATTCAAGGTTCAGATAACATGACATTCTCATGACATATTGTTTTCAATAATGCAAGTTATATATTATGCGTAATACATATGGATTTCAGGGTAATTTATACATTATATAAGTACACACTTTTAAAATCATACAATACTGAACTTTAATTTCTATGGAAGTATGTGACACACTGTCTAAGTCTCATTCCCGTGAAGTTTGATGTTGAAAACCAACGTTTAAATAGTCTCCTGTCCGTGGGAACATGTTTACTCTAACTGACAAGCTGTGGGCGCTTGGCTGGGAGAATGCAATTACAATTTGGCTTTTTTGTACGTGAGTGCTGAAGCCGGTTGTCCCAATTGTACGTGTAAAAAGATTTAATTAGTGTACTCCGATTACGTTTAGGGGCTGGAACTAAGTGACTCTTTTGCATTGAGAACCTTGCACCAGAACCAGTATGTTCTCAACTGATGGCCGAAGGTATATTTTCCTGACTTCGTGTGACCCAATAACCCGTGTTGTTGCGACATGTTGTAACCTATTAACCCGTGTTGTTATGACATGTAGTGAGCCACTAAACCCTGTTGTTGTGACATGCTGTAACCCACTAACCCTGTTGTTGTGATATGGTGTGACCCAATAACCACTGTTGGATTGACATGGTGTGACCCACTAACCCTGTTGTTGTGATATGCTGTGACCCTCTAACCCCTGTTGATGTGGCATGCTGTGACCCACTAATCCATGTTGTTTTGACATGGTGTTACATGTTGTGACATACTAACCCGTGTTGTTGTGACATGTTGTGACCTACTAACCCGTGTTGTTGTGACATTGTTGTAACCTATAAACCCGTGTTGTTGTGACATGTTGTGACCCACTAACCTCTGTTGGTAACCCACTAACCCTGTTTTTCTGACATGCTGTGACCCACTAACCCTGTTTTTGTGATATGCTGTGACCCACCAACCCTGTTTTTGTGACATGGTGTGACCCACTAAACTGTGTTCTTGTGAAAGACCATGTTGTTATGCCATACTAACCCGTGTTGTAGTGACATACTATCCCGTGTTATTTTGACATATTGACCCATGTTGTTGTGGCATGTTGTGACCACAGGTGACTGAAAAATAATCGCATGTCAGTATCGTTTCTAGTATAAGAGTAATATATATTTGAAACTTGATAATCAGGTAATGTTTCGGTACCAGTGGTTGTGACACATTAACCCGTGTTGTTGTGACATGATGTGACATACTAACCTGTGTTGTTGCGACATACTAACGCGTGTTGTTGTGACATTATGCAACCAGATGGTAGGTAAATCCGGCAAATATTCCCTGATGACGCCTGGATTGAAGTTCGAAGTCATTGACCCTGGGTATCGGTGTAGTAAATAGTGGTAAATGTGTGAAGTTTCACATCATAATCTTAATGGGTAACAGAGATAACTTCTAGAAAGGTTTAACGCATTGTTTTGTTTATTAGTAACAATCAAATTTCTGATGCATTTTTGTATTGAATTGAATGTTAACGTAGCACTTTAACTAAAGTTTAAAGTCATTTGACCTTGACCTTGGGCTCCTAGGCAGCATGGGTTGGGTATACAATGAACAGATGGATGGTGATCATGCGTAATTGAAGTTTCAAGTTGATATCGCAAGCGGTCACATAGCGGGGATATAGCAATTAAAATAACTTTAACGTAAGCTTTAACTGTTGTTGTGACATATTGTGACATACTAACCCGTGTTATTGTGACATTATGTGACACACTAACCCGTGTTGTTGTGACATGTTGTGACATACTAACCTGTGTTGTTGTGACATTATATGACACACTAACCCGTGTTGTTGTGACAGACCACCCCGGCGTCCTCAGAGTGACTACAGACGTTGTTGCCCCATCCCATGTGTTCACACTGCAGCAGTGATGCCTCCGTGCCCGCACACCACACGTTGTCTAGGTAGATCTCGCCCGCCCCCACCCCGTACCGCGCCTCGCTAACCGCTTCCTGTATGGAATACAATTATACTTATTAATAGTCAATATCTCGCTAGAATATTTGTATGCAGTGAAACTTCTCTAAATCGGACATACTGGGGGTCCCCAGGGTATCAGGCTTAGAGATGTTCCACTGTAATACATATACGGGTATGAGGGGGCACAATTTTTGTGAAATGCGATCCTTAACAAACTAGTCCGCCCGACATGACATGAAAGGGACCCGGAAATGGCGTTTATACAATATATTTCAATGAAATCAAGATCAGGCATCGTTAAATGAAGCTAATCCCTACACTGACAGCATTAATAATAAAATGAAAGAAATGAAAACAACTTTAACATGTTTGCCTTACAAATAAGGTGAACGCCGAGGAGTTCCCATAGGGTGTTCAGTTCAGAAATTACACTGGAAACGTATACGTACACCCCAGACGTAGCCAAGCTGTCGACAGGCCACCGTGGCCGCCGTATTCACCCAACCATTGTCACATAATGTGCCCCAGGCGGACGAGTTGGAGAGTCGCACTTCTAGTCGCCCGGAATATGTCGTCGGTCCATCAGCCAGTCGAACGTCGAGTCCTGGGGATAGAAACCGTCATGTATGTGTCTATAATCGTTTGATGGGCATTATTGAAGTATTAGTTGAGTATTAGTATTATTATTAGTCTCGTTTAGTGTCCCTTCAACAGCAAGGTCGTAAACACACGGGACTATTTCTACTCACGAGAATATTTCAAATTACAATACTTTTCCAGCACTGAATCCACAATATCCCTATCCAGTGCCATACGCATGATCACATGGTTATCTAATCCCCACCTCTGGACAACATGTATATTTATCAGGTAACAAGTTCTGTATTGACCGAATACGTACTGACTGATAACATAATGTCGTATCGGGCATTGACCTGAAGCGAATATCCGGGTTACAACGAATTGAAAACTAACGTTTCATTGGTCGAACTGACATCAGTTTAATGACGCAAGACAAACAAGTCCGTGTTCTTTTCAAATAAAACCACGTCATCATTGTTCATTCTGTAGCGTAAAATGTTACATGATAAATAGAATACCGTGCTAGTGTATTTGATATCACGTTTATCAGGCTCGACTCGGAAACGGAGGGAATTACAACGCGTTTCCTAGCCTTGTCGGATAAACTTGATATCAAATGACAGTAACGTGCGTGGTATTTTCCCCTTGTATCACCGATCATGGCACATGCAGACTAAACACTCTACATTTCGGACCCGGTGTTGATCAGTAAGGGTTTTTTGTTAGTTATGATATATCCTATTTCACAAAATCTACAACGTTTTAATGGAATCATGTTGGGTGACATTAATAATTGCGTTCCCTAACACTAGTCGTGTAGATGTCTGAGCTCTTGATGGTGTTGTGGAGAGAACATTCATGTACTTTAATGTGTTACATAAAATGGGAATTTACAGTACATTAACACATATTATTGAACATCATACTACATGAAATATAATGAATTGTGATATTGCGTGTGACTGATATAACATACAACAATGCTGTTCGTGAATATATGGACACAGCACGCTCTTTAAATGACCCATTTACAGAACAGTAAGTTACGGCTAAGATACTGAAACTTAAGTCTGGCAAAAGCCCAGGACCCGATGGCATAACATCAGAATTCTTTAAACGCACATATCAGGCAATAACACCGATTTTGACTAATAGTTTTAACTCTATTTATGACATTGGTGAATTCCCCACTACTTGGAGTCAAAGCCTCATATGCCCCATTCATGAAAATAATCATACGACGATCCCAATAATTATCGATCAATCTCTCTGATTAACATCATTAGTAAAATATTCACCACAGTCCTAACCTCCAGACTCACAAAATGATCCCAGGAATACAATTTCATCGATGAGGCTCAGTCAGGATTCAGAGCTGGATATTCAACCGTTGACAATTTATTTACACTTCAAGCAATATGCCAACAATACCTCACGAAACCAGGCGGTCGCTTTTATTGCTTGTTTGTTGGTTTTTCCAAAGCGTTTGACAGAATTAAACATGATACATTGTGGACAAGCTTATCTCTGAAAGGTATTCACGGAAACTTTTTGTGCATCTTGCAGTCCATGTACGGGAGACTATCTGCGTTTGTTCGAACAAACAATGGTGTTACGAGTTATTTCCCTTGCGAAATCGGAACACGCCAAGGCTGTGTAAGCAGCCCGCGGATGTTTTCTCTCTTTAAAAACGACTTGGCGACACTTTTGCGCGACCATTGCGGCTCTGGCATTTTTTTATCAAATAAAATACCCGATATAATAAGTTTAATGTTCGCAGACGATGTAGCCAACTGTGCGGAAACAGCTATCAAACTTAAACAGCAAATAGACACCGTTGATTGATTCTGTAGTGAAACCGGAATGCAGCTAAATGTAGACTAAATAATCGTATTTCGAAATGGTGGCCGACTACGAGGCTATGAAAAATGGTTTTACCGCGGAACACCTATTGAAACTGTATCATTCTATAAATACATGGGGCTGTTCTTTACCCCGAAACTAAAATGGACCTTAGCTAAAAGTACACTCGCTGCTCAAGCTCTTAAAGCGATAATGTCAATTAACAACTATCAGCGTAAATTCGGATATTTCGTTCACCAAGACATTTTCAAGCTATTCGACGCGATGGTAAAGCCCATTCTCTGCTATGGGAGCGAGATATGGGGTTACGAATACTCCCAACAAATAGTCAGTGCATATTAACTTTTGTCGAACATTTGTCGGCCTGTCACGTCATGTTAACAACAGTATGGCATTGGGATAATGTGGGCGATTGCCACTCTGTTCCACATATTATGTGAAAATTGTGAAATATTGGTGCCAATTGTTGCATATGGAATCTCATAGATATCCCAAAAATGCATATGACATGTTAAGGCAGCATGATGACATAGGTCGGACTAATTGGGCGAGTCACGTCAGGATGCTGCTTTACCGTTTCGGTTATGGCTACGTATGGATTTCGGAAGATGTAGGCAACGTTGGCACCTTTATATCACAATTTCAACAAAGAATCACTTATTGTTTAAAACAGGATTGGAGCAGGGAGCTAGACTCATCAGGAAGGTGCTACCTGTATAACAAATTCAAAACTTTTCTTAATGTTGAACGATACGTATCCTTTGATGTACCTTATTTTATACGTAAAGCAATGTCAAATTTTAAATGATCGAACCATAGTTTAAATATTGAGATTGGAAGACATTTAGGAATAAGACGTCAACTTCGTTTTTGACCATTTTGCCTGACAAATCAAAGAATAGAAGTAATTGAAGATGAAGTGCACGCCTTTTTTGACTGCAGTTATGTGTACTGTATTTATATCCAAATGTATATTCGTCTAAAACGCAACACGAATATTTTAGACTCATTTGACAGAAAATATACAGACAATCAGAAAAATTGCAAATTTTATTTATCACATTATGAAAAAACCAAATTTTACCACCTGACATTGTTGACAAATGTGGCCCGTTTCCTCAAGTCATGATCACATTTACCATATATGACACCGACCGACAGGGGACCACATGTCACTTGCGACCAGCGAAGACCTAGATCAGCTGCGAATCTGCAGCATGATTAGTTTTACACTTTACGCAAATCCAAAACTCTTTTCGAAATTCTGAGCTGACAAATTTGATACATGGTCTACAGGATTTATACGTATGTATCTCCCTTCTCGGTCCGGTTATATACTCATAACGATACATGTAGTAGATTTGGCGCTTGTTAAGAATTGTATTATGCATGTTATGTGTTATGGGCCGATGGCCTAATTCACTGGATAAAACGTATTGTATTGTATTGTATTGTATTGTATTGTATTATATTGTTAAGATATCCGTATATATACAATGGATGATGCAATGAATGTGATCTATCATTTAAGCTGATTGTATTGTCTCGTTTCCTGTGAACTGAATCAGATAACTCGTTCAATATGTAATTTATTAAGTATGTACTCAAATAAATAGTATTGTCTATCCTAGTTTCACGACCAATGCAAGAACAGCATTTCATCTCAATTAATAGCATATTGCGACGCTTTTGCAAATATCCATTAAATTAATAATTAAATGTTCAGCCGCTATATTTAGAACTGATTTTACGCCTTGTTGTCATCAGTTCAGCAGACGCAAAGCATATTACCACCCACACAGTCGCTCATTTCGTGTCACACAGCCAATCACATTAGCATGTAACCAAGAAAATCAGAACACATTAGGACTGTACATCGAGGAAACAGGTTCGAGACAGAAAATAGTGAAAGCACATTCTTTCCATAATGCTGAAAGTTCACATAGAGACAAGATGTTCCATCGGGTAGTGGTTGGTTACAAAGCATACAGACCACGTGACCAATTATGGTGTCTGATTCCGTTTCTGTGACATCATACAACACAATCTGGGACAGGTTACTGTCTGTTTCACGAAATCTGCCCACAAGTTACGGCTGTATAAACAATGCAAAAACAGATTTTTTGTTTTATTGTAAAATAATAACCTAACCCTACCGTTGTGACATGCTGTGACCCACTAACCCATGTTGTTGTGACATGCGGTGACCCTCTAACACATGGTGTTGTGACATGCTGTGATCTACTAACCCCGGTTGTTGCGACATGCTGTGACTCACTAACCCTGTTTCTGTGACATGCTGAGACACCCTAACCCCTTTTGTTGTGACATGCTGTGATCCACTAACCCATGTTGTTCTGACGGGACTATTTCAAATTACAATACTTTTCCAGCACTGAATCAACAATATCCCTATCCAGTGCCAGACGCCCTTACTACCATACGCATGATCACATAGTTATCTAATCCCCAACTCTGGTCAACATGTATATTTATCAGGTAATGAGATCTGTATTGACCGAATACGTACTGATTGATAACATAATGTCGTATCAGGCATTGACCTAAAGCGAATATCGGGGTTACAACGAACATGACGAATTGAAAACTAACGTTGCATTAGTCGAAATGACATCAGTGTAATGACGCAAGACAAACAAGTCCGTGCTGTTTTCGACGGAAACCACGTCATCATTGTACATTCCGTAGCGAAAAAAGTTACATGATAAATATAATACCGTGCTAGCGTCTTTGATATCACGTTTATCTAGCTCGGCTCGGAAACGGAGGGAATTCCTACGCGTTTCCTAGCCTTGCCGGATAAACTTGATATCAAAAGACAGTAACGTGCCTGGTATTTCCCCCTTCTTGTATCACCGATCACGGCACATGCAGATTAAACACTCAACATTTCGGACCTGGTGCTGATCAGTAAGGGTTTTTGGTTAGTTATCATATACCCTATTTCACAAAATCTACAACGTTTAATGGAAACATGTTGGGTGACAGTAATAATTGTGTTCCCTAGCACTAGTCATGTAGATGTCTGGGTTGTTGTTCTTGTTCTTGTTGTTGTGGAGAGAACATTCATGTACTTTCATGTGTTACATAACATGAAAGTTACTGTACATTAACACATATTATTGAACATGCATACTACATAAGATGTAATAAAATAAATTGTTATATTGCGTGACACTGATAAAACATACCAGGTTAAGTGATCTGTACATACAGTGGGTTCATCGTGTAAGTGTATTGTTTCCACGCACGCGTGTCGTGTGCGTCCCGTGTTCGTCTCGTGCCGTGTTTTTAATGAGGACACGAAGTTCGTTTCGTTTTACTAATATGCATATCGTGTTGGTGTGAATCTTGCCGTGTAAAACGATACGAATTAGAAGATAGGTGCCTTGTTACACGGCATTCGTGTCGTGTTACGCGCATTCGTGCCGTGCCACACGGGCGTATTTGGATTAACCAATGAGCTTGTCAGAATCGTGCGGTTAAAATATACCGACGCACCGGTTCATTTCGCATGTAAACATCCGGTTTTCATTTCGATTTTCGGCCACGATTTTAAGTTTTTCAAAATGAATACATTTTCAGTTTTACGATAAAGAATCAATTTAAAACTGAGGATTGTGAAGTGTCACAATGCATCTTATACATGTGTGTTCAATAAAGTAATTGATCAGTAATTCATCATTGTACTCCTCACCACCGCCGGGGACACAAAACAATGATTCCCCATACACACTGGCCATCTACATTTGGCGTCCTAAAAGTTCCGGTCTATATCCCAGAGTGGGAAAAATGTGTATTACCACCACCACCAGTTTTTGTCTATGACTACAGTACACCCCCGACCCCCACTTATGTCTGTAACACAGAACGACTTGCATGACTTAAGTTACAGGCAGACTACTAGTCATGGTTCGGTGGCCGACTGGTCAGGTGATATACTAGTCATGGTGCGGTGGCCTACTGATCAAGTGCTAAACTAGTCCTGGTGCGATGGCCGACTGATCAAGTTATAAACTAGTCCTGGTGCCATGGCCGACTGATCGAATGCTATACTAGTCTTGGTGCGATGGCCGACTGATCAAGTGCTAAACTAGTCCTGGTACGATGGCCGACTGATCGACTGCTATACTAGTCCTGGTGCGATGACCGACTGATCAAGTTCTAAACTAGTCCTGGTTTGATGGCCAACTGATCAAGTTCTAAACTAATCCTGGTGCGATGGCGGACTGATCGAGTGGTATACTAGTCCTGGTGCGATGGCCGACTGATCAAGTTCTAAGCTAGTCCTGGTGCGATGGCCGACTGATCAAGTGCTAAACTAGTCCTGGTGCGATGGCCGACTGATCAAGTGCTAAACTAATCATGGTGCAATAGCCGACTGATCAAGTGCTAAACTAATCATGGTGCAATAGCTCACTGATCAGTTACTATACTAGGCAATGTGCGATGGTCGACTGATCAAGTGCTATTATACTAGTCATGGTGCGTTGGCCGACTGATCAAGTGCTATACTCGGCATGGCCGACTGATCAAGTGCTGTGCTGGGCATGGTGCGATCAAGTGCTGAACTAGTCTTGGGCTGATGGCCGAATGGTCAAGTGCTAAACTAGTGCTGGAGCGATGGCCGACTGATAAGTGCTATGCTAGTCATGGTGCGATGGCTGACTGATCAAGTGCTATACTGGGCATGGTGTGATAGCCGGTGATCAAGTGCTATACTGGGCATGATGCGACAGCCGGTGATCAGGTGCAATACTGGGCATGGTGTGGTGGCCGATTAAAAAGATGTTGTACTAGTCACGGTACGATGGCTGACTGATCAAATCACATGTCATTATAACTAGATGGCCGTGGCCAGCATGTCGAACCCGCCGAGGCATTTGATAGCACAAAAAATACTTTTATTGCAAAAAAGCTTTAGCCCGTTGACGTAAAAACATGCCGCACCTGCCGAGGCTTTCATAGTATACCGACTCCCACAGGAAACTTGTATCATTGTTGACTCTCATATACTACTTGGATTTCCCCCCACTGTTATCACGGTATGGATGAGAAGAGTGGGAATTATTTTTCATCAACCATTATACTTTCTCGACCGTATGAGAAGTTATCTACGAGATTACACCCAATTAGAGATAATAATCTCTATGCTATGCTCAATATAATACAGCAATCTGTCATACCTAGCATAAATTTACACCCTATTACAGATAAGAATCCATTGGTTATACTCAGTATAAACAACAATCTGTCATACATTTATTAAAAATAAAATAACAATTTGCACCCTATTAGAGATAAGAATACATTGGTTATACTCAGTATAATGCCTACCATAAAGCAAATGAGAGAGCAAGCTAAGAGTTGGGGAATTTCCCTAAGAGGTTTGAGACTCAAGAAAGCTATAGCAGATAGGATAAGTGAAGCGCGAGCCGCCGTTCGCGAGGAGAGGATTCGGCATGCGGTTTTGACCGGACGACTGCCTGCCGACCCCGAAAAACGCTCCGAGAAATTAGAGAACGAGACGATGGCCAGTCCGCGTGCCACTGCTTACGCGCAGCGTGTAAAAGAAGATCCCAGTGCACACAGAAAACCACTATGCAAGGCACACTACAATAAGATTTATCAAAGTCTGGTGGGGACACCTCCTAAGAGCAGGAGAGAGCTCGCCAGAGATTTGGTGGAGGAGTGTCCAAGGATTCTCGCCGAATATGCCGAAGCTAGGGAAACTGTTGATATGGGTAGGAGGAAGATAGTCTGGACCTTCGAGAGGGGGTAGACGGGGAGATTGCTAATCGCATAATGAATAAAATTCGTCCAGAGATGACCACGGCATGTTATCTGAGGTATTCGTGCTCGTATCGTATTAGGAACATCGAGACCGACGCTACTATGGTCTTTCACAAAAACTCCCCGGGTAGTCCGTGGATAAACGAGATCTCCAAAGCGGAGAGTTGGATATCCGATAGACAGAAAGGTCGAATGGACATCGACAAAGTCGATAGACCAAACATAAAATGGACCTTCGTTCGTTGGATATCGATCGCGGTGAAGATGATCATCGACGCTCAACAACTTCTCATGGGAGCGGGAAAACCGTCGACACGTACGATGACTACTTGTGTCTGTTTAGGTGCATAGCCATCCACCGTTGAGGGAGACCCGACGGGTACTGTATGAAGGCACGAGCCCTGGCTCACGAATACCTCGGTCACGATAACGGACAGGATAGCAAGGGAATCCCCCTGGACGATATTAAGAAGGTCGAAGAGCACTTCAAGCTGGGCATTCGAGCCCACCGACGACGGAGTGTGGTACCTCATGAAGTCTCCGGCAAACTATGATGCGGTTGGGGAGAATATCATGACGATAGGAATGTTTGGAGGTCACTCGTTCCTCATAACGAACCTCCGCAAGTTGACGAATGAGTACGGATGCACCGGATGTCAACAACGGATCACAAATGTGTGTAACATGCACAGGCACGCGACCACCTGCATGGGTGGGAAGACCGTGGTGATATGTCCAGGTAAGAAGGTAGAGAGACCGCAGTCGGTGAGAAAGCACATACATCACGCGAGATGCGGTCACTGGGTTGAGAGGTGGGTGGCCGGCGATCATGTCGACGGCTACTGTCACGAAATCAAGACCGTGTTTCAGCTTCACGGATGCTACTGGCACGGGTGTCCGACGCATTGCAGGAGAGGTAACGCGAGATCATTGTACAAGAGGACGAACATCCAAGACACCAAGATAAGGAAGGCGGGTTACGAGCTGGTGGTGATGTGGGAGTGCGAGTGGTTCAATGAGGGGAATCCCCACTATCCACCATCGCCTTGCGAGGTTGAGACGACTCTGTACCCTCACCAGATAGTCTACGACTTCGAGGCGTATCTCGACAAGTCGAAAACCACGCGACCCACCAAAGACCTGACCTTCGAGGTCGAGCACGTTCCTATATCGGTGTCGTTGGGGGATACGATGCACGAGGGGATCACCCACATCTGCGAACGAGATCCCGACACGCTGGTCGAGAAGTTCGTGACTGAGCTGCAGAGGAGAGGTAATGGAAGGGTTAAGAAAAAGTATATGCCGACCGACATAGAGATGTTGTCGAAACCTCCGCAAGAGAAGATCTTCTCGTGGATCGACCAAGTCCCGGTGGTGGGGTTCAACTGCAGCAGGTACGACCTGAATCTCATCAAGCAGTACATTGTCGAGAAGTCACCGTGAATAAGGTGATGGTCGGAAAAAGAGCCAGCACGACGATGTTTCTGTTTACCCCGGAGTTTATATTTCTCGACATCATCCATTATCTGGGACCCGGTACCACGTACGACCGGTGGGTTAAGGAGTACGACTATAAAACGGTAAAGTCCCACTTCCCGTACGAGTGGTTCGATTCCCCAGAAAAATTCGACCATCCAGGGCTGCCCGACTATCCCGAGTGGTACTCGAAGTTGAAGGGAGCATACCTACTGTCGATGTCCGAGTGGAAAGAGTGCAAGAAGGTTTTCCGAGAAAAGGGGATGAAGACGTTCCAGGAATGGTTGCGACACTACAAGTCGGACCGTTCCTGGAGGCACTGACTAAAATGACGGAGTTCTAGGGGGAGAGGTGTGGACATACTCAAGAACGCTGTGTTTCCCTTCAGTACCTGCTCCGCGGGTCGATCGATGGGAAGGCGCACACGCCCGAGCTGTGGTCGCCGAAGGATGAGACTTACGCGATGATGGAGGAGGGGTTGGTCGGTGGTCCGTCCATAGTGTTCTCAAGATACGCAGAGGCTGGCAGTTCGACGATCAGGGGCCAGGTAGGGAGTCGGGAGGAGAAGATGTGCAAGGCGGTGCTGGGGTACGAGGCCAATGCGCTGTACCTGTCTACCCTGTCGAAAGACATGCCGTGCGGGGAGGAGAAGTTATGGGCGTGGGACGACCCGGAAAGACAGTTGCATATAGACCGTTTCGTGAGGAAGGTCAGGCGTGACGAGTGGTTCGGATTTGCGGAGTTGGATATAGAGGTCCCGGAAACGCTGCGAGACAAGTTCTCGGAAATGTCACCATTATTTGTAAACAGAGTTGTCGAGGAAACAGAAGTCCCGGAACTCATGTTAAACTATTAGAAGGACACTGAACGGAAACGAGGAGACGGTAAGAAGCTTGATGGAGCCCTAGCCGCCAAGAAGATGATCATATACTCCCTGCTGCTAAAGTGGTATCTGGAGCACGGTCTGGAAGTCAAGGCGGTGCATAGGGTGATAGACTACACGCCCGGCAAACCGTTATAATGGTTCGTTAAAGAGGTCACCGCCGCCAGACGGACGGGGGACGTCGACAAGAGCAAAGCGGTGTTGGCGGAGACATTCAAACTGGTTGGCAACGCATGTTGTGGCAAGCTGATAGAGGCACAAGAGAGACACCTGAACACCACATATACGAAGGATGAGAAGACCGGGCACTGAGGTCGGCGTGGTTCGAATACCTGGAAGAGATTGGCGAGGCTTACGAGATATCGAGCAGGAAGACTCGAGTGGTGATCAACATATACTTTCAGTGTGGCATAGCGGTCTACCAGTTGGCCAAGTTGGCCAAGCTCCGGATGCTGGAGTTCTACTACGACTTCTTGGACAAGTACGTGGATCGCGGAGATTTCGAACTTATACAGATGGACACTGACATCATGTACTTCGCGGTGTCGGGGAAGACGCTGGCGAAGGTGGTGAGAATGAAGATGAAGAGAATGTTCAACAAGGAGAAAGCCGAGTGGTTGGCGTGGGACGCGTGGAGCAACAGAACTCCGGGACTGTTCAAGCTGGAATTCGAGGGAGATATAGCCATAGCGATGTGCAGCAAGTGTTACTACGTGAGCGGTGACGAAGAAACTAAGCACTCGGCCAATAGGATGTCGAGGAGATCTAACGATCTGACTTGGGGGATGTACAAGAGCGCTCTCGAAGGGGGTAGGGACATGGCGGAGAACAGGGATTTCCGAATGGTTAACGGTGTGATGAAGACGTACAAGCAGGAGAAGTTGGGGTTTTCGGCGTACTACGACAAGAGGAGAGTGATGGAAGACGGGGTACACACCGAGCCTATCGATAGGTAAAAAAAAGGACTCTCAAAAAGGGGAGAATACTAAAGACTCGGACGAGAGCCTGACAGACTATGACGACGGACGATCTGGGGGTAGCTGGGTGTCAGAAGGCACCGCAAGAAGTTCTTCGTGAACAAAACCCGCGCGATGGACCATCATCCAAATACAAGTAGTAGAGCACGGGCTCATCGGGTTTGGTAATAGATCGATCAAGAGTATATACATTGAGAGACCACACGGGATCAGTCGCGCGGCGGCGACCACCTTCCAGCTCTCCCGGTTGATAGAGGTACCGGACGTCAACATCCGATGGAAGTCGTTTCATCGCTAAACCAACGGGTGGCCCGCGCGAGACGGCGGATGGTTTGTGCGACACCTTTTTAGACTTCATGGCATATACGGGCTTCTTGCTGATCAATCTGGTCACCTCGCCGTTCAATGCAGAGACCACGGAGGGCAGCCTGGTCATCCACTCGGTCGATCGCGTATGAGGGTCTACAAGCTCTTTGGCATATTGGTGCCCGAACAGTCTCTCAGCCAGGGTTCGATTGAACCGCTCCACGATCCCCTGGTCCCGGTGGATGTTGACGCGGCCGCGTCTGATAGAAACGTCGTGTTTAGCCAATACATCAGAGACGGCGCCCATGAACTCGCGGCCGGGATCGACCTGGAGATGATTCGGCCAATTGAGAGGACTCCTCTTATATATTCGGGAAAGAGCCTCGGCCACCTCCTTAGACTCTTTCGTGGCCAGCAGCTCAGCCCCCTTTTAGCGACTCGCTACGTCAACGACTGTCAGTGCGTACTTGTACGTCTTGCGACCCACGCGATCGTGAGGGAGAAACAGGAGATCTGCTTGGTGGACTTCGTTCGGCACCGGCACGTCGAATTTAGGCCGCGGAATATTGTGAGGCGCGGGCAAATAGATCTGCCAGATGGCCTGCTTCTTGAGCCATTCATTGGCTGCGTTTTCGGAAACTTTGGTCGCCGCCGCGAGGTTCTTGATGGCCGCGAGTCCCTTCCAGTAGCCGCGGGGGCTGTAGTATGTGTTCGCTAGCTTGCGCGCCAGTCGAACCGATAGCTTGGTATCAAGCTTTCGCGTGTCCATCGTATGCGAGGTATTCTAATAGGTCGAACAGTCTCCAACATGTCCTCGCCAGATCGTTCGGTAACTGCGTCGTCAATACTAAACCTCTGTTGGAAGTTTCGCTGCAGCTGCCGTTCTATCTCCGATTGCGTGATTCTCGCGGCGAAGATCTTCGTTGATCCAGTCCAGACGGGCGGTTCGTTTTTGCGACCATGCTTCGTGTGCGCTCTGGAGTTTTTCTGGAGTTGTTCATCCCCGTCCGAACTTTTCATTTTCGAGAATAGAAAGTTGCTACAGCTGAACGACAATGCGTTCACCACCGCGCCAACTACGAGTATTGCGATCGAAGCTATTATGTCCATATATTAGCAGGTAGAATTCCAGCTCTAACTAGATAATCTCGGGTCCCAACTGCGGCCGCTACATCTAAGGTCACGAGACTGGATCGTCACACCCTCGCTAGCGTTCTCAACTTGGCGTCCACTACCATGCATTTGGTCGTCGTCGCTGGCTCGCATGTCTAGCCATAACGCGTACTTGGAAGTCAGGAACTGCGCGAAGGAGACGTCCGGGAGCTGCAGATCTGTGGCCACCGCGGCTACCTCCGGGGCGCGCTTAGAGCCTGCAGCAAAGTGCTTTTTGACTTCGTCCCATTGCTGGTGCGCGCGAAGGCCCTGGCTGTATAGTTGATAGGGGACTCCCTCGATCGTCACCTCGACCTTTGTGATTTTGTGATTATAGAATTTGTCACTTTTTCTAGCCCCGAGCGCGAACCGACCCTCCTCGAACAGCATCAGTATACCTTTCATCGAGCGGGCGGGGACGTTGACATTAATATTCCACAATGTGTCGCTTTTATCTTTCGTCATCTTGCGATGGCGAAGAACTCGGTCGTAAAGTATGGCAACGGGCCCAGCGTACTGGGATCTGATCAATCGCGCGAGTTCGGGCATCGTGACCATGTTGTACTCCAGCGAAACATTGTCGAACGTATACGTCGATGCCATGTCGGTGGCTATGAGAACTCGGCCGTAGTCTTTGAACGTTAGTTCGTATTCGAGGCGGTCAGCCAAAGCGCTCTGATAGTAGGGAATGTGATGTGACTCTCCAGCAACTCAAAGTCGAGCGGGATGTAGAAGCGGTTGTCGTAAGTGGCCTCGATCGCGTTGTCACTCGCGACGTTATCTGCCTTGTCACCAGCCCCGATTCTAAGTCTCGTTACGTTCCTATTTCGGCTGATGTCAATACCCTGATAGACCGCAATTTGGCGCTCTTCCGCCGTCTACCACATGTCCTGGTAGCAATGGTAGACGTCGCTGTCGTCGATCGACATCACCTCATTACCAGAAATCTTTATCATGGTCTTATTGACGATGGCGCGACCCAGGTTCTGAACGACGGTTCGGTCCGCGTCTGTCGACGTCAGCGAAATAGTGAAAGCGAGGCGAACAATCCCCGTCACAATGACGTCGCTAGCTCCGAGTTTGGGAAAACGGGCCAAGAGCTGCTGGTTCTGGTCGATCGTCGATCGGTTGTTCGTAATAACGACGCTCTGCCTCACGCCTTTCGCCCCGAGGGGCTCCCGCAGTCTGCAGTATAGATTACACCCGTATGTTTTTTTCTTTAATACATCGTTAAAGATGGTTACGATATTGGCATGGACGAATTCGGCAGAGACGATTTCCGCGATGACGATGACCTCGATGATTTACTCGCCGACGATGACGAAACACCCTCCATAGAGACACCAGCCGGCGAGGAAATTGGTGGCGCTACCAACACCATAAGTCTAAGTCGGAAATTACTCGAGTCAGCTGTAGACGACTACTACAACAATTTGGTAGAAAAGGGTGCGGTCCCATCTGTCGGCCGCGACTACTCCAAGTTCGAATTGAATCTGCGTGGTAGGTTACGACTAAAATCATCAAATGTCCCGATCGTCAACATGAGGACCGGAAAAACCCTAGCGCTGAGCACCATTGCCGGAAAAACCCTGAGCGGTGGCCAAATCGTAAGGGACGAACTCGGATTCACGGATTGGAAGCATTGTAAAACAATTATGCCGCCCCGCGCTGTAGAGACCCTAAGTTCTACCGACGAAACGATGGCGAAGACGGTCTCCGCGATAGAAACTGTCGAGCTCAGCGAGGTCCCTCGGGTAGCTACCGACGCTATTCGCACAATGGAGATCAGCGAAAGCGAGATAGACGGAATACTCAACCTCGACCAAGGGTCGAACGATGACCCATCGTTACCTCTTCGCGAACTCCGGGGACTCGATAAGGCTCTGCAAACGGTCCGGGGCGAACTGGTCCTTAACCTCTCCAAACTGTCGGCGCTGGATGAACATATCGCGCTAGAAGAAAGAAAACTAGAAGAAGCCCGTGACGATAGAGTATCTGTCGAGCGGATCACCGAACGCGTGCGGTCGTTGCAGGATCAATGAGAAGATCGCTTGGAGGCTGCCTCAACTAACCGTGAGGCGCCCCGTACCCAAATAAGTCGGATCCGCGAAACAATCTCGAGGATCCTGCACGAGGAGACGACACTCGGTGAGCGTCTTCGCACTCTGTTCAGTGAGCAGGGCGTCACAATTGTAAGTATCCTCACAGCTTTCGGCATGGCTATATCGACCCCAGTTCTAGCTGTCACTGCAGGCGGTGGAACAGCGACTGCACCCGCACCAGCACCCGCGCCCTCCGGTGGAGCTAAAGAGTGGGTAAAAAAAGAAACTAAAAGCACTCGCCAGTCTCCTGGCTAAATTAGCCGGAAAGGTGGCTGCCACGCTGCCTGGGCTGGTTGGGGGTCTCGTCTCCTACTTGCTATCTATATTATCAAAATCGGCCGGAAGGCTTGCCGAAAATGATTGGGCGTTAATCGTGGCAATTGCCGGTCTCATACTATTCGCCGCCCGAGAGTTCCTAAAACCAAAGCGCAAATAATCCGATCACCACGAGGGCGACGTTGAGCCCTAATTTCTCCTCCTCGTGGGTTGTGACACTAGTTCCCGCTCCTGAGCTGGAACTTGTTGGTGCATCAAGTCCTATTGCAGCCGTTGGAACATGCTCGGGAGCGGAGGTGGAACTTGCAGTGACACTAGTTCCCGCTCCTGAGCTGGAACTCGAAGGGGTGTTTTGTGCTGGGGTGGGTGCTTGCGGTTTTATGCAATCAGTCACACTTTCAACTCCGCGCCTGCTCAGGAGCGGCATGTTTGGGGTGCGCTTGATGATATCCGCGTTCACGTTCCCGTTGTGACCGATCTTTTGTTTGATGGTGGCGATTACGATCTAATTATTGTAGCCGTCAACCCGGTCGTCTCGTAGTATCCTATTGCTCGGCGCCATATACAGACCTATTCCAAATACATAGTCTACTGGGGTGCCGGCATACTGCAAAACGTCTTGATACCGCTGGATCGCATCCGGGAGGTCCACCGGAGATGAGATGGCGTCCTCGACATTTGCTAAGAACTGTTTTTGCCCGTCAAACGCCGTCCCGGTTTCTATTATAGAACTGAGCGCTTGCGCCTGTGCGCCGAGGATGGCCCAGACGTATGTTCGAATGGAGTCGTTGAGGCGGAAATCCAGGCATGCGTAAATCCAGTGCTTTTATCTAACATAAATGATTCCCACGCGGTATTTACCCACGCAGGTTGCTGAATGAAATCAACGTGGGCCGATTTGAAAGACCATGGTACTGGTGACACGAAGTCGGTATTCTTTAGTTTTATTGGTGATGGTGGATCCTTTGGGTGCTTCACAAACCCCATACCCGTTATTTAAACGTCACCTAAACCGTAAGTGTACCAGGACTCTTTCTGGCGCCAGTCCTCGTCTTTTGGTACCCCAAATTCGTCACAAATACTGGAAATGGGATTCCAGCCGGCGTCCTGTGGCAGAGAGATTATCTGTTCTTTGAGAATTCTCCTAATAGTGTAATACGTGTGAAAGTTGTAAACGGCCCTCAAGAAGGGATCCTTCACGGCCAGATGGTCCTGCGAGGAAACCCCACATCCGGCTGTTGCGCACCATACGGCGAAGTTGACCGGATACTGCCAAAACTGCATCGGTGTTGCTGTCCACCCGTTCACAGCCTCCATGGTAGTAATCTTGGGCAGCCTATATTATGTTTGCTACTATAACTAATGTTCAAAAAGAGAGTTGTGAACTTCAGAAGTCAATCGACAACTGCTGTGGAAAACACCGGATAGGTCTCAGAGCAATCACCTTCACGGTTGGGTGGCGAAATTTAGGGGAGCGCGAAAGGTTTTACTATGTGAAGGATGGACGCCAAGTAAGTGTAAAGGTGCATCCCGGACTGTGGAGTTTTAGACAACTCAAAGATGTTGTCACCTCAGAGCTTGACGGTAGAGTCAACCTTACAGTATCGAAGGCTACCGGGCTCACAACAATGACCATCGGCCCAGACAGCAAGGTAAGGGTCTCCCCGGCGTTAGGTACTCGACTCGGTTTTAGAGAAACATACTCCGCAAATAAAGGATTGTTTGCCCCGGGTGAGTACGTCGGTGATAACCCGGTGGACTTTGCCTTCACGAAAACTCTCAGGGTGCACCTGGATCGGGTGAACACATCGTACAGCACGGTAGACGGATCTCCCAGCACATTACTGAAAACCGTGCAAGCCAGTGATTGTTTCTTTGGGGAGACTGTGACCTTAGACCACGCATTTACGGTCTCTATTATTGATGATCAAGCGAAAGAGTTGAAGAACTATTACCCGATTTCGGTCGTCCTAGAAATTTCATATTAATTCAAAGAATGCATGTTCGTAATAGAATTTATAACAACCAACATTATGAGTATATACCAGGTAGTTCTTCCAATTTATTGACAATTTCGGATATAAATTCAAAGAATCCGAGTAACAATCCAATCGAGATTGGAGCTCCCGACGGGGACTCCGGTGCCAACCCCACAGGTGATTGTTTAACTACCAATGAAACCGTAGCACTGATCAATACAACTATGTTATTGAGCGCAAACCAGCTTCAGATGAGCATATCCCGCTATAGAACAGACGTCCTGACGGCTACTGCACAAGTTCGCGAAGAGGTAAATACAGGACTTAAGGATCTCGGCGGAAAAATAATGCAAGTTGGGGAAGAGGCCCATACAGAGCTTATGGAAGTTTCCGATAAACTAAATCGAGTTCGTAAAGACGCTCATAAAGCCCTTGAGGAAGTCTCTGGGAGGGTTCGCTCTGAGGCCCATACAGCGATTGCACAAGTTGGTGAAGGACTGTGTGCAGTGGTTGCGCAGGTACGTCTATTGCAACCACAAAAACGTGTCATAACAGTTTGGGCTGAGAAGCGGGGCGCATTGAATGAGAGGGCCTTTGAATATACATTTGGCGCCAAAGCTAACAATATATATGGCAACTCCCGGTACACTTCTACGAATGGGGGTTTGCTCGGTTAATTTTAAGGGTAACTATGTGGCCGCGGTCGCCGTAAATCTCACACTGGATGGGGAAGAACGGGCGATTGGAGTCACTAAACTCGCTGGACAGAGGTCAGCGATGGTTTTGTTCGCCGGTGACAATCCAATTAGACTTTCCGAAGGTAGTGTTATTAACTTTGTTACGAAAATCGCTGACCCAGCGAGTTCTTCCACTATTGTAGCATTGTTAATTGAACTTGATTTATGACGAGTGAACATGTAATACCGTTGAAGCTACAACCAAAACCTACTGATCCTGTTTCAACACCCAATACAAACAATGTTGGACAATTGGAATTTGGGGATAGGAGTTAGACCCAGTCAAACTTCAGATTGGAAAATATCGTAGAGATGCAGGATATTCTAAAACGAGAGGGGGAAACGAGGAAAATGAATTCTAAAACGTATAGACGCGCGGCAAACATAGTGCAGGGGGCGAGCGCCGTGCTGGCAGCAATTTATATAATGGGTGGGGCCGGAACAGCCGCATTATTGTCTACAGTCGTGGCAATTCCCATTGCATGGGGTTTGAGTGGGGTAGCCGCTGGGGCAGGACTGCTGTGTATGGCGTTTAGAGTAGTGGGGGAAAATTTGAAAATAAAAATAGAAAGCACGACAGAATATCGGTTCTCGCGAGGTCTAAGAAAAATAGCATCGACGTTATCGTGTCCAAAGCTTTGGCCGATAACAATATATCAGACGCTGAATTTGAGATGGTGGTGGAGGAGATGTCTCGATACGAGGATTTAAAAAAGACTATTAGAACTAAGGCGCGCGCCACCCTTCCCAAGATTGAGAATACTGATTGGGATAAATGTATGTTAAAACTGGGAGATAAAGTGGGGGGAGGGTCTAGTTACAACATCAACCCGCTCATAATAATCAGTAATAGGCAGTAAATAATCAGTAAATAATCAGTAATGCGCAGTAAACAATCAGTAATACACAGTAAACAATCAGTAATACGCAGTAGACAATCAGTAATTTTATTAAATTATGCCGTAAACAATTTAAATAATCTAATTCAATTTAGTTGAATAATTATGAATACATATTGAACATTAATAACGCGCTTAGCAAGAAAAATAATACAAAAAAAGTTTTAGGTCCAGCCGAGATTCGAACTCGCGCTGGCAAAACCCTTCTGGGCCCACCTCGCTAAGCTTTGGCGCTTTAAATCTCTTTTCTTTTTTAGGCTTAGCGAGGTGTTACGCTCACATCTATAACACCCCATCATTGGACTGTCCACCGCGGACCCCTTCTCCTCATTACCTTCATCTGCTATAATGTGTAGAGCAGCCGACGTGAAATACATGTGGCGAAACCGGTCTCAGCGCTGAGACTACTGCTGGCGTCCCAGCAATGTATATAATAGGTATATGTATAAAGCACGACATGTATAAACCTAACTTTATTGGTGGAAATTAATAGTTTTTTTTTTTTGTTATTTGTTTTCTTATATTAATTAATTAATTATTATGTTTTCTATGTAATAATAGGGGGTGTTCAGGTTTAAATTATTAAAAATAAAATAACGAACCATCCCTCAAGTTCGTGAACTATATAACGTCGCTAAGTGTTTATAAATAACGTGTGTACACACCGTCTGTGTAAATCGATAACCCGTTTACATACCATCGATAAAGAGAAATACACTCGGCTATACACACATGTTCATAACCCGTGTAATTGGAACATTGTCATCTGCTTGGTGTTTGTGATGCGTGTGAAGTTTATGAAGAGGAAACAAATTACACATCAGATCGGTTCAATCTTTATAACTGACTTTCTGATTTGAATTAGTAAAGAACGATAATACTTGCGAGCACGTAATTCCTTGTTAACCATTCGATGAGTAGCGCGAGTACCACCGCATAATGGACATAGCAGCGACTCGGATCTGGTCCCTACCCCGCAATGCCTACATGTACGAGGCGAAACGGAACCTCTTCGCATCCATGCCCGGTGATGTTTGCAATACTCGTAAATACCGGTACGATGACATCTCTCGTGACTACCTGTCTTCAACCACGCACATTTAACAAGAACCGGCTTCTTCGGCGAGAATCCTGGGACTCCTCTTCTCATCCATGCCGGTGATGCTTGCAATACTCGTAAATACCTGTACGATGACACCTCTCGTGACTACCTGTCTTCAACCACGCATAATTAACTAGAACCATTGTGTGAATATATATACTGAGTATAACCAATGGATTTCTTATCTCTAATAGGGTGTATTTCGCCTTATCGATTATTGCGCAACACTAGGTAGTGTTTATATTTCATAACAGCCTTCGTGGTCGTGTGGGCTAAGGCGACACTCTATAGAGACGTGGGTTGTGAGTTCGCTCCGCGGCTGGTCCTAAAACTTTTTTTTTATACTTCTATCATTACAAACGAGATCGCTATGGTAAACCAGCATAACAACGGCGTTCCTATCTGACCGCTCGAGGAAGTATATGTTCTCGCGGTTGATGAAAAATAATTCTCACTCTTCTCATCCATACCGTGATAACAGTGGGGGAAAATCCAAGTAGTATATGAGAGTCAACAATGATACAAGTTTCCTGTGGGAGTCGCCGCGCGTAGTGGGTGGCTTCCATAGAAACTTGTATCATTTCGACTCCCATAATTATACTACTCAGCTTTATCCTGAATGCACGTCAATGTGCCGAATATAACGTGCTGTCTTCAAGAGGGCCCAACACAAACTTTAAGGGAAATTTGACCTTAACATTGGGCACAGGGGCCGCACACGTTTGGCATATAATGAAAATGTGGGTCATAAATACACAGTATGTGAAGTTTCGAGTGAATTGGTGAAGCGGTTTCAGAGATATAGTGTTATTAAAGGTGCATGCCCACTCAGTAGGCACAAAATATTCTTTATATCGGAGACATCATCTGATACATTTTCTGGCAAAAGTAAACATTCATTCACCATTACCCTACGTACTGATTGGCATTATTATACACTTTATAGCAGGCGTATATTTCCACACTGATATCAGGGGCGATAACCGCGTTTCCTTAAACTGTTAACGAACATTGCTATTTATTCTCTGTACGAAACTTTTGATGTGCATGATTATACTTTATAATGTGTCGAAAATATTATGTTTTCAGGTGACGCATTTAAAGGTACATGCCCACTCAGTAGACACAAACTGTGTTTTATATCAGAGACATCATCGGAGACATTTTCGGGCAAAATAAACATTAATTCACCATTAATTATTTATTGGCATTATTATACATTTTATATCAGACATAAATTTCCATACTGCTATCAGAGACGATAACCGTGTTTCCTTAAAATGTTACCGGGCATTACTATGTATTATCTGTATTTATGTTTTGATGTGCAATGATCATACTTTATAATCTGTCGAAAATATTCGCCTATGAAAATAGCCTAATACCACCGCACGTCACTATCAGTGAAATAAACATTTCTAAATTATTAAATGTATACCTGTATAATGGGCACTCGTATACACTTAGTTAATTCATACAAATAACATGTTGTGTGCCTACTGATTGGGTATGTACCTTCAATTAGTACAAATAATTAAAAAAAGAGCATGCCTCATTTGCATATGAAAATAGCTTGATACCACCGCGAGTCACTATCAGTAAAATAAATATTACTAAATGATTATATCTGTATAGCGAGCACACGTAATTTTTAGAACTGGTGGAATAGTGGCACAATTATACACTTCCTATACAAAACATTTGTGCCTACTGAGTGCGCATGTACCTTTAAAAACTTTAATCTAAATCCAAAACACTTTAACCGGACTAACGAAGAGACGTACATATGGGGTTTACGCACATATAGGCCAATGTGACAACACTATCGGTTTCAGAGATATAGTGTTCTTAAAAACTTTAACCTACATGTACGGTAAATCAGAAAAAAAAATAAGGTAAATTTCAAAGTAATTTGATCTTGACATTGGGCACAGGGACCGCATGGGTTGGACATAGAATGAAAATATGGATGATGATAAACACACATGTGAAGCTTCGAGTGAATTGGCGAAGCTCTTTCCGAGATATACTGTTCTTAAAAACTTTAACCTACGATAAACAAGAAACGAGGCAAAGCCACGAAGGCCGGGCTTTTTGCAAGGCATATATACGTGGGTAACAGATAATACAATGACTCAAACATGACAAAACTGTTGTATAGAAACAGAAAAATGGACTTAAACACGAAATATTACCATTGTAAACAGGAAAACTTAAGTCGTTCACGCGGAAAAAACTGTTGAAGGTCAAGAAAATAGCACATAGTGGTATGTGGTGGGCACCCCTTGCTTATGAAACTGTCAACGTTTGGTGGTATTAGGTTGTACAATAACAGACAAATGGATATTTAACAGAAAACTTAACGAAATAGAAATACACTTTGCGCATCTACTCGTCATCAGGAAGCTACATATCCAGTTTCAAGGCTGTAGCTATTACATAAGATTTACGAGTTACAATGCAAAATTACAAATTTCTAAGTAAAAAAGGGCGAGATAATCCTTGACTCGGGGGTCAAATCAAAATAAACTTTGCAAATCTACTCATCATAAGGAAGCTACATACCAAGTTTCAGGTGTGTAGCTATTAGGGTTTAAAAGTTTTACGAGCTGCAAGCCAAAATTGTAAAATTCTAAGTTGAAAAGGGGGAGATAATCCATGACCATGGGATCGAATCAAACATACATACCAAGTTTCAGGTGTGTAACTAAGACGGTTTAAACGTTTTACGATTTACTAGGTTGTTGACGGACGGAAGAACGGACAAGTAAATGTCCCCTCTACTATCGTGGTGGGGCATAAAAATTAGTGCGGCAAAAGTTTTCATTCCTGTTAACCAGTTAACGAGTTAGCGAAGGCCCGCATGACGAGCCCTTTAAGTTGTGACACACTAACCCGAGTTGTTGTGACATGTTGTGACATACTAACCCGTGTTGTTGTGACAGTATGTGACACACTAACCCGTGTTGTGACAGACCACCCCGGCGTCTTCGTTGTGTCCGCAGTTGTTGCTTCCCCATCCTATGTGGTCACACTGCAGCAGTGAAGCCTCCATGCCAGCACAAATCACGTCGTCTAGGTAGATCTCACCCGTCCCCGCCCCGTACTGCGCCCTGCCAACCGCCTCCTGTATAGGATACAATTATACTTATTACTAGTCAATATCTCGCTAGAATATTTTTATGCAGTGAAACTTCTCTAAACCGGACACCCTGGGGGTCCCCAGGGTATCCGGCTTAGATATGTTCCACTGTAATACAGATACAAGATGAAGGGGGCACAAGATGTTTCACTGTAATACAGATACGAAAAGAAGGGGGCACACGTTTTGTGAAATGCGACCCTTAAGAAACTAGTCCGCCCGACATACCATGCAAGGGACCCGGAAATGGCGTGTATACAATTATTGATTGCATAGAAATCAAGAACTGGCATCGTTAAATGAAACTAATCCCCATGCTGGCAGCCTTGATAATAAAACGAAAGAAATGAAAAATAATTTAACATATTTGCCTTACAAATAAGGTGAACGCCGAGGAGTTCCCATAGGGTGTTCAGTTTATAGAGATTACACTGGAAACGTATACGTACACCCCAGACGTAGCCAAGCTGTCGACAGGCCACCGTCGCCGCCGTATTCATCCAGCTATCGTCACATACTGTGCCCCAGGCGGTCGAGTTGGAGAGTCGCACTTCTAGCCGCCCGGAATATGGCGTCGGTCCATCAGCCAGTCGAACGTCGAGTCCTGGCGATAGAAACCGTCATTTATATGTCTATCATCGCTTGATGGGCATTATTGAAAGTATTAGTTGTTTGAATCTGGTTCCGTGTCCCTTCAACAGCAAGGTTGTGAACACACGGGAGTATTTCTACTCACCAGAATATTTAAAATTAAGACACCTTTCCAGCACTGAATCCACAATATGTATATTTTTCAGGTAACGAGATCTGTATTGACCGAATACGTACTGACTGATAACATAATGTCGTATCAGGCATTAACCTGAAGCGAATATCCGGGTTACAACGAATTGAAAACTAACGTTTCATTGGTCGAACTGACATCAATGTAATGACGCAAGACAAACAAGTCCGTGTTCTATTCAACGAAACCCACGTCATCATTGTTCATTCATTCTATAGCGTAAAACGTTACATGATAAATAGAATACCGTTGATATCACGTTCAAAGTTTATCAAGCTCGGCTCGGAAACGGAGGGAATTCCTACGCGTTTCCCAGCCTTGTCGGATAAACTTGATATCAAAAAACAGTAACGTGCCTGGTATTTCCCCTTGTATCACCGATCATGGCACATGCATATTATAGACGCTACATGTCGGACCTTGTGTTGATCAGTAAGGGTTTTTTGTTAGTTTTGATTTATCCTATTTCACAAAATCTACAACGTTTAATGGAAACATGTTGGGTGACAGTAATAATTGCGTTCCCTTACACTAGTCGTGTAGATGTCTGTGTTGTTGTTGTTGTTGTTGTTGTTGTTGTTGTGGGGAGAACATTCATGTACGTTCATGTGTTACATAAAATAGGAATTCACAGTACATTAACACATTTTATTGAACATCATATTACATTAGATGTAATATAATTAATTGTTATATTGCGAGAGACTGATATAACATACCAGGTTAAGTGATCCGTGCATATACAATGGATAATAAAATGAATGTGATCTATCATTTAAGATGATTTCATTGTCTCGTTTCCTGCGAACTCAATCAGATAAGTCGTTCAATATGTAATTTATTAAGTCTGTACTCAAAGCAATAGTATTGTCTACCCTAGTTTCACGACCTAGGAAAGAACAGCATTTCATCTAAATTAATAGCATATTGCGACGCTTTTGCCAATATCCATTAAATTAATTATTAAATGTTCAGCCGCTATATTTAGAACTGATTTTACGCCGTGTTGTCATCAGTTGACGAGACGCAAAGCAAATTACCGCCCACACAGTCGCTCACTTCGTGTCACACAGCCAATCACATTTAATTTAACATGTAGCCAAGAAAAGTCAGAAAACATTAGGATTGTACATAGAGGAAACATGTCGAGACAGAAAATAGTGAAAGCACATTATTTTCATAATGCTGAAAGTTCACATAGACACTAGTTGTTCTATTGGGTGTTGGTTGGTAACAAAACATACAGACCACGTGACCAAGTACGGTGTCTGGTTCCGTTTGTGTGGCATGATACAACACAATCTGGGACAGTTTACTGTCTGTTTCACGAAATTTGCCCAAATTTTACGGCTTTAGAAACAATGCAAAAACAGTATTTTTTCGATAATCATTATATTAAAGCAAAATTTAAGAATGAGCTTTCTTTTCAGTTCGTGAAAATTTGTGAAATATCTATTTTATTACGAAAAACTGATTTGTCTATGGGAATATAACATGGGGGAAAAGGAGGTGGGGGAGCTGTGGGAGTCAGAAGACGAAAACATTTGGAAATTGACACCGAAACCTGGCTAGATAGCTTGGAAATGATCTAAAAAGAAAACAAAAGTTACATTTTGAAAAATCGTCAAGTATTTCTGAAATGCTAATAAAATCCTCATGTCAAATCCCCATAGACATCTTCATGGTGATTTAACATGGAGAAATTGTTTAGTTTCTTTTCCAATAAAAGCAATATTTGACCAAATTTCACTAAATAAAAAGAAGGCTCATTCTTAATTTCCTTTAATTTAGTATTATCGAAAACAATATTGTTTTTGAATTGTTTATTTAGCCGTAAAATTTGGGCAGCTTTCATGAAACAGACAGTAGTGTATGTTTATAGCAGACGACTACAAAGCTTTGTATTAATGAGACACGCCATGTGATTTTGTACATAAGAACATGTGCGATTTTTCATTAAATATATTTACAGAAACTGTGATATTTTCTGTAAATGACGTCGAAAGCTGACGAAAGTTTCATCGCCATGAAAATTCCGTCAACTTTCGACGTCATTATTTCAGTCCTAAATTTTGTAAATATTTTCCATGATATATCGCACATTTTCTTAGGTACAAAATCACATGGCGTGTCTCATTTTACCACGTTCATAGTTTGAAATCGACAGTCAAAAATAAACAATCTGTATATGCACGTACATACACACACACAGCTGCGGTACTTTTGTTAATAAAGACCTGAGAGTCGGGCTTATTTGGGGCTTACATCCGTGTAATGCGCCTATACACAACAGCCTGCGTTAATATTGCCAATATGTCAATGTTTTTGAGTATATATTGCCAACATCAACTCGCAATCAAACAGTTTGATTGGCTGTGTTAGGCTTAGCCAGTCAAGCGTATTACTTCAAAACACAGTACATGTATAAAAGTATTTGTTATGCCTATTGTACATGCTGCACTAAATTAAAATTAGAACCTTCAGCACTGCAAGCTGGCATCCTTATATAATACCCGGCACTAACACACTTGACAGGTGGCGTGAATCCCCAAATGATTCAACGTTGATACATGGGATGGAAATTGCGATATGTTTCATTGCGAGTTAAATCCTATGATACTGCCTGTTCATGATCACAAAGCAGTCATATGCTGGTTTTAAATTGGTAGCTCTCTAAACTGGACACCCTGGGGACCTCACAGGGTGTCCGGTTTAGAGAGATTCACTGTATATTCATGTGACTAGTTGTTTTACGCTATTGTGATGCTGATTTAAAGCGCATTTGCCAGAAACGAAAACTCTCCCAAAATTTAAATATTATTTAACTACTAGTAAGCTTTGTATGCTTTGCTTCGTTAAATTATCATATACTTGTGTGGAAAGTAGATACATGTATTATATGTGCAATATTACTTTAAAACGACAATTGGAATCGTGGATTAACGTGTTTTAAATTAATTTGATACCGTCAGAACGTAAACGTGTTTTCTGCTGGGAAAATTAAAAGAAATTATTACTTGTTGGATTATATTCTTCTTTAAGTTAGAAACTAAGAATAGTGATTTTTGAAAAGCGTGATCCTGACCACGTGTATGTAAAACTAACTACCGGATTACCGTATTTCTTATATAAAACAACCATGGAAGCACAACATCTTCAGAATGATTCTGTGATGACTGAAACATGCGAGGAAAGTATACATGACGCCGCCAACCAAGACGTCAGCTTTAATTACACCAGTTGCTCGAGTACACCGATGTCGTGTAATGCCGGAGACATCGAAACCATGTGTGTGGACCCGTCGCCAGCCGACCAGTTTGAGGACGTGTTCTATAGCACAACACATGACAACCACAGCAAGCAACTAACATTTGTATCCCTCGTGTTTTTCTACGACTTTGTGTCAAAATTAAAAGCTGATTTCTCCAGCAGTGTAGATCCTGAAAACACGTCGGGCATTACTAAATGCCATACGCACGTCAGTGGCATGCGCTGTGAGATTGTGATGGACACACATCAGAGAACTGTAACGCTCACAGGGGCAGGCCACAAATTGTGGAGAGAGTGTCAATTTAACAAAATTGCAACTTCTCTATTCAAGCGTTTGTAGAAAACGCAGACAGTTCCCACATCATCTTCGAAGAAATCCAGCAGTTACAGGAGGTGGTAGTGGATACTCCAATTAGGTCAAATACGGCATCATCACCGGCCGCTAGCACGCCGTTCCTAGCACGTCATGATATTACCCATACTGATCACAGCGTATCAAATGGACTGGTCACTGGTGGAAACAATTGGCAGAACGGACAAAGAGATATCCCAACTGAAAGCTACTTTGATCAGTTGTGTGAACGAATTAACACCTTCTCGGTTATATTCCGAAGTTGCAGCACAACATGTCGTTGAACATTATGCCCAGTAGCTGTACGGAAAATAGGCCAGTTGTAAAAGACACCGTTACAAATCGCCAGCCTGTACAGCAACATCAGAGGATTTCCCCGATGGACGCAAGTCAGGGCACACCCAGTCTCGACATTCCCATACGTATTACACGTCGGTCAAATGACCACCTTACGCCTTGTTCAGTGAACTTCTCGCCAGAAAACGTGCCATCTAGAAGTGTCAACCACATCCCGTCCAGCCAGGCGCGACTCCCCACAGTACCACACTCAGGAAACAAAACCCTGCTAATTGGTGATTCCCTGTTAAGTGGTGTGAACAAGAAAGGGCTTAAAGGGGACATTCGCACACATGAGGAAATTGACATGTAAGATTTTAATTCATTCTCCAATGTAGTGATATATTGTGGCGGTAATGATGCTGCAAACGACACCGACATTGAACTCAAGGAGAGGTACGATCAACTACTGGCGAAAATTAAGGCGGCGAATAGTGACTGCTATATATACATATGCAGCGTCGCCCCGAGAGGAGATATTAACGTTGACCACATGAACACCAGCATAGACAGATTGGCCGTCTACTGGTCGAACAAGGATGTGCAGTGTATTACAGACACTAACGGATTATTTTATGATAAGAATGAGATTCTGTTACAAAGATATTTCAACCGCGACCGAATCTATCTGACACTTCCCGGGATAAAGCGTTTGCTGCACGCAATACACAACCACATCGCCGTGGTTCATGACTACGAAACATGTGTTTTTGTGCGCCACCAACGAGGGTCTCACGACAGACGAGCCAGAGGAACTCGCGATCACCAAGACGTTAGTCGGAACAACACGAACCGTGGTTTACGACGAAATTCACATGGGAACACTGTGAGGGCCGCTTGTGTTACTATTGTCGTTTAGCTGGTCACAAAATTGGAGACTGTCCAAGTAGGTAGCATTTAGGCATTAATGCCATGTCGTGGAATGCAGACGGACACATAACATTACATAATAGATTTGCTCAATTAGATGCGCTGTGCTCCGTTTGTAATGAAATTAGGTGCACCTGCAATGAAGTATATGTAGGCTACACGTCCCTGGACACTATCGCAATAAATGAATTAGACACTCCTACAATTACCAATGATTGTCAATCAGGTGGTAATTCAGAACAGCATATGAACATTTGTGAAATTACGCGACATGTCAAAACATGCAGTAAAAATACATGTGGTAATGTTTCTACCAATATATTATGCTCGCCATCGTATATGCAAAACAACATGGACAATGAATCTACAAATGTATTTAATTTAAATTTAAGCAAGAAAGGATTTAATGTTGGTTATTTAAATATACATGGTATATGTGCGCGGAATCTTAGCAAATTTGAAGAATTGAAATATATGTTAAAATCAAACGAAAATAAAAATCTGTATATTTTCGGCTTAAGTGAAACTAAACTGAAAGATCACAAAACTACAGGTTTATTTAAGATAGACGGATTTCAAACTCCATTTCGTAAAGACAATATTGACAATGCAGGTGGGGGGTTAATGGTCTATGTTCGTGATGGTGTAAATTTAAGGCGTAGGGATGACTTAGACATGTTTAATATATCATGTATCTGGCTGGAAATTACTCCCGAAAAAAGCAAGTCATTTTTAGTAGGATGTTTATACAAACCCCCGCACTCGAAAGTAGAATGGACTGACGGGTTTGAACAATTAATGGACAATACAATGAAGGTAGGAAAGGAAATAATTGTATTAGGAGATGTAAATACAAATTTGTTATGCGATACCACTAATAGGGAATGGTCAAATTACATTCACGCGTTAGCCAGTTAATTAGTGAGGCTACTCGTGTAACAGATAGCTCACGCACGTTAATTGATCATATCTACGTAACCCATGAAGAAAATATTTCGCAAATTAGTGTTAAATAATTAAATATCAGTGACCACCGTGCAATTTTCTGTAATCGGAAGCTAAATTACATACCTAGAAAACACGCGCATCGTGAAATCAAGTATTAAGTATAAGTATTAAGCATTTTTATGAAATAGCATTTGTTAATGATTTAAACGCCGTTTCATGGAAAACTGTACATTATTTTAATCATATTGATGACATTATTGACACAAGGACGACACTGTTTCTTAACGCGGTTAACACTCACGCTCCTTTGCGGACACACAGGATTAAAACTAAAATACAACCTGATTGGCTATCATCCGAAATTCTAGATTGCATAAAGACATAAATAAGTGTAAAGTTAACGGAAGTTATGAACAATACAAATTATTACGAAATAAAGTATCATCTTTAATAGAAAATCTAAAACGGATTCGTATAAATATAAAATTGAAGAAGGCAAGGATGACCCTCGTACTATCTGGAAATTATTCTAAGAAGTTGGTGCATCAAAACATGATTGTAAATCGGAACAGATATTAGGTATAAACAGTCAAACTGGTCAGCTATGCACAGAAAATACATATGTGGCGAATATGTTTAACGAATATTTTGTCACTATAGCATCAAATCTTAAAGGACCCATTCCAGAATCAAATTTTGATCATATTAAAAAATTCGTAAACGAACATACACCGCAAAATTATAATTTTAACATTCCTTTAATTAATGAAATATTCGTAAAAAGGTATTTAACATCATTAAACATATCAAAATCTACTGGACTAGATTTAATAGGGCCACGATTGTTAACATGATCTGCCACCGCTATCTCGAAAAGTATTACATATGTAGTAAATATGAGTTTCACTAGTTCTGTCTTCCCCAGTGTATGGAAACAAGCAAAAGTACATCCCCTGTATAAAAGCGGTACAAAAGACGAAGTAAATAATTATCGTGCAATATCAATTTTGCCGACGCTTTCAAAATTAATTGAAAAATGGGTTCAGAAACATTTTATGGAATATTTAACAGCGTTTAAACTATTGCATCAAACCCAGAGTGGATTTCGTACAGGTCACTCGACAGAATCAGCGTTAATTGTTCTTCTTGAAACGTTTTTTACCAGCAATAAATAGGGGTAAATTAGTAGGGTGTATTTTAGTCGACTTTCGTAAAGCCTTTGATCTTGTTGATCACAAAATTCTCCTGGATAAACTTCAACTATACAAGTGCAGTAACGTAAGCCTGGGTTGGTTCAAATCGTACCTGGAACAAAGGCACCAACTTGTTTCGGTAATTGGAGAAACATCTGAATCTCTACCTATTAACTGTGGGGTACCCCAGGGGTCAATTCTTGGACCGATACTTTTTGTTTTATTTATAAATGATTTGCCACTTAATCTCCGTCAACACGTAACAGGAACCGATCTGTATGCAGATGATACAACAATTTACGACATGCAATCAACTCTAGTGGGCTTAAAACACCGTTTACAACAAGCACTTGACAGTTTAGATTTGCCATGATAAAATTGGCCTTGTTGAGCTTAGCGACCGTGTAACCCTATACCAGGCGCGAACAAATTTAGCGTCTTATAGCAAAAACTGAAACCATCACTGAGAAATAAACGTGTCAGACCCAGTTCAAGCTGCGTCGATGCTCATATTGCAATATAGTATGGGGAAAGTCGTCAAATCGAAATATGTACATAATAACCAAACTTCAACGCCGAGCATGTAAAATAATTCTCTGAAACGAATATATTGATTTGCAAAACTCTTTAGCATTACTGAACATTTTGACATTTGACGAATCCGTATTTCTCCAAAAAGCGAAGGCTATGTACAAAATAACTTATAAAATGGCCCTCCAATATTTATGTGAATTATTTGAAATGCGCACTAATCACTTGCAAAATACGAGCATGGTGTTAAGGTCTGAAACAGATATGAATTACGAAGTTCCGAAACCTAAAAGTAATCTATTTAAAAACAGCTTTTCATACTCAGGCGTGCTGATCTGGAATAGTATTCCAATTGACATAAGACGTTCCAAGTCGTTAAATAAATGTTCCCGTAATTGTCTTAACTCGATGAAGGGTCGATAGCGGCTGAGGGCGCGGTATAACCAATTAATGTTAATTGTGCCTCCAGCCAGCGTCAATAATCACGATATTACGATGAATGGTATATAGTTTACAATGACCGCGTGTTTGATTTGCCATGATATAATTGGTCTTGTGGAGCTTAGCGACCGTGTAACCCTATATCAGGCGCGAACAAATTTAGCGTCTTATAGCAAAAGCTGAAACTATCACTGAGAAATAAAACGTGTCAGACCCAGTCCAAGCTGCGTCGATGCGCAGTCTGATATGGGACTGTCGGGACACAGGTACCACTTTTCGTGATGGCTCATCATTATTATTTCTTCATGTTAAATTCACTTATGCATATATAATGTAATAATTGCAATATGTATTGTATATTTATGTATGTATATGCGCTTTTTAAGAGTGCCTCGGGGAAGATTGGTTCCGACCAACCGAGTCACCCTCTATAAATAAAGGATATCTATCTATCTATCTATCAATCTATCTCTAATGCATGATCAAAGTATTCCTGTTTGAGGGAAAGAACGTTCATGCTATGACGCTACCACTGTTGCAGTGTATTATGTATGTGTATGTACGCATAAGTGTATGTGTCTATATGTACGTATATAGACATGTAATACTGTACCACATTTAGAAAGAAGATATACATGTATATGGGCGTGTATATGTGCGTATATGTGTGTACATGTATGTGCATGTATGCGTGTGTGTGTACATGTGTATTTCTGTGTATATGTATGTATATTTATTATTTATTGTTAAAATTAATACCAGCTCTAGCACTTAGTACACACTATGATCAGTAAGCGGAG
Organism: Conchocele bisecta; assembly: GCA_029237695.1. Lineage (NCBI taxonomy): Eukaryota > Metazoa > Mollusca > Bivalvia > Lucinida > Thyasiridae > Conchocele > Conchocele bisecta. The sequence goes on from CM055270.1 coordinate 89,359,145, forward strand.
ACTGTGCGATGTACATGAATGTATGATACAAGTACAGATATATGTATTAGTGGTCGCGGCATGGTCTGAAATATATTTGCCTATTTGACACGATTGCGGTGTTTCTGCATTTATTATATTTAGTAGTTTACCCATGTACGCCATCTTGCATTGTACGTATATTATACCATAGTCATGTATGTATGCTCATGAGGCAGTTGCCTCGATGCAATAAACTATTCTTCATTAACGCAAACTCTGAAGCACGTACGCACGTACGTCAATGTACCGACTATATCGCGAGGTACGCAAGCGGGTGCGATAGCAATCATGTACGCCTCTAAACACGGTTTTACATAAAGCATCATGACCAGACGATATATATTTGAAACAAAACATATTTAAGAATTTTTATTTTATATGGTATTGACGAGTAAAACTCGAATAGCGATGACAAAACGGTCGCACTTGAACATGGATGATCAGTAATCGACTGCCAAGCGTCGCGTGACACGGATCCATCATGATGATTATGTTTATTAACCATTAGAATGCAGGAAACGTAACTTTTCGTCTGAGGTTGTATGTTATTTTCAATATAAAATGTGTTGACAAAAGTTTGAAATCATTTTCCAGTCTGACGAATGATTGAAAACCGTACAGTAATTTAATACAAATGTTTCAAGGACTAATGCAACTTATTATACTGGAACCTCTCTAAACCGGACATAAAAGTGAGGGATGCTTAATTTTGATTGGTTTCATTGCGAGTTATCTCAGATGATACTGCCTGTTCATGATCACAAAGCACCCACGCGTTTTTTGAAGTAGTCATCTGCCTGTTTTACAGTGGTACCTCTCTAAACCGAACACCCTGGTGAGTCACCGGACACCCTGGGAAGCCCCCATGGTGTCCGGTTTAGTGAAGGTCCACTGTACTTGTTTACACCGTTTGACCTTGAGAGGCCAGCCTGAATTGTGGTAAAGCAAATCATTGCAAATCTTCTCCAAAAACATTGTTAACACAAATGTCTAATAATTTTGACATTGACGTTGGGCTTGTATGGCTTGGTCAAGTTAGATGAAATTACTGATTACCGATGATAAACATATTTACATATTACATTTGACATCTATCCGACACATTGTTGCAGAGATAAAATGTTAAAATTATTAACACAGTATTTTCGCAAGAACGGTCACCAGTGTGGTCACTGAGTCTCACTTTCCACGAGCGAGCTTGACGAACAGAAGCAAGACGGGAGTCCATGGCGCGTCATCGCAGTACACGCATTGTTCCTATGTGTTTGCTATTCGGAACGGGGGATAATCCATGACCGGGGGTCGAATAAAACATCGAAATTCCCTTTCCGTATCTCCACAATATAAGGAAGCGACAAACCAAATATCATGTCTCCAGCCATTACGGTTTACAAAAAACATGATGGACTGGCATATGGATGGACGGACGTACGAACACGAACGTACAAATGTATATACATACCACATCCTTACATGTAGGTAGCACAATCATTTATTTCAAACAAAGTAAATTAGTCGAACACCTGTAAACCGGACACAATTACAGTTAGTTCTAATTAATTGTCATCGGCATCATTGCCATTTGTCTTCGCTGAGTATGTATGTTAATGATCGTAAAGCATCCACGCGTGTCTTAGAACTCACAGCGTGTCCGGTTTAGAGATGTCCCACTGTACCTCCTAAGACACACTAAGCTTATGCAGTCACATAATAAGTTGTATTAGTGTATTTTGTCTAACATTGTAGACCATACAATTACCTCCAATAACATAAAACCGTAAACGTGTGCCTGGACAAACAGACGGACACTCGTGCCGAATATAATGTACCATTTACTTTTAAACAGTATGTATAATAAAGGCCGTACTGTATAAATAACCGTTTAATATGTGGCATGGATGCGGGACCTCGATTCTCATCTGAAAAATAATATAAAGAGACGAAAATGCGAGGTGGGCTCTGGCACGCTAATAGTCACACTGGTCTGAAAGATTTGTAATTCGAGATGTTGTAATATTTGGGAGTATCAATTCATCATGTATGCACTACCGCCCTCAATATTATGTGACGATCTCCAATTTTAGAACGTAAAAACGTGCTTAGCAGAAACCAACATTGCTGACTTTTTTGGCATCCCCAAAATAAGTGCTTGTTTGTTTCTAGTGCCATACTGCATAAATCGCATAAATTAGAATTTACAATTTCGCATTTATATAAATAATCATTCGTGGCAATAATTTTCATCAAATATTTGTACTGGAAATTCCTATGTTTTGAACATATAGTGCTTCTAAAATACTGTGTATTTACAATTTTCCAATTAATAGTTGTTTCTGAAAACTCTGCATTCCATTTAGTCTGAGCTTTGAAAACAACATTATTACTTTTACTAAGGAAAATTGTATATAACATTTTATTACATTGTTTGGAAGATTGCACTTTTCTTAAAAGGGGTGACTTAATATTTTGGATGTTTATTGTCTCATTCTTTAGTCGTGCACGCCAAGCATGTGGTATACTGGATTTAAGTTTAAAATATTTTAGGTAATCATTATTACTAACATTATATAATTGTTTTATATTTGTAAAGTCATAAAAGGATTTGGTTCGATAATCGTAAATATGTTCTATGTATTTTATTCCCCGAGTAGTATATGAGAGTCAAAACGATACCACCTTCCTATGGAAACCACCCCGCTACGCGAAATGACTTCCATCAGGAAGGTGGTATCGTTGTTGACTCTCATGTACTGCTTGGATTTTCCCCACTGTTCGCCGGGTTTGGATGAGAAGAGAGGAAATTATTTTTCATCAACCACGAGACCATATACTTCCTCGAGCGGTTGGATAGGAACGTCGTTGGCATGGCTCCTTAGCCCACACGACCACGAAGGTTGTTACGAAATATAAATCTGAAGATAAACACTACCTAGTGTTGCGCAATAATCGATAAGGTGAAGTACACCCTATGAGAGATAAGAATCCATTGATTATACTCAGTATATGTAATCACACACCTGAAGATAAACAATACCTAGTGTTGCACAATAATCGATAAAGTGAAATACATCCTATTAGAGATAAGAATCCATTGGTTATACTCAGTATATGTATTCACACAATGGTTATAGTTAATTGTGCGTGGTTGAAGACAGGTAGTCACGAGAGGTGCCATCGTACCGGTATTTACGAGTATTGCAAACATAACCGGGCATGGGTGAGAAGAGGTTCCGTTTCGCCTCGCCCATGTCGGCATTGCGGGGTAGGGACCAAATCCGAGTCACTGCTATGTCCACCATGCGGTGGCACTCAGACTACGCATCGACTGGCTAGCAAGAGATTACGTGCTCGCAAGTATTATCGTTTAGTAATAATTCAAATCAGAAAGTCAGTTAGAATTATAGAACCGATCTGATGTGTAGTTTTTGATAAGTCACGTAAGACTATTTTGCCGAGATTATTTGTCGGGCATTGCCAATACACCACCGCTCGTTATATCGGCATTCGGTCGATTTATGGCACGATTTAACTGCGGTCGGATAGGAACGCTCCTTAGTACATACACAACCACCAAGGCAGTTATGGAGCATAAGCCTGGAGATAAACATTACCTGTTCACAAACCGCCGGTATATTTGTTTTGTGTATTGGTTTTAACATATGCACCAAAGTATCGGGGCGATCTATATATGAGAGAGGTGACTACGACACACGGTAACACGATTACATCCCGGTACGGACAGTTTGCGGTTATCGATAAGTATGGTGGCCGGTGGGTGACATAAGCACGGTGGTGTAACGGGGGCCGAAAAAGTTTATGTGCCGTACAGCGGGGCCATCGGAACAGCTGCACTGTATGGTGGTGGGATATCCTGCTGCCGCTGCAGACACGCGAATAAGAATATCACAATTCCCTCCAATTGTCCAAACCCAATCGCGGATAGGATGGTATTGGTGTTGGAGGTGGTGTTGTAACTTCCCCCCCCCCCACTTTATCTCCCAGTTTTAACCTAAATTTATCCCAATCAGTATTCTCAATCTTGGGAAGGGAGGCGCGCGCCTTAGTTCTAATAGCATTTTTTAAATCCTCATATCGAGACATCTCCTCCACCACCAGCTCAAATTCGGCGTCATATATATTGTTATCGGCCAACGCTTTGGACACGATAACGTCGATGCTATTTTTCTTAGACCTCGCGAGAACCGATATTCTATCGTGCTTTCTACTTTTATTTTCGAATTTTCTCCCCACTACTCTAAACGCCATACACAGCAGTCCTGCCCCAGCGGCTACCCCGCACAAAGCTCCAGCGACAGGCAGCACAGCCACGACTGTAGACAATAATGAGTCTGTTCCGGCCCCACCCGTTATAGAAATTGTTGCCAGCACGGTGTTTGCCGCGCTTCTATACGTTTTAGCATTCATTTTCCGAGTTTCCCCCTCTTGTTCTAGAATATCCTGCATCTCTACGGTATTTTCCAACCTAAAATCTGAACTTCTTTCACAAAATATTCATAGATCCCCTCATTCAATGGGCCCCGCTTCTCAGCCCAAACTGTGATGACACGTTTTTGTGTTTGCAATAAGTTAAACTGCTCTACAGATGTGTCCAACAATGTGGCAAGCTGCGCGATAGCGGTATGGGCCTCAACACGAACCTTCACGAACCAGAGGTCTCCTCAAGTGCTTTGTTAGCGGCTCTACGAACACGTTTCAGTTTATCGGAAACTTCCACAAACTCTGTATGGGCCTCTTCCCGAAATTCGGTTATTTTCCCGCCTAGTTCGTTTAGTTCTGTATGAGTTTCTTCAGGACGTTGTGTAGTCACAGCCAGGGCATATACTCTAAATTGTGATAGTAGACTCTTGTGAATCTCGTCCGTGGCCGCCGATATAGTTATATTGATCAGTGATTTTCGGTAGTTAAAAAATCACCGGCGGGGTTGGCTCCGTCGGAAATATCATTGTTACTCGGATTCTTTGAATTTATATCTGTCAATAAATTGGAAGAACTACCTTGTCCGTATATACTCATTGTTACAAATTATATTACGAACATGCGTTTAATTCTTTGAATTAATTTGAAATTTCTAGGACGACCGAAATCAGGTAATAGTTTTTCAACTCTCTCGCTTAATCATCAAGAACAGAGACCGTAAATTCATGGATATGTCCCGATGCCAAAACTTTCATCTCGGGGTGTGGGAAGTCTAAGGTCACAGTCTCCCCAAAGAAACAATCACTGGCTTGCAAAGTTCTCAGTAATGTGCTGGGGGATCCGTCTACCATGTTGTACGATGTGTTCACCCGATCCAGGTGCACCCTGAGAGTTTTCGTGAAGACGAAGTCCACCGGGTTATCACCGACGTACTCACCCGGGGCAAACAATCCTGTATTCGCGGAGTATGTCTCCCTAAAACCGAGTCGAATACCCAACGTCGGGGAGATCCTTACCCGGCTGTCTGGGCCGATGGCCATTGTTGCGAGCCCGGTAGCCTTCGATACTGTGAGGTTGGCTTTACCGTCAAGCTCTGAGGTGACAACATCTTTGAGCTGTCTAAAACTCCACAGTCCGGGAGGCAGCTTTACACCTACTGAGCGTCCATCCTTCTCATAGCCAAACCCTTCACTCTTCCCCACATTCTCCCACCCAACCGTGAAGGTGATTGATCTGAGGCCTACCCGGCGTTTTCCGCAGCAGTTGTCGATTGACTTTTGAAGTTCACAACTCACTTTTTGAATATTAGTGATAGTAGCAAACAAAATAATATCTTTCAATGGATACCAAAGCATTTAGCTTTAATTATAATGCAAAGTACCTGGTCGGAGGTGTATACACTCAAAAGAACACCATTGGTGGACTTGTGCACCCCACTATCCAAGTTCGCGGCGGAAAAGGCTTTCTAACCAACTTCCCCGACATCTTTGAACAATATAGGCTGCCCAAGATTACAACAATGGAGGCCGTGAATGGGTGGAAAGCAACACCGATGCACTTTTGGCAGAATCAGCTCAACTTCGCCGTATGGTGCGCAACAGCCGGATGTGGGGTTTCCTCTCAGGACCATCTGGTCGCGGAGGATCCCTTCTTGAGGGCCGTTTATAACTTTCATGCGTATTATACTATTAGGAGGATTCTCAAAGAACTAGGTATTCCACTACTTCAAGACGACGCTTGGAATCCCATTTCCAACGCATACGACCGTATGGCGTTTGAAAGACTGTGTAACGAATTTAACGTTTCAAAAGACGCGGACTGGAGACAGAAAGAGTTCTGGTACACTTTCGGTTTATGTGACGTTTACATAACGGGCATGGGGTTTGTGAAGCACCCAAAGGATCCACCGCGCGGCAGCCGCCTTTCTGGCTAATTTAGCCAGGAGACTGGCTAGGGCTTTTATATGTTTTTTTGCCGACTCCTTGGCTCCGCCGGATGGCGCGGGTGCTGGCGCGGGTGCAGCCGCCGCACCACCAGTGACAGCTAGAACTATGGCCGATATAGTCATGCCGACAGCTGCGAGGATGTCGTGACGCTCTGCTCTCTGAACAGAGTGCGAAGACGCTGACCGAGTGTCGCCTCGTCGTACAGAACCCTCGAGATTATTTCGTGGATCCGACTTATTTGGGTGCGGAGAGCCTCACGGCAAGCCGATGCAGCCTCCAAGCGAGCTGCTCTTTCGTCCCGCAACGACCGCAGGCGTTCGGTGATCCGCTCGGTAGATTCCCTATCGCCACTGGCTTCCCCAAGTTTTCTTTTTTCTAGCGCGATATGTTCATCCAGCGCCGTGAGTTTGGAGAGGTTAAGGACCAGTTCGCCCGGACATTTTGTAGAGCCTTATCGAGTCCCCGGAGTTCGCGGAGAGGTAACGGTGGGTCATCGTTTGACCCTTGATCGAGGTTGAGTATTTCGTTTTCGCTGAACGTGGTCTCCATTGTGCGATTAGCGTCGGTGACTACTCAAGGGACATCGCTGAGATCGACAGTTTCTATCGAGGCGGCCGTCTTCGCCATCGTTTCGTCGGTAGACTGTAGGGCCTCTACAGCGCGGGCCGGCATAATTGTTTTACACCTCTTCCAATCCGCGAATCCTAGTTCGTCCCTTATGATTTGGCAACCGCCCCGACTTCCGGAAATTGTGCTCAGCGCTAGGGGTTTTCTGGTCCTCATGTTGATGATTGGGACATTTGATGCTTTTAGCCGCAACCTACCACGCAGATCCAATTCGAACTTGGAGTAGTCGCGGCCGACAGATGGGACTGCACCCCTTTCTGCCAAATTGTTGTAGTAGTCGTCTACAGCTAACTTGAGTAATTCCTGACTTAGACTAATGGTAGCGCCACGTATTTCCCCCAATTCACGAATTGGAACTGGAGTCTCTATGAAGGGCGTTTCGTCATAGGTCGCGAGGAAATCATTGAAGTCATCATCATCCTCGATGTCAACATCATCATCGATGCCATCATTTCGGTCATTGTCTCGGCCGAATTCTTCCATGTCGTAATCAGCCATATGTAACGATGTATTAAAGAAAAAGCCATACGGGTTTAATAGAGTTACTAAATATGTCTCTGAGTCAATACGGTCGCAAACTCAATCCATACCGCAGACTGCGGGAGCCCCTCGGGGCGAAAGGCGTGAGACAGAGCGTCGTTATTACGAACAACCCATCGACGATCGACCAGAACCAGCAGCTCTTGGCCCGCTTCCCCAACCTCGGAGCTAACGACGTCATTGTGCCGGGGACTGTTCGCCTCGCTTTCACTATTTCGCTGACGTCGACGGATGCGGACCGAACTGTCGTTCAGAACCTGGGTACCGCCTTCGTTAAGAAGCCCATGATAAAGATTTCTGGTAATGAGGTGATGTCGAACGACGACAGCGACGTCTACTATTGCTATCAGGACCTGTGGAAGACGGCGCAAGAGCGCGAAAATGCGGTCTATCCGGGTGTTGACACCAGCCGAAATAAGAACGTAACCAGACTTAGAATCGGGGCTGGTGACAAGGCAGATAACGGCGCGAGCGACAACGCGATCGCGGCCACTTACGGCAACCGCTTATACATCCCGCTCGAGTTGCTGGAGATTCACATGCCCTACTATCAGAGCGCTTTGGCTGACCGCCTCGAATACGAACTAACGTTCAACGACTACGGCCGAGGGTGTGACGATCCAGATAACCAAAGAGGCGGATGGAGCTGGCGCATTGAACGTGTACTTGAACGTGAACGTGTTGAACGCATTGAACGTGAACGTGTTGAGTTGCGCGTCTGTGATTATATATATATAATCACAGACGCGCAACTCAACATCGAAGATGGTCGATACGTCTCAGCACTCAACTAAATCTAAATATTTAAATAAAAATAAAGTTTGTGATTCCCACTCTGCCATAATATGTGGGCAGACAGAATGCGGAAAAACGGTTTTCATCCTCGACTTGCTCGAGGGGTCCTATCGCGATGTCTTTCGACACATTGTGATCCTGTGCCCCACTATGCGGCACAACGATACTTATCAGCAGCGCCCGTAGATATGGACCGACCCTGAGGTATACGTCGTTGACACCAGCGACAGGTTTCACGATTGGCTGCGTGATTTATATCAAAAATTCCAGGGCGATCCCACCCTATATGTGATTGACGACTGCTCGGCCAAAGCGTTATGACCAAAAAGAAGGACATGCTCTCCGAGGTCGCATTTTCGGGGCGCCATGCGGGGCAAAGCGTATGGATCTCCACTCAAAAGTACAACGCCGTCCTCAAGGATCTGCGCGAGCAAACGAAATGGGTCGCCCTCTTTCACTGCAAGGACCGAGACTCATTCGATGACTGTCTTCGAGAGAACGACGTTATCCCAACGCGCGAGGAGCGCCTGGAGGTTCGACAGATGCTTTCTGAAATTAAGCACGCCAAGCTTCTGCTAAAGACTGATCAACCCACACATTATGAAGTAATAAGCAATTATTAAGCAATGAAGTAATAAGCAATTATTAAGCAATTGCTTAACGCTCGTTAGTAACTGCTGAGCAAATGCTTAACAATGCTGAGCAGTTGCTGAACAATGCTAAACAAATACTTAACAATGCTTAACAATGCTTAACAAATGTTGAGCAAATGCGGAACAATGGTTAACAATGCTTAACAATGCTGAGCAATTGTTAAGAATTTGTTGCGAGCATAACGGTGATCATACGTATCGGGTGGTGCGCTTTTCAATATGTTAGACTTATGAGGCTAGTCAGAATAGTACCAATTATTAAAATTAAAATAATTAACTGCAACGAACTTCTCGATCAGCTAATGGAAGAAACAGTCGTGTCGACTGCCGCCACGACTGAAACTGTAGGAACACCTGTCAGCACGACTGCCGACACGACTGCCGATACGAATGAAAACTGCGCTGGTTGCTGGGGGACAATCGGAGCAGTATTTCGGTAGGAGTCTCTCAGTTTGTCAGGTGGACAAGATGTCAGATGCCGAGGTTGATAAAATGTATGCGCGATACGAATCTAGGTTAGGTGCGGAGATGACGAAAACTCTTGGATCGGCGGCTATTCATCTGTACGCTACAGCTGTTAGTATAATTCTCCCTATACCAAACACCGCGGGGTTGATTGGTGATCTAGAAACTGACCCTTGTGTAGGACACACTCTTAGAACAGCCTGCTGCTCAATTTATCACAAGTTTGGAATGTACTTAGCTCCGCTGACAACCGCGCTGACCACGGCTAAGCACTGTCAATTTGGACATATATGCCCACGAACTATAAGCTCAGAAAATGATGACACAAGACGCACCTGCCAGAGTGACGGAACAGCAATCCCCGATTGCTCTTCCATCCCCGATTGCTCCACATGAACTATCCCCGATTGCACGACACAAAAACCCAAAAAGCCAGGCAGCTGGGTGGGCAGCGGCTGCCACCCGAAAAGCTAAACAATATCAAATACTCGCAGAGCTTCGAGAGGCCAAACATTCGTTGTTTGTTCCAGCGCAGGAGCGACAGTTGGGGGCAGAAACAGCAAAACACCCGAAGACAGCTGCGGTTCAATCTCCGCAGGAACTGTCGGTGCAATCTCCGATTGCTGTAGCTCCTACCTGGATCATCCCGTGGGTTGTTGGTGGTGGTTTGGCAGTTGTGGGCACCCTGTGTGCGCGGAACTACCTTTCGAAACAACCAGCCGCGGCTCCGAAGAAAGTTACGAAACCGATTGCGCCCCATTTAAACATTGATCGCGATCCCTTGTATATGCAATAACTGTAATGGCTGAAAACGATGGTAAAATGATAGTGAATGCGATTTATCACGCCGTAGTGATATCGGGTCTCAGTATTGGGTGGGCTCAACTATTAAAGATGACCTCCGGATGGCCGTCTCCCAAATTGGACATGACTGCGAAAGACGTAGGGCTCGTGACCTTGCATGTAGCGTCCGCAATGTCGACCCGAGATTATCTAATTAAAGCTGGAATTCTACCCGCTAATATATGGAAATAAAATGACTACGATCGCACTAATGCTGTTTGGGGCAGTCGTGAGCGCAGCGGCGCTTGGCGGTAGCAACTATTTATTCTCGTTAATAGGAAAAGACTCGGATGAGGAGCGCAAGCGTCACGATTTAGCTGAAGAAAACTCAAGAGCGCAGACGCAGCATGGTCGAAAAAACGAACCGCCCATCTGGACTGGGTCAACGAAGAGCTTCGCCGGGAGAATAACGCCGCGCAAACTTTCCGGAACGTTGAAGAAGCCAACCGCGAGTACGCGCTGGCATATCCGCAGAAAATTCTCACGGCGCTGGATCCCGAGCCCCAACTTTCTATGTACCGTCAGAGGCCCAAAAAGACCGCAAGATCGCGTTCATCGTCGTGGGGATGGCTGCGACGGGTCTCGTCAGCTACTATATTGGAAAAGCAATAAGCAAAAGCAATAAGCAATAATTAATTTAAAAACCTTTTTTTTAAATAATATTTATATAGAACGATGTTAGTTGACGATCTTTATTTCGCTCTGCTCGATGTAGGCTACACGGCCATTAAACACCGTTTAGCTGGCACAAATGGTCTGATCAGTCTGGCCCAAGACTCTCTAGAGACGTGGCGCGAGGACGAAAAATTGGCCACCCTTTTCGCAAAGCGGATGTTAGATTCCCCCGAGTTCATCCAACCGCACCTGTGCAGTTGGGGAGCAATCGGAGATTGAACGGCAGCTGCAGCGAAACTTCCCCCAAAGGTTTAGTATCGACGACGCAGTTACCGAACGATCTGGAGAGGGCATGTTGGAGACTGATCGATCTACTAGAATATCTCGCATACGATGGACACGCGCAAGCTTGATACCAAACTATCGGTTCGCCTGGCGCGCAAGTTAGCGAACACATACTACAGCCCCCGCAGCTACTGGAAGGGACTCGCGGCCATCAATATTCTCGCCACGGCGACCAAGGTTTCCGAAGACGCTGCCAAGGAATGGCTCAAGAAGCAGGCCATCTGGCAGATCTATTTGCCCGCACCGCGCAATATTCCACGCCCGAAATTCAACGTGCCGGTGCCGAACGAAGTCCACCAAGCAGACCTCCTGTTTCTCCCTCACGATCGCGTCGGTCGCAAGACGTACAAGTACGCACTGACAATCGTTGACGTAGCGAGTCGCTATAAGGGGGCTGAGCCGCTGACCACGAAGGAGTCTAAGGAGGCGGCCGAGGCTCTTTCCCGAATATATAAGAGGAGTCCTCTCAAATGGCCGAATCTTCTCCAGGTCGATCCCGGCCGCGAGTTCATGGGCGCGGTCTCTCATATATTGTCTGAACACGACGTTCCTGTCAGACACGGCCGCGTCGATATCCACCGGGACCTGGGGATCGTGGAGCGGTTCAATCGAACCCTGGCCGAGAGGCTGTTCGGGCACCAATGTGTCAAAGAGCTTGTAGACCCTCATACTCGATCGACCGAGTGGGTGACCAGGCTGCCCGCCGTGGTCTCCGCACTGAACGGCGAGGTTACCAGATTGATCGGTAAAAAGCCCTTAGATGCCATGAAGGCGAAAAAGGTGACGCACAAACCATCTACCGTCTCGCGCGGGCGACCCGTTGGTTTAGCGGAGAAACGGCTTCCATCGGATGTTGCCGTCCGGTATCTCTATCAACCGGGAAAGCTCGAAGGTGGCCGACGCCGCGCGACTGATCCCGTGTGGTCTCTCAATGTATATCATCTAGATCGATCTATTACCAAACCCGATGAGCCCGTGCTCTACTATTTGGATGATGGTCCATCGCGCGGGTTTGTTCCCGAAGAACTTCTCGCGGTGCCTTCTGACACCCAGCTACCACCGGTGCGTCCGTCGTCATAGTCTGTCAGGCTCTCGTCAGAGCCTTTAGTATTCTCCCTTTTTTTCAGAGTTCTTTTTTTTACCTATCTATAGGCTCGGTGTGTACCCCGTCTTCCATCACTCTCCTGTTGTCGTAGTACGCCGAAAACCCCAACTTCTCATGATTGTACGTCTTCATCACACCGTTAACCATTCGGAATCCCCTGTTCTCCGCCATGTCCTTTCTTCCGTCGAGAGTACTCTTGTACCTCCACCAAGTCAGATCGTTAGATCTCCTCGACATTCCCTTGGCCGAGTGCTTAGTTTGTTCGTCACCGCTCACGTAGTAACACTTGCTGCACAGAGCGATGGTTCTATCCCCCTGGAATTCCAGCTTGAACAGTGCCGGAGTTCTGTTGATCCACGCGTCCCAAGCCAACCACTCGGCCTTCTCCTTGTTGAACTTTCTCTTCATATTCTTTCTCACCACCTTCGCCAGCGTCTTCTCCGACACCGCGAAGTACATGCTGTCAGTGTCCATCTGTATAAGTTCGAAATCTCCGCGATCCACGTACTTGTTCAACAATTCGTAGCAGAACTCCAGCATCCGGAGCTTGGCCGACTGGTAGTCCGCTATGCCACAGTGAAACTGTCTGTTTATCACCACTCTTATCTTCCTGTTCGATATCTCGTAAGCCTCCCCAATCTCCTCCAGGTCTTCGAACCACGCCGACCTCAGTGCCCGGTCGACAGTCTTCTCATCCTTCGTATATGTGGTGTTCAGGTGTCTCTCTTGTGCCTCTATCAGCTTGCCTCAACACGCGTTGCCAACAAGTTTGAATATCTCCGCCAACACCGCTTTGCTCTTGTCGACGTCCCCTGTCCGTCTGGCAGCGGTTACCTCTTTAACGAACCATTGGAACGGTTTGCCGGGCGTGTGGTCTATCACACTATGCACCGCCTCGACGACCAGACCGTGCTCTATATACCACTTTAGCAGCGGGGAGTATATGATCATCTTCTTGGCGGATAGGGCTCCAACGAGCGTCTTACTATCTCCTCGTTTCTGGTCCGTGTCTTTCAAATATTTTAGCATGTGTTCCGGGACTTCTTCTTCCTCGAAAACTCTGTTTACAAATAATGGTGATATTTCCGAGAACTTGTCTCGCGACGTTTCCGGGACCTCTATATCCAACTCCGTAAATCCGAACCACTACGACACCCTACCGTCCTCACGAAACGGTCTATATGCGACTGTTTTTCACACGTCCATATATTGTCCTCCCCGCACGGCATGTCTTTCGACAGGGTAGACAGATACAGCGCATTGGCGTCGTACCCCAGCACCGCCTTGCACATTTTCTCCTCACGACTCCCCACCTGACCCCTTATCGTCGAGTTCCAGCCTCAGCGTATCTGGAGAACACTATGGTCGGACCACCAACCAACCCCTCCTTCATCATCGCGTAAGTCTCACCCTTCGGCGACCACAGCTCGGGTGTGTCCACCTTCCCATCGATCGACCCGCGGAGCAGGTACTAAAGGGAAACACAGGGCATAGAAACAGCGTCCAAGAGTATGGCCACGCCTCTCCCCCTGTCGCAACCATTCCTGGAACGTGTTCATCCCCTTTTCTCGGAAAACCTTATTGCACCCTTTCCACTCGGACAGCGACAGTAGGAACTCACCCTTCAACTTCGAGTACCACTCGGGATAGTCGGGCAGACCCGGATGGTCGAGTTTTTCTGGGGAATCGAACCACTCGTACGGTAAGTGAGACTTTAATGTTTTATAGTCGTACGCCTTAACCCACTTGTCATACGTGGTACCGGGTCCCAGATATTGGATGATGTCGAGAAATCTAAACTCCGGGGTAAACAGAAACATCGTCGTGTTGGCCCTCTTTCAGACCATCACCTTATTCACGGTGGCCGCCAACTTCTCGACAAGGTACCGCTTGATGAGATTCAGGTCGTACCTGCTGCAGTTGAACCCCCACCACCGGGACTTGGTCAATCCACGAGACGATCTTCTCTCGCTGAGGTATCGACAGCATCTCTATATCGGTCGGCAGATACTTCTTCCTAACCCCCTCCCTGATGTCATTACCTCTCCTCTGCAGCTCGGTTACTAAATTCTCGACCATCGTGTCGGGATCTCGTTCGCATATGTGGTTGATCCCTCATGCTTCGTATCCCCCAACGACACCGATATAGGGACGTGCTCGACCTCGAAGGTCAGGTCTTTGCTGGGGCGCGTGGTTTTCGACTTGTCGAGATACGCCTCGAAGTCGTATACTATCTGGTGAGGGTACAGAGTCGTCGCCTCCTCGCGCGGTGGTGGTTGCTAATGGGGATTCCCCGCCTTCAACCACTCGCACTTCCACATCACCACCAGCTCGTAACCCGCCTCCCTTATCTTGGCGTCTTGAATTTTCGTCCTCTTGTACAGCGATCTCGCGTTACCTCTCATGCAATGCGTGAGACACCCGTGCCAGTAGCATCCGTGAAACTGAAACACGGTCTTGGTCTCGTGACAGTAGCCGTCGACCGGATCGCCGGCCACCCACCTCTCGCCGCCGTGACCGCATCTCCCGTGATGTATGTGCTTTCCCACCCTCTCCTCTTCTCTGCTCAACCATTGAATCGACATCGCCCTCGATGACCCCTTGGGATTGAACGCCTTCTCATATGCCGACTGCGGTCTCTCTACCCTCTTACCTGGACATATCACCACGGTCTTCCCACCCATGCAGGTGGTCGCGTGCCTGTGCATGTTACACGATTTTGTGAACCGTTGTTGACATCCGGTGCATCCGTACTCGTTCGTCATCTTGCGGAGGTTCGTTATGAGGAATGAGGTACCACACTTCATCGGCGGTGGGCTCGTAAACGCGAATGCCCAGCGTGAAGCGCTCTTCGACCTTCTTAATATCATCCAGGGGATGGCTTTGCACCGAAACAGACACAAGTAGTTGTCGTACGTGTCGACGGAATACATTCCCTTTTTCTGTCTTAACCAATCGGGGAGTTTTCCCGTTCCCATGAGAAGTTGTTGCGCATCGATGATCATCTTCACCTCGACCGATATCCAACGAACGAAGGTCCATTTTGTGTTTGGTCTATCGACTTTGTCGATGTCCATTCGACCTATCTCTCTATCGGCTAGCCAACTCTCAGCTTTGGCGATCTCGTTTATCCACGGACTACCCTTTGATTGTTTGTGATAGATCATAGTAGCGCCGGTCTCGATGTTCCTAATACAATACGAGCACGAATACCTCAGATAACATGCCATGGTCATCTCTGGGCGAATTTTATTCATTATGCGATTAGCAATCTCCCCGTCTACCCCCCTTTCGAAAGTCCATACTATCTTCCTCCTACCCCTAGCAACAGTTTCCCTAGCTTCGGCATATTCGGCGAGAACCCTGGGACCCTCCTCCACCAAATCTCTGGCGAGCTCTATCCTACTCTTAGGAGGTCTCCCCACCAGGCCTTGATAAATCTTATTGTAGTACGCTTTGTATAGTGGTTTTCTACGTGCCCTGTGATCTTCTTTTACATGCTGCGCGTAAGCAAGCGTTGGCACGCAGACTGGCCGTCGTCTCGTTCTCCAATTTCTCGGAGCGTTTTTCGGGGTCGACAGGCAGTCGTCCGGTCAAAAAACCGCACGCCGCAGCCTCTCCTCGCGAACGACGGCTCGCGCGTCCTATCTGCTATAACTTTCTTCAGTCTCAAACCTCTTAGGGAAATTCCCCAACTCTGAGCTTGCTCTCTCATTTGCTTTATGGTAGTCATTATACTGAGTGTAACCAATGGATAACTTATCTCTAATAGGGTGTAAGTTGTCTATATTTATGACAGTTCTACTATATATGGCAGATTGGTGTATATACTGAGAATAACCAATGAATTCTTATCTCTAATAGGGTGTATTTCACCTTATCGATTATTGAGCAAAACAAGGTAGTGTTTATCTTCAGGTGTGTGATTACATATACTGAGTATAACCAATGGATTCGTATCTCTAATAGGGTGTACTTCACCTTATCGATTATTGCGCATCACTAGGTAGTGTTTATCTTCAGGTTTATATTTCGTAACAACCTTCGTGGTCGTGTGGGCTAAGGCGCCATGACAACGGCGTTCCTATCCGACCGCTCGAGGAAGTATATGGTCTCGTGGTTGATGAAAAATACTTTCCACTCTTATCATTCGATTAGCATTAACCTCTGTAGCAATTTTATAATCAATGTTCAGTAAACTTATTGGCCTCCAATTTGCGAGATTGGTACTGTCTTTACCTTTTTGGGGAATGAAATTTATTATGCTTTGTTCTTGTAGGGTTGTTAATTCACCAATTTCGAGTGAATAATTTAGAGACTTAACTAGGTATGTTTTGATGTCGTTCCAAAACAATTTGTAGAATTCAGTAGTTATTCCATCTGAACCAGGACTTTTATTATTATTCATCTCCTTTAATGCCTTAAAGCATTCAGATTCAGATAACACTCCTTCACATTTTGTTTTTTCTGCTTCATTCAATGTATTGTTATATTCATCTGGAAAGGAATGCATGTCTCATTCTATAAATTCTCTTTTCTTATAAAGATTTTGATAAAAGCGTTTCTGTTCTTCTAAAATGTGCTGTTTATCAGTTATATTTTGTCCATTTACATTTAATTCTGATATAATATTTCTATCGAATTTTCGTTTTTCCTGATATGCAAAGAATTTTGTATTTTTTTCCCCTCCATCTACCCAATTTACTTTTGATCAAAATATAAAAAACCTCTCCCTGTTTTTTATAAATGTCTTCTAATCGTTTGTTATGGTTATTTATTTCATCAATTGCTTCTGGAATATGTACATTTGCTTTAACCATTTCATCGATTTTTTCTTGTAACTTAACCTCTTCTAATTTAATGTTTCTGTTTCGCCCGGCACAATATTTTATTGACTCGTTTCTTATTGTTCCTTTAATTAATTTCCATAACATATTAGGATTAGCCATGTACCGACTAAATGGTGAACAGGGTATATCATGATTAACTGTAGCCGAATTACCTGACCAACATGTACGGACTAAATGGTGGACACTGTATATCCTAATTAACTGCAATCGAATTACCTGACCAACATGTACCGACTAAATCGTGAACAGTGTATATCATGATTAACTGTAACCGAACTACCTGACCAACATGTACCGACTAAATGGTGAACAAAGTATATCCAGATTAACTGTAACCGAATTACCTGACCAACATGTACCGATTAAATGGTGAACAATGTATACCATGATTAACTGTAACCGAATTACCCGACCAACATGTACGGACTAAATGGTGATCAATGTATATCCAGATTAACTGTAACCGAATTATCTGACCAACATATACCGACTAAATGGTGAACAATGTATAACATGATTAACTACAACCGAATTATTCGACCAACATGTACAGAATAAATGGTGTAGAGTGTATATCCTGATTAACTGTAACCCAATTACCTGACCAACATGTACCGACTAAATGGTGAACAATGTATATCCATATTTACTGTAAAAGAATTACTAGACCAACATGTATTGACTAACTGGTGAACCGTGTGTATCATGATTAACTGTAACCAAATTACCTGACAAACATGTACCGACAAAATGGTGAACAGTGTGTATATCATGTCAGGTAATTCGTGAACATTGTATATCCAGATTAACTGTAACCGAATTATCTGACCAATATGTACCGACCAAATGGTGAACAGTGTATATCATGTCAGATAATTCGTAAACAATGTATATCCAGATTAACTGTAACCGAATTATCTGACCAATGTGTACCGACTAAATGGTGAACAATGTATATCATGAGTAACTGTAACCGAATTATCAGACAAAAATGTACCGACTAAATGGTGAACAATGAGTATCCATATTAACTTTAACCGAATTACATGACCGACTAAATGGTGAACAGTGTATATCCTGATTAGCTGTAACCGAAGTACGCGACCAACATGTACGGACTAAATGGTGAAAAGTGTATAACATGATTAACTGTAACTGAATTACCTGACCAACATGTACCGACTATTTGGTGAACAATGTATATCAGGAATAACTGCAACCGAATTACCTGACCAACTTGTACCGACTAAATTGGTGAACAATGTTTATCCAGATTAACTGTAAACGAATTATCTGACCAACATGTACCGACTAAATGGTGAACCGTCTGTATCATGATTAACTGTAACCGAATTATCCGACCAACATGTACCGACTAAATGGTTGACAGTGTATATCCTGATTAACTGTAACCGAATTATCTGACCAACATGTACCGAATAAATGGTGAACCGTGTGTATCATTATTAACTGTGACCGATGGTGTATAGAGGGTAGTCGGACACACTCGGGGAGTTTTAAACAAATTAAAAATCGACTGTCCATACCCGACTCTCGGAATTAAATTTACATCTCAGAAAGCGGGAGGAACGTTTTCCTGTGTAGCCAATATGACTGACGGACGGTCTTGTGTACATGTGCCTCGTACTAGCAGGTCTATGGGGAAATCTTGCGCTGACCCCCACTCCCTCGGCTGCCCACCGCCGCGCCACTGCCCCCACACCGAGAGGGCAGATATTGTTAGGTGTGTCCGCTTAAAAAAGTTATTGTGTGGGCTACCCGTCTCGATCATGTCTATATGAATTTACTGCCGGTACTGATTTTTTATATAAGTTTCTTCAAATTTTATAAATGTACGCATTTATCAACCGTACTTTGTAGATTCCTTCATATGTTTTTATTTGCGTGACTGATGCCCGCGCGACAGCATGCGTATTTATTTAATAAGTGGAAGGTATAGTTGTTAAAATCAAAAGTGGCCAGCAGAACATTCAGGGCAAAATTATCCATTACTGTGTATTTTTAAATGTGTGTCGGTTTGAATTTTTGATAATGGGTTTACCATTTGAAACAAAATATATATACATGTCATAAACCTGTCAATGTCGGGAAAATGTGTCGATGTGACATACATGATTGTATAATTGTTACAAAATGTTCTGATAAAAATACCGGCAGTCAGCATAATAGTACTGGTGCATGTATATGTATAAACTGTATCCTCTCGTCGGGAATAATTAATTTGAAAACGAAATTTTCAATTTAATTGTGTTACGTTTCAGAAAAAGTACATTCAACGCCTTTGTAAACAAAGAAATGAGTGGCCAACCAAGACATGCTAAAAAGCACCATGGCGTACGTATATGTATTTTGAATTCATGTCTGCACACTATATAATCAAGTCAGTTATTTACACACTAAATTTTTATCGACCACAAAATTGCGACATTTGTTTGAAGCGTCTCGTTTGAATTTAGACGCTTTGAATCTGCAAATATAGAAGTTATGTATTCCAGGGGAAAACCCGGCGCGCGCCCCCCTAACCTTTTGCGAGTAAAGATATGTTAGCCAGGCGCAGATCCAAGGGGGGGGGAGGAGGGGGGGGGGGGCGGGCGCACCCGGCGCACGCCCCCCCCCCCCACTATTTTTCGGGCAATGGTAATTTTTTGTAAAGCCAAAAGCGCAAAGTAGCAGCCCAACACAGTCGTAAATAACGTAAAAAAAACTTTATCTGCTTGATGACGTTTAACTGTAAGGGTAAAGACTGGAGAACCGATTTTTTGTCTATTTTGCTTCGTGTAGTTGTGGCCCTGATGTGCCGGGAAATTGTCTCAAATGACGTTTTTTTTTCAAATTTTCCTGGGGGAGGACCCCAGACCCACCGCTTTGGCACTCGCACAGTCGGTCTTCGACCGACTTTTGAGACCCCCCCCCCCTTTCTCAAATTCCTGGATCCGCCCCTGTTAGCTCTAAAATGCGTTATAACGCAGCAAAATGGGGTGCAGATATCAAAGATATTCAGGAGGGCATACCGCCGGACCCACCTAGCAGTCTCCCGAGCTCCGCTTGGTCGACGAACAAACGGTGCTAGTTCGAAAATATAGTAAACTGTTTCAATTAAGAAGTCCCGCCCGCCCCCATAACCTGAAATCCTGGATCCGCTGCTGGTATTTGCTTTATATTATTTACACGCCTCCGACTAGTAGAATGTCCCTTTGATAAAAAAAAAATAAAGCACGCAGACATCCAGTGTTTAGTAGTAAGTAAATTAACAACGATCTAAAGTAGGACTTCTTAAATTTGTAAATGTTGGAGACCTGTGCATCTGCGAAGCCTGATCAGGGTCTGCACTGATTGCAAAAATACTAGTAAAATATATGCCATACAATCATATAACCATATTTACAAGTGGTCAATTAAAATAATATTTAACAGTAATCAAACGGCAATCGTATGGCTGACGTAATGTGATATTTTTGAAAGTCGCTAAAAATTACGTGACATTACAAGGTACATTCAAGTGGTTGCAGATACATATATAAATCAGTTGGCTACTTCCCTGGGGCCCGTTTCACTAAACTTCGCAAGACTAAAATGTTCGTAAGTACAAAATTGAGATTTTCCTGTAAACAATTATTGGATTTACATTTATTGAGCAGCCTATGCTCAATAAATGTAAATCAATCAATTGAAATTTCCAGACGATCCTAGATTTGCACATACGAACATTTTAGTCGTACGAAGTTTAGTGAAACGGGCCCCCGGTGGCTACAATTATGTTCGCAGTAAATATGCCTGTGGCACAATACCAACACACGAAATACTAAATAATAAAACATGTTTGGCCCAGTGTCAACATGATGCGATATGCCAGAAGCCGCGTAATTAGCACTACCATATTTTTTATCTGTGATACGATTATTTTTCTGACAATTTCCCAATTTTATTTTATGTTGATTTTCGAAACATTCGACGGTGAATCAGTAAATCAAATGAATTAAGACCTAGGTCCAGTTCTATCCGTGGCAAATTTTATCCAGAATACATGTACGTGTCACAGTTAATGAGCCAACTGTTTACATTTTCTTTAATAAAAGTAACGGTTGCGGGCACACTTTCACGTAGAGAGGGCCTAAATTTGCGACAAACAGAGCAGGAAGTATTCACGGCCATTACGAATTAAATCGTTTTCCATAGAACGACATCTGTAAACCAAGACCTTTTCATAAATATGATCATGCGATATGAAGATCTACGTAGATACATATTTAAATCATGAATACATGAATGCAGTGTTACCCGAGTGTGTCTACATATTTCGAAAATCGGTTGTCACGTTCAAATGAAGGTTAGCGTTACTCATCAAAATGCGTAATGCAGTGTAATCTACAAATAAATCCCAAACTCGGAACTGGGTTTGTACAGCGTGTACGGTTCCGTCTTAGACGGCCGAAAATACCCGAACCTGCTCTAATCTGAACGGGACCGTATAACATAATTAGTAAAGAGCGCACACATGCGCCCCTGGGTCGATCTTAAAGTTGTAAGCACATGTATAGCTGATAGTGGTCGCCAGACAGGATAAGTTTGTTTTCTGTGAGTATTCCGGTTTCAACCCAAATTAAGAAACATGCAGACGCCTCCATCTACACCGACTACAATTGTTCTCGCGTTTGTTTATAAGTGTTATATAAATATAAATACAATTTAAAAGAAATATTAGCATTATGATTACATTATACTGATATTGTTATGTGTTATATAAAAATACCGGTCGTATGGTTATTTATTTTCAAATGTCATTTTACAAGTCGTTCATATAATATATTATAAAAATCATAAATGCAATATGCCCATTTGTATAAAGATAATCGACAAAAGTACTACGTATTTCCTTGAAGGAAACCGAAGAAAAAAAAGACAACTATCTGAACCACTATGAAAACAACTGTACAATTCTGCCACACATATCCAACATTAAAATAGTTGTGAGCCGTAAAGCGTACGGCTATAAATAGGACAACTTATTGCAATGACGCAAAAATTGTCAAAATCCGACGTGACGTTGGTACATTTATGCGTAACTTTGCGACGTCATTTTCAGCCTTTCATGACGTTGTCATTAAGGCTGGTTTTCACAGAGCGCGGCCCATATATATTATTTAAAAAATATTTTTTTAAATACTTATTGCTTATTGCTTTTGCTTATTACCTTTTCAATATAGTAGCTGACGAGACCCACCACACCCATTCCCACGACGATGAACCCGATCTCGCGGTCTTTTTGGGCCTCTGAAGGTACATACAAATCTGAAAGTTGAGGCTCGAGATCCAGTGGCGCGAGCCTTTTCTGCGGATATACCTGCGCATATTTGCGCATGGCTTCGTCAACGTTCCGGAAAGTTCGCACGGCGTGACTCTCGCGGCGAAGCTCTTCGTTGATCCAGTCCACACGGTTGGTTCGTTTTTCCGACCATGCTTCATTTGCGCTATTAAATTGTTCTACAGCTAAATCGTGACGCTTTTTCTCCTCATCCGAGTTTCCCAGGCTCGAGAAGAAACAGTTGCTACCGCTGAACGATAATGCGTTCGCTACCGCACCACCTATCATCATTGCGATCGCACGAGACATTTATTTCTACATATTAACAGGTAGAATTCCAGCTTTAATTAGATAATCTCGAGTCCCAACTGCGGCCGCTACATCTAAGGTCACGAGCCTTACGTCTCTCACGGTCATATCCAACTTGGGAGCGGGCCCTCCTAAGGCCATCTTTGATAGTCGAGCAAACCCGATACTGACACCCGATATCACCACGGCATGATAAAGCGCATTCACTATCATTTTACCATTGTTTTCAGTCATTACGTATAGTGATTATTGCATATAAAAGGGATCGCGATTAATGTTTAAATGTGGCGCAATCGGTTTCGTAACTTTCTTCGGAACCGCCTCCAACATGCTCGGGAGCGGAGTTGGGGTCTGTCTCGAAAGGTATTTCCGCACACACAGGGTGCCAACAACTACTAGATCACCACCAACAACCCACGGGATGATCCACGTAGGAGCTACAGCACTCCATGATTGCTCTTCCAATTGTGATTGGTGTTCCTGCGGAGATTGAACCGCAGCTGTCTTCGGATGTTTTGCTGTTTCTGTCCCCAACTCCAATTGCGATTGGGTTGGGGGTGCGGCTGGAACAGCAATCCCCGATTGCAACAACTGTTTGGCCTCTCGAAGATCGGCGAGTATTTTATCTTGTTTAGCTTTTCGGGTGGCAGCCGCTGCCCGCCCAGCTGCCTGTCATTTTGGGTTTTTGTGTCGTGCAATTGGGGATAGTTTTCCCAACGCCGCTGGAGAATCAATCGGAGTTGGAAGAGCAATCGGGTTCAACAGTGTTGAGGTCTGTTCCGTCACTCTCGCAGGTGCGTCTTGTATCATCATTTTCTGAGCTTATAGTTTGTGGGCATATATGTCCAAATTTACAGTGTTTAGCCGTGGTCAACGCGGTTGTCAGCGGAGTTAAGTACATTCCAAACTTGTGATAAATTGAGCAGCAGGCTGTTCTAAGAGTGTGTCCTACAAAAGGGTCAGTCTCTAAATCAACAATCAACCCCGCAGTGTCAGATATAGGGAGAATTGCACTGACAGCGGTAGTGTACAAATGAATAGCCGCCGCCCCAAGAGTTTTCTTCATCTCTGCCCCCAATTTAGACTCGTATCGCGCATACATTTTATCAACCTCTACATCTGACATCTTGTCCACCTGATAAACTGAGAGACGTCTACCGAAATACTGCTCCGATTGGCCGCCAGCAACCAGCGCAGCTAGCCGCTCGCGTCGCGTCGTGTTTTCATTTTCTTTCACCCCACTGTTCCAATTCTTCCAATCGCGATTGGATTGGGGGTGCGGTTGGGTAGATACCGTATCGGCAGTCGGACCATCTTTCAGGAAAGATACCGTATCGGCAGTCGGAGTGACTGTTTCTTCCATTAACTGAAGTTCGTCGCAGTTCATTATTCCAACAGTGTTGGGTGTACTATTCTGACTAGTCTTATAAGTTTAACATCAAACTGTTTGTACTTTTCTTAAAATTAATTATGAGTAACAGCATCAATTCGTGAATTGAAGTTGCGAATAATTCAGTAATAATTTAGTATATATTAGTAGATATTAGTAGATATTAGCAGATATTTAGTAGATATTAGTAGATATTAGTAGATATTTAGTAGATATTAGTAGATATTAGTAGATATTAGTAGATTATTTAGTAAACAGCATCAATTCGTGAATTGATGTTGCGAATAATTCAGTAATTCAGTAATTAATTGATAACTTCATAATTTGTGGGTTGATCAGTCTTTAGCAGAAGCTTGGCGTGCTTAGTTTCCGAAAGCATCTGTCGAACCTCCAGGCGCTCCTCGCGCGTTGGGATAACGTCGTTCTCTCGAAGACAGTCATCGAATGAGTCTCGGTCCTTGCAGTGGAAGAGGGCGACCCATTTCGTTTGCTCCTGCAGATCCTTGAGGACGGCGTTGTACTTCTGAGTGGAGATCCATACGCTTTGCCCCGCATGGCGGCCTGAAAATGCGAGCTCAGAGAGCATGTCCTTCTTTTTGGTCGAGCAGTCGTCAATCACGTATAGGATGGGCTCGCCCTGATAGATTTGGTATAAACCACGCAGCCAATCGTGAAGCCTATCACCGGGGTCAATAATGTATACCTCAGGGTCGTACATATCCACGGGCGCCGCTGATAAGTATCGTTGTGCCGCACAGTGGGACACAGCAGGATCACAATGAGTTGCAAGATATCGCTGTAGGACCCCTCGAGCAAGTCGAGGATGAAAACCGTTTTTCCGAATCCTGTCTGCCCACATATTATGGCAGAGTGGGCATCACAAACTTTATTTTTATTTAAATCTTTAGATTTAGTAGAGCTCTGAGACGTATCGACCATCTTCGATGTCGAGTTGTGCGTCTGTAATTATATATAAGTACACGTTCAATGCGCCTGCTCCATCCGCCTATTTGGTTATCTGGATCGTCACACCCTCGCTAGCGTTCTCAACTTGGCGTCCACTACCGTGCATTTGGTCGTCATCGCTGACTCGCATGTCTAGCCATAACGCGTATTTGGTAGTCAGGAACTGCGCGAGGGAGACGTCCGAGAGCTGCAGGTCTTTGGCAACCGCGGCAACCTCTGGGTCGCGCTTAGAGCCGGCAGCAAACTGCTTTCTGGCTTCGTCCCACTGTAGTCCAGTGGCACAGTCCGGGTACCTAGAAGTTTTCTCCTAAAATCATTTCTTTGCATTTTTGATTAGTCCATGTCATGTAGTAACAGAATCCACCGGGTGTGGACTTCAACCTGGCTTGGCTTTTTCAAAATCCAAGATGGCCGCCAAGATGGCCGCCAAAATGCTAGAAATGGCATAAGTTCTGAACTAATTGACTTAGGAAGGTGATCCTGGTGTCTAAACATAGGTTTACTGGGTCAGAGATTCTGTTTCTGATGTGAAATGTATGTTTCGAATTTGTCCTGTATACACAAATCCAAGATGGCCTCCAAGATGGCCGCCAAAATACTAGAAATGGCATAACTTCTGAACAAATTGACGTAGGAAGGTGATCTTGGCGCCCAGACATAGGTTTTCAGGGACAGAGATTCTGTTTCTGATGTGAAATGTATGTTTCGAGTTAGTCCTGTATATACAAATCCAAGATGGCCGCCAAGATGGCCGCCAAAATGCTACTAATGGCATAACTTCTAAACAAATTGACGTAGGAAGGTGATATTGGTGTCTAGACATAGGTTTTCGGGGTCAGGGATTCTGTTTCTGATGTGAAATGTAGTTTAGAGTTAGTCATGTATAGAAAATCCCAGATGGCCGCCAAAATGCATATAAAAATCCAAGATGGCCACCAAGATGGCCGCCAAAATGCAAAAACAAATTGACTAAGGAAGGTAAGCTTGGGGTCTAAACATAGGATTGCATGGTCAAATATTCTGTTTCTGATGTCAAATATGTGTTTCGACTTAGTCCTATGTATAAAAACCCAAGATGGCCGCTAAGATCACAGCCAAAATGACTTAGGAATGTGATCTTTGGTTCTAGATATCGGGTTTTTTTGGTGGGGGGGGGGTGACCAATATTGGTGTTGGTGTTGCAGGAAAATCAAATATGACCTACAGAATGACTGCTTAATTTTTAAAAATCATTTTAATTATTTAAGTCATACATGACATAGAGCGTTGATAATAATGATCAGTTGTTGAAATCTTATTCAGTCATCTGATGAAAATAGCTGATGCCAACAATTATTGTTGGCAAAATAGGGACCTTGTGGTTTGATATGTGTATGTGTACGTCTACTTGTAGCCAAGGAAATACATGTATGATCTCCATTCAACCAACGACAAGTGTTTGCCTACATGTTGCGATGCAATATACGAAACAAATAAGCGAAACCAGTGAAAACCATGTGATTGTTTTCGCAACCAAGTTGTGTTGATACAAGTACATGTAGACGTTCATGTACACATTTCAAATGACATGGCCCCTAATAGATCTATGTGTTTCTGGTGATGAAAAAAAACAGATTTAACCGTTAGTGTCAGTAAACATAATACATTTGTGCCATGGTGACTGAATAATGAACAACATACGGCTACGCTGGTCACAATGGCGAGATTGTAACAATACATGTCACTATGCAATGGCTCATTCATGAAGTTAATGTCTGTGTCGTGAATTGTGAACGTTTCAGGAAATACACACCCTTTCACATTTGCATCAATAATGAGTTACAACATGCATATTGAAAGAACATCAGCATTGATAATGTATATATGTGTAATTATCATTATGCTACAATTACTCAGAATAGTATCATTCGTCTGGCACATCCTCGTCATCATCATCCTCAGTAGACAGCTTGTCATTGAATGGGTTATGGCAGTCAAGCCCTAACCCACAGCCACAAAAGATGGTACATGCGACTGGCGTCCAGTGCATCCGCAGTTGTTGCTTTACAGGCTCGTTCCGACTCACAGCCACATCGAATGAGCTTGAGAACAGTTTTCAGGAGCTAGAGGTACTCCCCCAACAACAGTGCGAGGAGATAGAGCTTTATTGACATGGTCTGCCTCCCATCCAAACTCTTCTGGGTTAAGGGTAGGTGGATCCGCTTCTAGAGCCCCATACCACTGTGCAACTTGATAATGACATCTGAACACATTTTGGACGAATGCCGGAGTTGTTGGTGGGAGAGAGCACAGTTTTGGGGCAGATGAAGTACTCTTTCCGGTTTTCAGCGCCCACATTGCGTTGGCGGCACTCTGTCATGGAGTCACACTTGAGTTTGCTACCATAACATGCAACCATAAACGTGGTTGCCTCCGTCTCAACCTGCTTCATATCACCATCCACTTTACCAACAGTGTCGAGTTTACAGTCCTTCCTTTGCACTGATATTGCCGTTACCTTTCCAACTCCGTAAGTGGCCGCCACAGTATCGCATCCACTTATGGCATGAAGGGCCAGGACCTGTGAGGTGATATCGGAGTGCTTCTTCACTGTTGCTGGGATGTAAACACATGTACGGCCATGAATGGAGACTGCATAATCATGGGACACTGCAGGTTCTGTGATGCATAGTGGTGGAGCAGTAACGCCGAAAACATCTGTGTCATCAGCTACGACGGCGACTCTGGCCTGTGGATCCTGGCCAAGGAAAATGGCCTGCTGGGTCATGATGATATCTGCCTCCTCGTGTTTAGAAGTCAGTTGTACATGAGGTAGTTTTCGCCCCTTGAACACCTGTATAGGAACTGCATCATCTCCAGTCACCACAAGGTGATGGTCATGTGTTGCATGCCTGAGGAAATCGCTATCAGTCAGGATGTGTTCACAAATCAAGTGATTCATCTGTACCTTGTTGTGCGTACTTCTGAGCACCGAATCACGGGGTGGAAGTTGTGACTTCAGATTGAGTTTGTGGACCCGTGCGGACGTCGTGGATCGCGTTGCTCGGGTGCTGCTCTTGGTTGAGTAGTCAAGGTACCTGTCAAATGCAAGATACACATCACTCTTAGTGAGTTTGGAGTCCAACCAAACTTTGAAACCTTGAACAAACGTCTGAACAGTGCCCTTTGCAGGCCAGTCAATCGTCCAGAGAACAGCCGAGACATCGAAGACCACCACAGTTGGAGAGCCCAACTTCTCAATCAATGCCACTTCTACGGTAAGAGTTTTCTTGAGTATTGATTTGCCGTCGCCACTCTCATGCTCCCATCGGCATTGAACATGGATGGTGGGTATGCTGCCAGCTCGGTTGCGAGTACTTGTGGTAAGTCAATATCTCTGTTGCTAACTAGAAGACCTATTACTCTGGCATAGATGGCCTCCTGATCCAACACTTTGTGTTCACCAACAAGAACATGCTTTTTTCTGGGAAGCGAAGTCGCAACATGCTTGGAGAGCCTGCCATAAAATCCATCTGGCCACGTGGTCTCAAACTGTGTTAGCAGCTCCTTGCCGATTTCGACGGCGCTGTCAACATTCACTGCAGAGTTTGCAATTTGTCCTGTCGAAATATTCAGTAGAGCTCAGCTTCATGTGAGTCGGGATCCATTGGATCAATGCAACTTTCGAGAGTTGTTCGTATTGAGGCCCGGTCTTCTGCATCTCGTCGTACACGGAATGTGTCCTCCTCCTTGTGCGTCATCTGTACGGAATCGGAACTGCCTGTCATTCTTCGTAGATCATTGGTAAGTGTCTGCACAGCATTCCTACTATGTACCCAAGTTGCCATTGTTTGAGCGTTTTGGGTGTCACCAATGACCCCTTGTGGACCGTGTCCTTGCCTCATCCAGGTGGTCTCATTGAATTGGGTCTGTTGGCATTCCATTCCACAGGCCATCCATGTGATGCATGGTTTGTTCGCCTTTGATGAATTTATCCTCGAGTTCAGGCCCCACCAACCCACGTCATCGACCGAACATAATACAGTCCATATCTAGCGTAGTTTTGGTGATTGGCCGCGAACATGTAGGGCAACATAGCTTCTGCTGTTGTGATGTGGAGTGGCCAGTCGCCTTCATGTGATGCTCTGCTGAATTGCATCATCAAAAACGTGGGACCAGGATCACCTTCCTAAGTCAATTAGTTCAGAACTTATGCCATTTCTAGCATTTTGGCGGCCATCTTGGCGGCCATCTTGGATTTTGAAAAAGCCAAGCCAGGTTGAAGTCCACCGGTGGATTCTGTTTCTACATGCCATGGTCTAATCAAAAATGCAAAAAAATGATTTTAGGAGTAAATTTCTACCTTTTGGGAAAATATGGGGTTGAGCCACCTGACTACTGCTGGTGTGCGCGAAGGCCCTGGCTGTAGAGTTGATTGGGTACTCCCTCGATCGTCACCTCTACCTTTGTGATTTTGGGGTTATAGAATTTATCGCTTTTTCTAGCCCCGAGCTCGAACCGACCCTCCTCGATCACCACCAGTATGCCTTTCATCGAGCGTGCGGGGACGTTGACGTTAATATTCCACAATGTGTCGCTTTTGTCTTTCTTCGTCTTGCGATGGCGAAGAACTCGGTCGTAAAGTATGGCAACGTGCCCGGCGTACTGGGTTCTGATCAATCGCGCGAGTTCGGGCATCGTGACCATGTCGTACTCCAACCAAACATTGTCGATCGTATACGTCGATGCCATGTCGGTGGCTAAGAGAACTCGGCCGTAGTCGTTGAACGTTAGTTCGTATTCGAGCCGGTCAGCCAAAGCGCTCTGATGGTAGGGCATGTGGCTCTCCAGCAACTCAAAGTCGAGCGGGATGTAGAAGCGGTTGCCGTAAGCGGCCGCGGTCGCGTTGTCGCTCATGTTACCAGCCCAGATTCTAAGTCTGGTAACGTTCCTATTTTTGCTGGTGTCAATACCCTGATAGACCGCATTTTCGCGCTCTTGCGCCGTCTTACACAGGTCTTGGTAACAATGGTAGACGTCGCTTTCGTCGATCGACATCACCTCATTACCAGAAATCTTTATCATGACCTTCTTGACGATGGCGCGACCCAGGTTCTGAACGACGGTTCGGTCCACGTCCGTCGACGTCAGCGAAATAGTGAAAGCGAGGCGAACAGTCCCCGGCACAATGACGTCGCTAGCTCCGAGGTTGGGGAAGCGAACTAAGAGCTGCTGGTTCTGGTCGATCGTCGATGGGTTGTTCGTAATAACGACGCTCTGTCT
This sequence comes from Conchocele bisecta, assembly GCA_029237695.1. Lineage (NCBI taxonomy): Eukaryota > Metazoa > Mollusca > Bivalvia > Lucinida > Thyasiridae > Conchocele > Conchocele bisecta. Next base: position 89,389,637 of record CM055270.1, read on the forward strand.
CACGCCTTTCGGCCTAAGGGGCTCACGCAGTCTGCGGTATGGATTGAGTTTGCGACCATATTGACTCGAAGACATATTTAAATACTCCATTAAACCAGTATGGTTTTTTCTTCAATACATTGTTAAAAATGGAGGGTTACGAGATGGAAGAATTCGGTCACACTACGGACGATCGCACTACGGACGACCGAGACGATTACCCCAATGATGATAACAAAACGCCCGTCATAAAGACTCCAGTTACAATCCAATCATCAACAAAGTTGACGGAAAAATTGGGGGAAATAGGTGGCGCTACCAGAAATGAGGTTAATCTAAATCAGGAATTACTCGAGTCAGCTGTAAACCGCTACTACAACAGTTTGGCAGAAAAAGGTGAGGTCCCATCTCTCGGCCGCGAATACTCCAAGTTCGAATATAGTGAGCGCGATGGGTTGCGACTACGATCAGCACCAAATATCCGGCTCATCAACATGAGGACCAAAAAGCCCCTAAAGATGACCACCATTGCCGGAACCGAGGGCGGTAGCCAAATCGTAAGGAGCGAATTAGGATTCGTAGATTGGAAGCGTGGTAAAAGAAATATGTCGCCCCGCGCTGTAGAGACCCTACAGTCTACCGACAAAACGATGGCGAAGACGGCCACCGCGATATAAACTGTCGAGCTCAGCGAGCTCCCTCGAGTAGCCACCGGCGCTATTCGCACAATGGAGCTCAGCGAAAGCGTGATAGATGGAATACTCAGCACGATGGATGACCCACCGTTACCTCTTCGCGAACTCCGGGGACTCGATAAGGCTCTACAAACGGTCCGGGGCGAACTGGTCCTTAACCTCTCCAAACTCACGGCGCTGGATGAACATATCGCGCTAGAAGAAAGAAAACTTGGGGAAACCCGTGGCGATAGAGAATCTATCCAGCGGATCAACGACCGCCTACGGTCGTTGCGGGATGAAAGAGACGCTCGCTTGGAGGCTGCATCGGATTGCCGTGAGGCGCTCCGCACCCAAATCAGTCGGATCCGCGAAAGAATCTCGAGGGTTCTGCACAAGGAGACGACACTCGGTGAGCGACTTCGCAATCTGTTCAGAGAGCAGGGCGTCACAATAGTAAGCATCCTCGCAGCTCTCGGCATGACTATATCAACCATAGTTCTAACTATCGAGCTGCTCGTAGGCGGTGCGGCGGCTGCACCCGCGCGAGCACCAGCGCCATCCGGCGGCGCCAAGGAGTGGGCAAAAACACATTTAAAAGCCCTCGCCAATCTCCTGGCTAAATTAGCCGGAAAGGCGGCTGCCGCGCTGCCTGGGTTGATCGGGAGTGTCGTCGCCTACTTGTTATCTATATTATCAAAAACGGCAGGATGTCTCGCCAAAAATAATTGGGCTTTAATCGTGGCGATCGCCGGTCTTCTACTATTCTCCGCCCGAGAGTTTCTAAAACCAAAACACAAATAGTCCGATCACTACGAGGGCTACGACGAGCCCTAATTTCTCCTCCTCGTGGGTTGTAGTTCCCGCTCCTGTTCCAATTCTTCCCTCAACATTGTTGATGATTGGATTGGGGGAATTGGTGGAACCCAATTCTTCCAATCGCGATTAGATTGGGGGTGCATCCAATTCTTCCCTCACCATTGTTGATGATTGGATTGGGGGTTTTATGAAATCTTTTTCAAATTTATTTGAATTTCCAACCTCAACACCGCTCCCGATCATCTTGGGGGCGCTTGATGATATCCGCGTTCACTTTACCGTTGTGGCCGATTATAGAACTGCTCGCTTGCCCCTGTGCGCCGAGGATGGCCCAGACGTACGTGCGAATGGAGTGGTTGAGGCGGGTAACTCCAGCCCTAGTGAACCCCTTCCCCCTATCCAAAATGAAAGTCCCCAAGCCGATCTCCACGTGTTCGCGTAGTTCTATGTAGTCGATTTTAATAGGCTCGGGGTATTTACGCCCGGCAAAATTACAGCTACGTATTTGATTTGGTGTATATATCATGTTGGTAGGATTAAAAATCCCAAGACTTGTGTCCGTTACGATGTTACCATTTACAAATATATCACCTAACCCACCATTTTTAGTAACTGTTTTCTGTTTCCAGTCGATATATTTAGAACTCTGAAATTCATTACATATTCTTTCGTAGGCTTTGTGGTCGTATGAGCTGTATAGAGGGTCCCAAAGTTTCACGCTCATCTCTTTGATAATCCTCCTAATAGTGTAGTAGACGTGAAAAGTATAAACACTTTCGCAGAAAGCGGTCTCATTATGCTCCATGTGGTTCATGTAAGAGACACCACACCAGGTTGTGGCACACCACACAGCAAAATTTAACTGGTTCTGCAAAAACTGCATCGGTGTTGCTTTCCACGCGTCTAGGGTTTATTGGATAGTAATTTTGGGCAGCCTATAATTATCAAATATGTTTGAAAAAGTTGTATCAAATCCGGTGTCTTCGTTTACTCTTATTGTTTGGTTTATTAGCTTTCTAATTAAGTAGTGTATTCCTACCGTTAAGTAGTACACACCTCCCCCAGCGTACTTTGCCTTTGAATTGAAGCTAAGTGCCTTGGTATCCAACGACATTGTAATCGGAGTTTATTATGTTTGCTACTATCACTAATGTTCAAAAAGAGAGTTGTGAACTTCAGAAGTCAATCGACAACAGCTGTGGAAAACGCCGGGTAGGCCTCAGATCAATCACCTTCATGGTTGGGTGGCAGAATGTGGGGACGAGCGAAGGGTTTTACTATGTGAAGGATGGACAACAAGTAGGTGTAAAGCTGCCTCCCGGACTGTGGGGAGCAAGAGAGCTCATATACTTTGTTTCCACAGAGCTTGTCTGTTTTGTCAACATCACAGTATCGAAGGCTACCGGACTTGCAACAATGACCATCGGCCCAGACAGCCAGATAATGACCTCCCCGATGTTGGGTATTCGACTCGGGCTTAGAGGGACATACTCCGCGAATAAAGGCTTTTTTGCCCCGGAGGAGTATGTCGGTGATAACCCCGCCTTCACGAAAACTCTCAGGGTGCACCTGGATCGGGTGAACACATCGTACAACACGGTAGACGGATCTCCCAGCACATTACAGAAAACCGTGCAAGCCAGTGATTGTTTCTTTGGGGAGACTGTGACCTTAGACTTCCCATGCCCCGAGATGAAAGTTTTGGAATCGGGACATATCCACGAATTTACGGTCTCTATTCCTGATGAACAAGCGAGAGAGTTAAAAAATTATTACCCGATTTCGGTTGTCCTAGAAATTTCAAATTAATTCAAAGAATTAGACTCAAGTTCGTAATAGAATTATCAATATTATTGAAAATGAGTATATACGGACCAGGTAGTTCTTCCAATTCCAATCGCGAGTGGGTGACAGATATAAATTCAAAGAATCCGAGTAACAACCCAATCGAGATTGGAGCTCCCTCAGGTGATTGTTTAACTACCGAAAAAACCAGATCACAGATCAATAGAACTATATCGGACGCCACAAACGAGATTCACAGGAGCATAGCACAGCTTAGAGTAGACGTCCTGACGGTCACTGCACAAGTTCGCGAAGAGGCACATACAGGACTTAAGGAGATGGGCGGAAAATAACCGAATTTCTGGAAGAGGCCCATACAGTGATTGCGCAAGTTGGTGAAGGACAGGGTGCAGTGGTTGAGCAGGTACGTCTATTGCAACCAGAAAAACGTGTCATAACAGTTTGGGCTGATAGCGGGGCCCATTGAATGAGGGGATCTATGAATATTCGTTTGGTGCCAAAGCGAGCAATAGATAGGGGGGGGGGTGGGGGGGGGGCTACGTCATGACAACTCCCGGGACGGTTTGACGAATGGCGGTCTGCTCGGTTAATGCTAAGGGTAAATCTGTGGGCGCGGTCACCGTAAATCTCATACTGGATGGTGAAGAACGGGCGCTTGGAGTCACTAAACTCGCTGGACAGATTTCAGGTGTGGTTTTGTTCGCCAGTGATAATCCAATTATACTTTTCGAAGGTAGTGTTATTAACTTTGTTCTTCCACTGTTGTGACATTTTTAATTAAATTTGTACAATTTAAATATGAACGAATCACCGCTTCCGAGCACGCTTCCAATACCAACAATGTTGGACCCCAATCCATCAACACTGTATCCAATTCGCGAATTGGGGTTGGATGATATTGGTTTTGGCGAAAGAAGTTCAGACTTTAGGTTGGAAAATATCGTAGAGATGCAGGATATTCTAAAACGAGAGGGGGAAACTCGGAGGGTAAATGCTAAAAAATATAGACGCGCGGCAAACATAGTGGAGGGGGCGAGCGCCGTGCTGGCAGCAATTTCTGCCGACTGTCATAAAAAAATACGAGACGGATGACGAGGAAATCTAATTTATCTCACAAACTGATCAGTGAGTTAGTAGATGAAAAACCCCCTAAAAAACAAATCTCCAATTCCAGGCAAGTAGGGCTGGAAAGCGGAAAAAAAATGGTAACCCACCCCCGTAAAAAATCTATTAAAAACCCTGTAAGGTATTCTCCAACAGCTTCAACGGAGTTGAGTGAACGTATTGCCCCGCCACAACGGCGGGTACCGAAAACTGCCCTCCTAAGAAAAATAATAGAAGAGGGAGACGACATTCTGGAATACTACGCACAGACGGAGAGAACAATTGAGAAAGGCCGTCGCGTGGTGTCGATAACTCTAAAACGAGGCGTTCAGGAGGGGAACATATCGAAACGAATAATGGATGAGGTTGCGCCGACATTAACGGGAAGTTTCTATTTGAGATATTCCTTTTCATATAAATTAGCGCACATCGAAAAGAATGACGAGCGAGGGAGGCCAAACATAATAATATTTCATAAACAACTGCAGGGAAGTCCCTGGCTTAGCGAGTATGAGGAAGCTGGTAAGTGGGTTAACGAGCAGGAGGAAACCTGGCTGAACATCGACAAAATCGAAAGGCTGAACACAAAATGGACGTTTGTTAGGTGGGTGGGTGTTACGGTTAAAATAATTCTGGCCTCCAAGCCCAACATTGTTGGGGGTATGGGGATCAAGTCTTCAGAAATAGCTGGAGGGCTGCTCCCAGAATGGTTGCGGCACTGTAAGGGGAAGAAACCATTGGACACATTCAACGACGACCATTGTCTATTCAGGTGCATAGTTCTTCACACAACTAAACTCCGGGCGGACCGATGCTTAACAGCGACGCAAGTTTTAGCGCAAGAATATTTAGATTTCTGTAAAAAATAAAGGGTGGAAGCGGCCGTCCGGGCCTATACCGTTCGATGACCTTAAAAAAGTGGAGGAGTGATGTAAGATATGAATTGAGGTGTATGAGCCGGTTGAGGGCGGTACATGGTATTTAAGGAAAGTGGCGGCGCACTATGACGAACTCGGGACGAAGAAAATGAAAATGGGAATTTACAACAATCACGCGTTATTGATTACCGACATGCACAAGGTCACCAAGACATATTGTTGTGGCGCCTGCGATCAGAGATTCACACAATCTAGTCATTTATAAAGACACGCGAGCACATGTATGCGAGGGGTGACGAAGCTCACGTGCAAAGGTGCTCAGATCGACAGACCAGCATCTGCGTTCGAAAAGGCCTTTTACCCCAGATCTCACGCGTGTGAGAAGGCGACAAGTTGGCTCAATTCTTTCGACGGACTCCATATTCACACTGCGCACTGCGGCCACGGTGGTGAGAGACTTGTGGCAGGAGCGCCAGTCGACGGATTTTGTGAGGAAACCAACACGGCTTACCAATTTCACGGGTGCTATTGGTACGGGTGCGCTGAGCACTTACAGTGGAGGGATAGAGAACGCAATAAAACTCGCACGAGAGACGCTGCAATCGCGAAGGAGTGTAAATTAGTTAAAATTTGGGAGTGCGCTTATACAGGCGACGTTGATCCCAATATTGAGACCCCCCACCCCCGACAATAATTTACCCGCACCAGATTGTATACGATTTTGAAGCGTATTTATCTAAAACTTGTGAAGGCGATAGTCGATGCAGGAGTAAGAAAGGTAATCTCGAGTTTGTAAGCGAGCACGTTCTCATAAGCGTGAGTATCGACGATACGTTATGTACCGAACATATGCCCACCTATATATACAAACTTCCCGTTACCCAGCAACGCGAGATCAATAGGTGGATCGATCAAGTTCCCGTAATTGGGTTTAATTGTAGCCGATACGATATAAATCTCATAAAAAAACATTTCGTCGGAGTATTGACCGACACCACACCAAAGGTTCTAGTAGGAAAAAAGACAAACACGACGATATTCCTATTTACACCCGAGTTCAGATTTATAGACGTAAAATTATACCTCAGTCCAGAAACCTCATACGACAAGTGGATAAAGGCATACGATTGCGAAGGGGAAAAGTCCCACTTTCCATACGAATGGTTTGATTCCCCAGATAAATTAGATTATCCGGGGCTACCAGATATCGATCACTGTGGGAACCAACTTAATCCTAAAGAAAAAATAAATGAAGCGCAGCTGAAAGAGTGTAATAGGATGTATAACGATAAAAATATGAAGACATTCCGGGATTGGTTGAGATATTATAATGATTTGGACGTATCCCCATTTGTAGAGGCGATAGGTAAGATGTCCAATTTGTACAAGGATAAAGGTATTGACATGCTACCCTGCCCTGAGTTGCACTACAATTCTTATTACGAGGCACGATAAAAGAACACGTACAATCTTATAGAACTATGGAAGTGCGGAGGCCGCCGCAGAAGGTGAACCGCTGTATGCACCTTCGGCTGAGGCGTACGAAATGTTGAAAGGGGCGCTGGTCGGGGGACCGTCAATCGTATTTTCCCGATACGCGGACGCCGGGGTAAAAAAAAATAGATCAAAACCGGACGGTGAGGGGAAAAGTTGTGCCGCGGTATTGGGGTTGGATGCTAACGCTCTGTATTTATTTTCATTATTGCAGGTGATGCCGTGCGGTAAGGAAATAGTTTACCCGGCCCCACAAAATCCCCGCGATCCTGAAGGCATAACTAAAATTACCAACAGAATATTAAACGATCAAATCTTCGGGTTTTTTTAGGTAGATATAGAGGTTCCAGATAACTTAAAAGATAAATTTTCAGAGATGTCCCCATTATTTATTAACCGAGTAGTTGAGGAGGAGGAAGTGCCAGATCACATGTTAAAATATTTGAAAGATACGGGTCGTAAACGAGGAATAGGTAAAAAAACTAGTTGGGGCTATGGAAGCTAAGAAGATGTTGATATACACCCCCCTACTGAAATTGGTATTTAAAAATCGGACTTGTCCTTACCGGAATATATAGGTGTATTGAGTACAAAAAATGCGTGACGTTCACGTGGTTTGTAAGAGAAGTTACTGCTGCGCGGAGAGCTGCCGATGTTGATAGTCGTAAATCCCCCATTGGGGGGATAATGAAATTAATAGGCAACTCGTGCTGCGGGAAGATGATAGAATCTCCCGAAAAAATTTGAATACCACATACACGAAAGACGAGAACCATGTAGACAAAGCTTTGAGATCCGCGTTCTTCCACGATTTGGAGGAGATCGGTGACTCGTACGAGATATCTTGTAGAAAAGTTAATGCGGTAATTACGAGGCCATTTCACTGTGGGATAGCTGTGTACCAAATGGCTAAAATGGCAATGTTGGAATTCTATTACAGCTTCTTAGATAGATATATATATCGGGCAGATATTGAATTAATACAAATGGATACGGACAGTCTATACATGGGAGTAAATGCCAAACTGCCGGAAGGAAAGGAGAAATACAGAAGTTTGGACTGTCTGGTAAAACTCCACCTGCGCGTCGAATACAAGAAAGCTAAACCATATTGGTTAGTGCGGGATGAAAATACTAACAGAACGTCTGGCCTTTTCAAGGTAGAATTTTACGGAGATCGAGCGTTTGCTCTATCGAGCAAGTGTTACTTTGCGGAGAAGTTACCGGAGAAAACGGAGGGAAAAATAAAACATTCTGCAAAAGGGTTGTCTTGCAGACAGAACGCGTTAACCTGGAACCGATATAAGAAAGCGTTGGAGTGGGGGGGCGCCGGAGAAGACACCGGGGAACGAGACATGGGTAAAACCGCGGATTCCGAATGAGGGACGGCGTTATGAAAACATATACGCAGCAAAAGTTAGGACTATCGGCCTATTACGACAAGAGGCGAGTACAACCCGACGGTATACACACGGACCCACTCTACCAGCTCCAATCCGCTCGGGAGCTGATCGCTCGGGAGCAGGTTGGAGAATTACATATACCATTAATCGAGAATTGAAGGGAAGTGGGGATAATGGAACTTGATGGATGTATGGGGTTTATTAATTGTTAATCAGTTTTTCGAATTTACAAAATTCGGAAAAATGAATCCACCCCAAATTCTCCAATCAGCTCCGCCCAATCCTCCAATCAGCTCCCGAGCGGATTGGAGGATTGGATGATTGGCTTCAACAATGTTGATATTGAGGGTGGAGGCATTTGTTTCATATTTCTTGCCATATTCACAGGCTATACTTGTAAATACATGTGGGGACATAAACACGCAGTAGTATTAAGGGAGTCAAAATGATACCACCTACCGTGATATCATTTATAACCCTCTATAATACCCCCACCACCCCCGAAAATCAAAAAATTGGTTAACGAGGAAAATTGGGTCTCCCGACAGCAAATTTATGAATTTTTGGAGAAAATAATTTTGAAAAGAGGGAGTCCCAATTATATTGGTAATTGACTTTTGAAAAAAGTCGAAATCATTCATGCAAGTACAATAGTTTATATTCCTCATTTTTCTCCTCCGATATAGCTAATTTATTTCGCAGATCAGCAACTAATTCTACCAGCTCTAGTCTACACGTTCACCTTTAGCCACCTGACCAGCGTAGTTGCTTATGTCTACAAAGAGTTTTGGGCACTAACGAATTTACAAGGGCATCTAGGGCATTGAAATTGTGGGGAGACACAAGGAAACTTTCTACGTCTCGCTAGATGCCTTCGTAGATAGTCTTTACACGTAAACGTCTTACAACAAGTCTCACACTCCATTATATATGTATATAACCTATGAAATTTATCTGTTCAATTGGACGTGAAAAAAACATTATGTAAATTTTTGACGTCCAATTGAACAGATAAATTTTATAGGTTATACAAAAGTAGTATATACAAAAGTATAATACAGAAAATATGATAACGCCAGAAACTAGAGCAGAAATACAAAGTTTGAGAAGAGAAGCCGAATCTCTAGGGATTACTTATAGTACACGGTTGAGAGTTAGGGGTTGACAAAGCTGATAAATGCCACAAAGAATGAGGCGTTTATGAAGCGGTTTACCCGCGCCTATAAAAGAGGGGCATTTACAAACCTCTCACTAGCGGAGGAAGTTGGTAACAGAATTCAAAAAGAAAGTATTAGCGGAGTTAAGGGCTAGTGTAATAAAACCTTCAAGCACCAATAATATTTGTCCCAAATTAGACACACAGGTGGCCCAATACAAAATAATAAGAAAAAACTCTCGTTCGCGCGCGATAGTGGAAAAAGGTGAAGAAATATTGGGGGCTCACGATGAAACATTGGAAAAGGTAGAAAATGGAAGACGGGTAGTTACATTATCCTTTCGTAAAAACATTAACATTAACGAGTCTGAACGCATGTCCGAGAAACTCGCTCCGTATCTAACAACCAATTTTCATTTGAGATATTCATATTCTTACAAGCTAGAACATATGGAGGAAATTAAAAATGGAAAACCTGTAACTATAATAATGCACAAAAATCTCGTGGTAGCGAACCACTATCATCAATGAAAACCGTTAAAAAATGGCTGTCAGATAAGGAGCAAACACGAATAATGTCCGATAAAATAGACAGACCGAATACAAAGTGGAAGTTTGTAAGATGGGTAGAGGTTTTCGTAAAGCTAATACAGGGTAGTAGGGGAAAAGATTTGGGACTACAATCCAAAGAAGCAGCAGGAGGAGAACTTCCAGAATGGCTGAAGAATAAAAAAGGTATGTATTCTTTAGATAAGTATAATGACGACCTTTGTCTGTTCAGGTGTCTAGCTATGCAAATGACAGATAAAAGACCCGACAGATGTACAGAAAAGGCGAAAGAACTTAGTAAGCAATATTTTGGTAGTAATGTGGTTTCACCAATTCCTTTTTCAGATCTGAAAAAGGTTGAAGAGTTTTTTAAAATCGGTATAGAAGTATATCAACCCACCGAATGTAACGTATGGTGGTTGAAAAAGGTACCAGCGCACTATGAGGCAATAGGTAATAAACCAATGACAATAGGACTGTTTAATAATCACGCATTTCTAATAAAAAACCTTAAAAACCTATCTAAAATTTACGCCTGCGATAATTGCAAGCAGAAATTCACGAAAGCGAGTAATATGAAGAGACACGGACCAAAATGTATGAAAGGTGAGACAAAAGTAGTATGTGATGGTAATTATTTAGAGCGCCCGCGTTCGTCGTTCGAGAAAGCGTTCTACCCAAAAAGTTATAACAGTTTATGGGGCGATCGATTGGATGTACTCTGTGGAAAAGCGCGAGGGAATTCACATTCACCACGAACAGTGTGGACACGGGGGTGAAAGATGGATTTTAGGAGCTCCAGTAGATGGATATGTCCAGAAACCAATACCGTATATCAATATCACGGCTGTTACTGGCACGGGTGTGAGATTCATGCAAAGCATAGAAAAGAAGAACGCGCATCCACTATGAGAAGAGATACATTTATTAGAAGAAGCAAAGAATTCAACCTAGTAGTTATGTGGGAATGCGAATTTCAAAGAACATAATGTAAAGACATAAAGATCGGTTGCGAAACTACTCTATATCCATATCAGATAGTATACGATTTTGAGGCATATCTCAACCCAGAATTTGAAACTCTCGGTAATAATCTAGAGTACGAAGCCGAGCACGTTCCGGTTAGCGTTAGTATAGGAGATAATTTCTCAGGAACAGTAACTCATATTTGTGATAAAGATCCCGCAAAACTTATAGAAAAATTCGTAGAAGATTTGAAAGTCAGGGGAAAAGCTATAAGAGAAGAAGTGTGGTCAAGATATGGGTTTAATACAGAACATTTACGTAAAAACCAATCGCCAAGATCGAACAGTGGATAGAGCAAGTACCGGTTATAGGTTTTAACAGCAGTAAGTACGATATAAACTTAATAAAGAAATACCTAGTAGGCGAACTGGCATCAACAACAAAGAAAGTAATGGTCGGAAAACGTGCAAACGCAACAATATTTCTATTTACTCCAGAGTTTAGATTTCTTGATGTAATACTTTATCTAGGACCCGGTGTAAGTTACGATAGTTGGATAAAAGCCTACGAATGCAAAGGACAGAAATCTTTCTTTCCTTATGAGTGGTTCGATTCTCCAGACAAACTGGATTACCCAGACTACCGGATATAGAGAATTGGTATTCCAAACTATCTGGGAAAATGTTAATAGATGAAAACAGAATTAAGTAAATGTCGTAGAATTTTCGAAGAACATAATATGAAAACTTTCAGAGATTGGTTGAAATATTATAACGATTTAGATGTAGCACCGTTCCTAGAAGCGGTGGAAAAAATGTGTGAATTTTATAAACACAGAGGTGTGGATATTTTCAAAGATGCGGTAACATTACCTGGAGTAGCTATACAATATTTATTGAGAGGAACCATTAAAGAACAAAAATCTTCAAAGACGATTATACCGGAGGATGCTCTATGCACCAAAAGAAGAAACATACGAAATGATGAAGGACGCTCTAGTTGGCGGTCCATCAATAGTATTTACACGATATGCAGAAGCTGGTGTTTCAAATATTAGAGTGGGTTCCAAACCTTCCAAGGCTGTTTTGGGGTACGACGCAAACGCGTTATATTTATCTACGTTAAATAAAGAGATGCCGTGTGGAGAGAAACTATACACCATATAGATACCCCACATAACCCTAAATTTATTAAAAAGTTTGTAAAAGAGTTTTATCTGGAGACTGGTTTGGGTTTTGCGGAGGTGGATATAGAAGTTCCACACAACTTAAAAGATAAGTTTTTCTGAAATGTCCCCAATATTTATAAACAGAGAAGTAGAGGTTGATGAAGTTCCCACACACATGTTAAAATATTTAAAAGATACTGGCCGAACAAGAGGAGATGGAAAAAAATTGGTGGGATCTATGACCGCCACTAAAGTATTGCTGTACGCGCCACTGTTGAAATGGTATTTTAAAACACGGCCTACAAATAACTGGAGTTCATCGTGTTATAGATTATATTAGCGGAAAACCATTCGAATGGTTCGCAAAAGAAGTTACAGCCGCAAGACGAACGGGTGATGTAGAACCAAATAAGAAACCAGTAGCCGACATAATGAAATTATTATGAAACTCGTGTTGTGGAAAAATGATAGAGGCAACGGAGAGACATTTAAATACGACATATACACAAAACGAAACCTGTGTTGACAAAGCATTAAGATCTGCATTCTTTGACGATTTGGAAGAGATAGGAGATGCATACGAAATATCTTCAAAAAACCCAGGTGTGCGGTAAAGAGACCATTCCATTGTGGAATAGCGGTTTATCAACTAGCTAAATTGAGAATGTTGGAATTTTACTACGAATTTCTCGACAAATACGTAAAAAGAGAAGACTTTGAATTAATACAGATGGATACAGATAGTATGTATATAGGAGTTAGTGGAAAAACGATAGAGGAATTGATTAGACCTAACTTACTAGACGGGTTACTAGAAATGGTTGGCTTGGGATAAATGGAGCGAAAGAGAGCCCGGACTTTTCAAAATGGAATTTAGCGGAGATAGGGCGATAGCGTTATCTAGTAAGTGTTATTTTATAGAAAAATTTAATTCTATTAATAAAAACTCTGCGAAAGGAATGTCCAAGAGAACTAACAATTTAAATTGGGATAGATATAAACGAGTACTAAGTGAAACTACAGAAGATGGAAAACACATTATAGATGTAGCACAAAATAGGGGATTTAAAATGAAAGACGGTGTTATGAAAAAGTACTGTCAACAAAAAATTAGGACTCTCGGCATACTACGATAAAAGACGTGTGTTACCAGACGGAATACATACAGAACCTCTCTAATGATTTATTTAATAATTATAAAAAAATTAAGAAAATTAGCAATCTAAAGACTCTGACGATCCGGGGGTAGCTGGGTGTCAGAAGGCACCATAAGAAGTTCTTCGCGAACAAACCCTCGAGATGGCCCATCATCCAAATAGTAGAGCACGGGCTCATCAGGTTTGGTAATAGATCGATCTAGATGATATACATTGAGAGACCACACGGGATCAGTCGCGCGGTGGCTGCCACCTTCGAGCTCTCCCGGTTGATAGAGGTACCGGACGTCAATATCTGATGGAAGCCGTTGCTCCTCTAAACCAACGGGTCGCCCGCGCGAGACGGCAGAGGGCTCGCTCGTCACCCTTTTAAACTTCATAGCATCTACAGGCTTCTTACCTATCAATCTGGTCACCTCTCCGTTCAGTGCGGAGACCACGGCGGGCAGTCTGGCCACCCACTCGGTCGATCGCGAATGAGGGTCTACAAGTTCTTTGGCGTATTGGTGTCCGAACAGTCTCTCAGCCAGGGTTCGATTGAAGAGCTCCACGATCCCCTGGTCCCGGTGGATATTGACGCGGCCGCGTCTGACAGAAACTTCGTGCTTAGACAATAGATGAAAGACCGCGCCCATGAACTCGAGGCCGGGATCGACCTGGAGAAAATTCGGCCATTTGAGAGGACTCCTATTCGGGAGAGAGCCTCGGCCACCTCCTTAGACTCTTTAGTGGCCAACGGCTCAGCCTCCTTATAACGACTCGCTACGTCAACGATTGTCAGCGCGTACTTGTACGTCTTACGACCGACGCGATCGTGAGGGAGAAACAGGAGATCCGCTTGGTGAACTTGTTTCGGTACCGGCACATCGAATTTCGGGCGCGGAATATTGTGAGGCGCGGGTAAATAGATCTGCCAGATGGCCTGCTTCTTGAGCCATTCCTTGACAGCGTTTTCTGAAACCTTGGTCGCCGCCGCGAGGTTCTTGATGGCCGCGAGTCCCTTCCAGTACCCGCGGGGGCTATAGTACGCGTTCGCTAGCTTGCGCGTTAGGCAAACCGATAGTTTGGTATTAAGTTTGCGCGTGTTCATAGTATGCGATGTATTCTAATATATCGGACAATCTCCAACATGCCCTCGCCAGATCGTCCGGTAACTGCGTCGATAATAATAAACCTTTGTTGGAAGTACAATCGCGATTGTGGGTTAAGTTCTGAAGGAACTTGGGAAAATCTAATCCCCCAGGATTGGTGGAGGAATCTAACATCCGCTTTGCGAAAAGGGTGGCCGCTTTTTCGTCCTTCCGCCACGTCTCGAGAGAATCTCGGGCCAGACGAATCATACCCTTTGCACCAACCATGTGGTGTTTAAGGGCAGTGTAGCCTACATCAATCATAGCAAAATAAAGTTCATCAACTGACATCGTTCTATATATATATATTTATAAAAAAAGTTATTTAAAATAATTAATTTAAAATCTCGATTGGATATAGTAGCCGACGAATAACTGGTAGAATTCCAGCTTTAACTAGATAATCTCGGATCCAAACTGCGGCCGCTACATCTAAGGTCGCGAGCCCTACGTCTCTCACAGTAAAGTCCAATTTGGGAGCGGATCCTCCTAATGCCATCTTTGATAGTCGAGCATACCCGATACTGAAACCCGATATCACCACGGCGTGATAAAGCGCATTCACTAACATTTTACCATCTTCTTCAGCCATTATAATTATTGCATATAAATGGGGTCGCGATCAATGTTTAAATGGGGCGTATCCAATCGCGATTGGTGTTTCGTAACTTTCTTCTGAACACTGGCTGGTTGTTTTTTTGATAATATGGGATATTTCCACACGCACAGGGCACCAACAACTGCCAGACCACCACCAACAACCCAACTCCAATTCACGAATTTGGGTTCAATCGGATTCACCCAACTCCAACGGCAGTTGGTATTGGGTGTTGAGTGTGCTTCCAATTCGTGAATTGGGGGTGTTGTTGTACTCAACTCTGTCTTCAGATGTTTTGCTGTCTCCGTCCCCGATTGCAACGACTGTTTAGTCTTTCGAAGCTCAGCGAGTATTTTATCTTGTTTAACTTTTCGGATGGCAGCCGCCGCCCGCCCAGCTGCCTGTCTTTTGGGATTTTTTATATGCGGTATGTCATCCAGTGGCGGAGTAACACTCGGGTTCGATTGGGCTGGAGCAATCGGGTTCAACTCCGTCACTCTCGCGGGTGTGTCTTGTGTCATCATTTTCAAAATTATATTTTGTATTAATATTAGGGCTTATAGTTCGTGGGCATATATGTCCAAATTGACAGTGTTTACCCGTGGTCAACGCGGTTGTCAGCGGAGCTAAGTACATTCCAAAACTTGTGATAAATTGAGCAGCAGGCTGTTCTAAGAGTGTGACCTATAAAAGGGTCAGTCTCTAGATCGTCAATCAATCCCGCGGTGTTTGGTATAGGGAGAAGTATACTAACGGCGGTTGCGTACAAATGAATAGCCGCCGATCCGAGAGTTTTTGTCATCTCCGCACTAACCTAGATTCATATCGCGCATACATTTTATCGATCTCCGCATCTGACATCTTATCCACCTGAAAAACTGAGAGACGCCTACCGAGATAATGCTCCGATTGTCCCCCAGCAACCAGCGCAGCTAGCCGCTCTCGTCGCGCCGCATTTTCATTTTCATTCGGAGTCGTTGCACTCAACCCAATACAAACCGCCGTTGGAGTTGGAGTTCATTCCGATTGTTCTGTCGGATCATTATCTGTGTTGGCAGTCGGAGTTCAGGTTTCTTCCATTAGCTGATCGAGAAGTTCGTCGCAGTTCATTTTTCTTAAAATTAATTTAATTATTTCTAACAAGTCTCATCACTTTAACATATTGCCAAGCGCACCACCCGATACTTATGATCACCATTATGCTCGCAACAAAACTCGCAGCGGAGCACCAAATTGTTAACATTGTTAACCATTGTTCAGCATTTGTTCAACATTTGTTAAGCATTTGTTCAGCTTGTTCAGCATTGTTCAGCAATTGCTAAGCATTGTTAAGCATTTACTCGGCAATTACTAACGAGCGTTAAGTAATTGCTAATTAATTATAAAATTAATAGATAATTTCGTAAGCAGTTGGTTGATCAGTCTTTAGCAAAAGCTTGGCGTGCTTAGTTTCCGAAAGCATCTGTCGAACCTCCAGGCGCTCCTCGCGCGTTGGGATAACGTCATTCTCTCGAAGACAGTCATCGAATGAGTCTCGGTCCTTGCAGTGAAAGAGGGCGACCCATTTCGTTTGCTCGCGCAGATCCTTGAGGACGGCGTTGTACTTTTGAGTGGATATCCATACGCTTTGCCTAGCATAGCGGCCAGAAAATGTGAGCTCGGAGAGCATGTCCTTCTTTTTGGTCATCGCCGCCTTGGCCGAGCAATCATCAATCACGTATAGGGTGGGCTCACCCTGGAATTTTTGGTATAAACCACGCAGCCAATCGTGAAGCCTATCACCGGGGTCAATAACGTATACCTCAGGGTCGGTCCATATCCACGGGCGCCGCTGATAAGTATCGTTGTGCCGCACAGTGGGACACAGGATCACAATATGACGAAAGGCATCGCGGTAGGAGCCCTCGAGCAAGTCTAGGATGAAAACCGTTTTTCCACATCCTGTCTGCCCACATATTATGGCAGAGTGGGCATCTCCAATCGTGAATTGGTATTGATTGTTAATTTTCTTAAAATTAATTAATAAATAATTAGATTTAGTAGAGTGCTGAGACGTATCGGCCATCTTCGATGTTGAGTTGTGCGTCTGTAATTATATATAAGTACACGTTCAATGCCCGGCTCCGTCCGCCTCTTTGGTTATCTGGATCGTCACACCCTCAATAGCGTTCTCAACTTGGCGTCCGTTGCCGTGTATTTGGTCGTCGTCGCTGGCTCGCATGTCTAGCCATAACGCGTATTTGGTATTCAGGAACTCCGCGAGGGAGACGGCCCAGAGATGCAGGTCTTTGGCAACTGCTGCAACCTCCGGAGAGCGCTTAGAGCCGGCAGCAAACTGCTTTCTTACTTCGTCCCACTGCTCTGCTGGTGCGCGCGAAGACCCGCGCTGTAGAGTTGATTGGGTACTCCCTCTATCGTCACCTCTACCTTTGTGATTTTGGGGTTATAGAATTTGTCGGTTTTTCTAGCACCAAACGCGAACCGAGCATCCTCGAACAACATCAGTATACCTTTCATAGAGCGGGCGGGTACGTTGACATTAATATTCCACAATGTGTTGCCTTTGTCTTTCGTCATCTTGCGATGGCGAAGAACTCGGTCGTAAAGTATGGCAACGTGCCCGGCGTACTGGGTTCTGATCAATCGCGCGAGTTCGGGCATCGTGACCATGTCGTACTCCAGCGAAACATTATCGATCGTATACGTCGATAGCATGTCGCTGGCTATGAGAACTCGGCCGTAGTCGTTGAACGTTAGTTCGTATTCGAGGCGGTCAGCCAAAGCGCTCTGATAGTAGGGCATGTGACTCTCCAGCAACTCAAAGTCGAGCGGGATGTAGAAGCGGTTGCCGTAAGCGCCCGCGACCGCATTGTCACTCGCGTTGTTATCTGCCTTGTTAGCAGCCCCGATTCTAAGTCTGGTTACGTTCTTATTTTTGCTGGTGTCAATACCCTGATAGACAGCGTTTTCGCGCTCTTGCGCCGTCTTCCATAGGTCCTGATAACAATGGTAGACGTCGCTGTCGTCGATCGACATCACCTCATTACCAGAAATCTTTATCATGGTCTTCTTGACTATGGCGCGACCCAGGTTCTGAACGACGGTTCGGTCCTCGTCCGTCGACGTCAGCGAAATAGTGAAAGCGAGGCGAACAGTCCCCGGCACAATGACGTCGTTAGCTCCGAGGTTGGGGAAGCGGACTAACAGCTGCTGGTTCTGGTCGATCGTCGATGGGTTGTTCGTAATAACGACACTCTGTCTCACGCCTTTTGCCACGAGGGGCTCACGCAGTCTGCGGTATGGATTGAGTTTGCGACCGTATTGACTCGAAGACATAATTTAGTGAAACTATATTAAACCGTATGGTTTTGTCTTTAATACATAATTAATTTTAAGAAATTATAAATAAATGGCTGATTACGATAATGACATGTATGAAATCGGCAGAGACGATTACGTCGATGCGGATGATGATGACATAGATGATTATAATGACGAAACGCCCTTGATACAGACCCCAGTTCCAATCCAATCGCAATCGTGGGAATTAGGTGGCGCTACCAACAGCGTTGGTCAAAGTCGGGAATTACTCGAGGGAGCTGTAAACGACTACTACAACAGTTTAGCAGAAATCGGTCTGGTCCCGTCTGTCGGTCGCGACTACTCCAAGTTCGAATTGGATATGCGTGGTAGATTGCGACTAAAATCATTAAATATCCCGATCGTCAACACGATGACCGGTAAACCCCTATCGCTAAACACCATTGCCGGAAACCGGGGCGGTGGTGAAATCATAAGGAGCGAACTAGGACTTCCAGATTGGACGCGTGGTAAAACAATTATGCCGACCCGCGCTGTAGAGGCCCTACAGTCTACCGACGAAACGATGGCGAAAACGGCCGCCGATATAGAAACTGTTGAGCTCAGCGAACTCCCTCGAGTAGCCACCGGCGCTATTAACACGATGGAGACCACGTTCGGCGAAAACGAAATACTCGACGATGACCCACTGTTACCTCTTCTCGAACTCCGGGGCCTCGATAAGGTTATGCAAACGGTACGGTAGGGTGAACTGGTCCTTAACCTCCCCAAACTCTCGTCGCTGGATGAACATATCGCGCTAGAAGAAAGAAAACTGTAGGAAGCCGGTGGCGATAGAGAATCTACCGAGCGGATCACCGAACGCCTACAGTCGTTGCGTGATGAAAGAGCAGCTCGTTTGGAGGCTGCCTCGACTAACCGTGAGGCTCTCCGCACCCAAATAAGTCGGATCCGCGAAACAATCTCGAGGGTCCTGCACGAGGAGACGAAACTCGGTGAGCGTCTTCGCACTCTGTTCAGAGAACAGGGCATCACGATAGCAAGCATCCTCGTTGCTATCAGCATGACTATATCGACCATAGTTCTAGCTTTCACTGGTGGTGCGGCGCCACCACCCGCGCCAGCACCCACACCACCACCACCCGCGCCATCCGGCGGAGCCAAGGAGTGGATAAAAAAACAACTAAAAGCCCTGGCCAGTCTCCTGGCTAAATTAGCCGAAAAGGCGGCTGCGGCACTACCTGGACTGATCAGAAGTATCGTTTCTTACTTGCTATCTATATTATCAAAAACGGCCGGATGGCTAGCCAAAAATACCTGGGCTTTAATCGTGGCGATCGCCGGTCTCCTACTATTCTTCGCCAGATAGTTCCTAAAACCAAAGCATAAATAGTCCGATCGCCACGAGGGCGACGACGAGCGCTAATTTCTCCTCCTCGTGTGTTGTGCTTCCAATCTCGATTGGTGTTTCAACATTGTTAATGATTGGATTGGGGGAACTCGATGGTGCATCCAATTTACTAATTGGGGGTACTGGGTTCGATTGTGTTGAGGGATGTGTATCCATTTTGTGTTTTGGGGGTTTTATGAAATCGGTTCCACTTACAACACTGTTGAACCCGATCATGTTGGGGGTGCGCTTGATGATATCCACGTTCACGTTACCGTTGTGACCGATTTTTTGATTGGCGGTGGCGATTACGATTTGATTATTGCAACCGTCAACCGGGTCGTCTCGTAGTATCATATTGCTCGGCGCCATATAAAGACCTATTCCAAATACATAGTACTACTGTGTCTGGCAGTCTGCAAAACGTCTTGATAATTCTGGATCGCCTTCTCCAGGTCCACCTTAGCTGAGATGGCGTCCTCAACAAGTACCAATAACTGCTTTTGCGCGTCAAACGCCGTTCCGACTCCTATTATGAACTGCGAGTTTGCTTCTGTGCGCCGAGGATGGCCCAAACGTATACGCGAATGGAGTCGTTGAGGCGGGTAACACCGGCCTGTGTAAACCCTAGACCGTCATCCAATATAAAGGTTTCTATACCCTTCTGCACGTTTTCGTCTTGTAAAATATAATCGACGTGAGCTATTTTTGGTGCATTATACCAGCAGTAATCGTAATTACACTGTCTCTTTGTACTAACTTCAGACCCGAATGTCATTTTATTTACTACATAATCGGTGGCGGTCCAATTTTTATAACCTCTAACTGGGTTCACAACACGATTTGAATAGTAGAAACCAAAGGTTACATCTGGGGTGGCATACTTCGTGCTTGCACCGTAGTCTAGACCACTGAGATAAACAGTACCTAAACCTCCGGTGTCTGAAAATGGTTTTCTGTCTCCAATCCGAATCTTTTGAAACTTTTAAATTCGTTACATATCCGTTCGAACTCCTTACGGTTGTATGTGTTGGAAATGGGATTCCACCCGTCGTCTTGAGGTAGTGGAGTACCTAGTTCTTTGAGAATCCTCCTAATGGTATAATACACATGAAAGTTGTAGACGCTACTGCTTAACATGCTGTTACGGTCTGCTATGTGGTCTCTGAAAGAGACGCCACACCCGGTTGTGGCACACCACACGGCAAAATTTAGTTGGTTCTGCCAGAACTGCATAAGATTGTTGTTCCAGTTTGTTATGACATCCTGTGTAATGGTTTTAGGAAGTCTGTACTTTTCAAACATGTTAGTGAAATTTGTGTCGAAACCCATGCCCAAACTAGCTCTTATTGTGGGGTGCACAAGCTCACCAATGGTGTTCTTTTGCTTGTATTGATCTCCGACCGCGTACTTTGCATTAGAATTAAAGCTAAATGCTTTGGTATCCATTGAAAGATATTATTATGTTTGCTACTATCACTAATGTTCAAAAAGAGAGTTGTGAACTTCAAAAGTCAATCGACAACTGCTGCGGAAAACGTCGGGTAGGCCTCAGATCAATCACGTTCACGGTTGGATGGCAGAATGTGGGGAAGAGCGAAGGTTTTACTATGTGAAGGATGGACAACAATTCGGTGTAAAGCTGCCTCACGGACTGTGGGGAATAAGACAGCTCAAAGATTTTGTCAACTCAGAGCTTGACGGTATAATCAACCTCACAGTATCGAATGCTACCAGGCTCGCAACAATGACCATCAGCACTGATAATAAGGTAGTGGTCTCCCCGGGGTTGGGTATTCAACTCGGTTTTAGAGAGACATACTCCTCAAACAAAGGAATGTTTACCCAGGGTGAGTACGTCGGTGATAACCCGGTGGACTTCGCCTTCACGAAAACTCTCAGGGTGCACCTGGATCGGGTGAACACATCGTACAACACGGTAGACGGCACTCCCAGCACATTACTGAAAACCGTGCAAGCCAGCGACTGTTTCTATGGTGAGACTGTGACCTTAGACTTCCCACACCCCGAGATGAAAGTTTTGGAATCGGGACATATCCACGAATTTACGGTCTCTATTCTCGATGATCAAGCGAGAAAGTTGAAAAACGATTACCCGATTTCGGTAGTTCTCGAAATTTCTAATTGAGTATAGGTGCCCAATATTATAATTAATTTTATTATGAGTATATACGGACCAGGTAGTTCTTCCGATTGGGTGACAAATTCAAAGAATTTGGAACCGGCAGAAGGTGGATTCATCCCGACAGAGGGCGACTTTTTAACTACTGGAAAAACCAAGGCCTTGATAAATAAAACTATATCGAAGGTCACAAACGGGATTCACAGGAGTATATCAGATGTTAGAGTAGAAGTGCTGACGGCGACTGCACAAATTGAGGGAGTCCGAACAGATATTGAGACAGATCAGGCGGCTTATAAGGTGTTGCGCTCAGAGGACTCTCTCAACAGAGAAAGGGAACTAAACGAACTAGGTGAAAAAATAACCAAATTTCGAAAAGAGGCCCGGTTGGGGATTGATGAAGTCCGAGAAGACCACCAGGCGGACCTTACGGAGGCTTATGATGCGTTGCTCTTAAAGGACACTCTCATCAGTGAAGCGACACTTACCGAACTAGACGGGAAAATAACAAAATTTCGAAAAGAGACCAGGTCGGATATTGATAAAGTCCGAGAAGACCGCCAGGCGGCCCTTACGGAGGGTTATGATACGTTGCGCTTAGAGGACTCTCTCATCAGAGAAGCGGCACTTACCGAACTAGACAAAAAAATAACCAAATTTCGAAAAGAGGCCACGTCGGGTATTGAGAAAGCCCGAGAAGACCACCAGGCGGACCTTACGGAGGCTTATGAGGTGTTGCGCTCAGAGGACTCTCTCATCAGAGAAGCGGCGGTTGCCGAACTAGATAAAAAAATGACCAAATTTCGAAAAGAGACCCGGTCGGGTATTGATAAAGTCAGAGAAGACCACCAGTCGAACCTTGCGGAGGCCCTTGCGGAGGCTTATGATGCGTTGCGCTTAGAGGACTCTCTCCACAGAGAAGCTACACTTACTGAACTAGACGGGAAAATAGCCGAATTTCTGAAAGAGACCAGGTCGGGGGTTGAGGGGGTCCGAGAAGACCACAAGGAGGCCATTGCGGAGGTTTATGGGGCGTTGCGCTCAGAGGAATCTCTCAACAGAGAAGCGGCACTTACTGAACTAGACAAAAAAATAACCAAATTTCGAAAAGAGGCCCGGCCCGGTTGGGGGTTGAGGGGGTCCGAACGGGTATTGAGAAAGCCCGAGAAGACCACCAGGCGTACCTTACGGAGGTTTATAGGGTGTTGCGCTCAGAGGACTCTCTCATCATAGAAGCGGCGGTTGGTGAACTAGACGGAAAAATAACCGAATTTCAAAAAGAGGCCCGGTCGGGTGTTGAGAAAGCCCTAAAAGGCCACCAGGCTACCATTACGGAGGCTTATGATGCGTTGCGCTTAGAGGACTCTCTCAGCAGAGAAGCGACACTTACCGAACTAGACGGAAAGATAACCGAAGCTTCCATAAACTGAAACATGATCGTATAGCCGCGACCAAAGCTCTTGAGGAGGCCTCTTATAATATTCGTACTGAGGCATATAACGCAAACAGTGCGCTTGCCGGAATAGTGCGAACAATGAAAAAAAAAACGCTAAAACGTGCCATAACAGTTTGGGCTGAGAAGCGGGGCCCATTGGTTGAGGGCACTATGAATATTCGTTCGATGCCAAAGCGAGTAATAAATGTGGGGGATACACTATGACAGCTGCAGGTGAAGTTATCCGAATGGCGGTCTGCTCGGTTAATGGTAGTGGTAAACCTGTGGGCGCGGTCGCGATAAATATTGTAGTAGATGGGGAAGAACGGGGGTTTGGAGTCACTAAAATCTCTGGAGATAGTTCGACGGTGGTTTCGTTCGCCGGTGATGATCGAATTAGACTTTCCCAAGGTAGTGTTATTAACTTTGTCACGAAAATCGGTGACCCAGAGAGTTCTTCCACTATTGTCTCATTGTTAATTGAACTTATTTTGTAAATACTAATATATTGAAAATCATGAACGAATCACCGCTTCCAATTGTCAATACCACTCCATCAACACTGTGTACAATTAACGAAAGAAGTTCAGATTTTAGGTTGAATAGTATCGTCGCTATGCAGGATATTTTAGTTAGAGAATATACAAATAGAAAAAGAAACGCTAAAAATATAGACGCGCGTGAACACGGCTGAAGCATCTAGCACGGCTCTGGCGAGTGTTTCTGTGTTGTGTGGGGCGGGGACAGCTGCAACTATATCCACCATTATAACGGTTCCTGTAGCAGGGATTTTATTTGCGGTGTCGGCCGTTTCTGGTTTGTTGTGTATGGTAATTAGGGCGTCGGGTGGAAAACTCGAGAAAAAATGTAGAAAACATGATAGAATATCTGTTCTCGCCAGGTCGAAGAAAAATACCATCGACGTTATGGTGTCCAAAGCGTTGGCCGATAAGAAAAATAAAATATCAAATTTAGAGTTTGAATCCGTGGTGGAAGAAATGGGGAGATATGAACAATTAAAAAATGATATAAGAATCAAGGCGCGCGCCACCATGCCCAAAATTGAGTGTACCGATTGGGATAAATTTAGGGAAAAACTTGGAGATAAAGTCGGAAGAAATGTTACAGCACCATTATAAAATAATTTTTAAAAAAAATAAATAAATTTTTCTTATATTGGTGCAGTAAACAAATTTACATACCTATACAACATGTGTTTTTCACTGAGAATTACGCCGTAATCGCATAACAAATTCAGTCGAGGATTACACTGTAATCGCCTGTGTAAATTGATACACTCGGCTATAAATAACTGTCTGTTTACCTCGGCTATCAATTTACGCATGGTTCATAACCCGTGTAATTGAAACATTGTCGTAAATCGATACTTGTACAACACAAGGTAATGTTTATCATAACAGCCTTCGTGGTCGTGTGGGTTAAGGCGATAATGTATAGAGACGAGGGTCGTGGGTTCGAGCCTCGGTGGGAGCTAAATCTTTTATATTCTATCCCTACAAATGTGGTCGCTATGGTAAACAACTGCATGACAACGGCGTTCCTATCCGACCGCTCGAGGTTGATACAAAAATAAATTCAGATTGCCAGTTTGCATACCATCGATAAGGAAAAATACACTCGGCTATAAATTAATTATTTTTTTTTTTTTTTTCAATAATAATAATTTTTCAATATATATAAGCGATATCGTAGAAATGTACATTCGTAAACGAATCGTTGGGTTTTAA
This sequence comes from Conchocele bisecta, assembly GCA_029237695.1. Taxonomy (NCBI): domain Eukaryota; kingdom Metazoa; phylum Mollusca; class Bivalvia; order Lucinida; family Thyasiridae; genus Conchocele; species Conchocele bisecta. The sequence continues at coordinate 89,414,555 of CM055270.1, forward strand.
AATTTTTGTATAATACACCTTAGTTTCATATCCGATACGCATTATCTGTCTTAATGTTCGTATTTGCCTCTTGTATAGATGACATAATTGCCGGTATAATATTGGAAATGTAACGTTTTTATCGGAGCGTAATAAATTACGCTGGTATTTCATGTATTCGATATCACCTAGTGTTCTCATTTTATAGAATTTATATACAGGATTATAATCTCCGTAAGCTTCGTAAACTTCTTCAACACAGTCATTAAAAATTTCCAATTCAAATTGTATTGTATTATCCATTTTCTCTAATAATATTGGTACTTGTTTTTTCTGTTCAATTGGACGTGAAAAAAACATGATGTATTTATGACACCAATATATACTTTCAAAAGTCAATTACCAATATAATTGGGACTCCCTCTTTTCAAAATTATTTTCTCCAAAAATTCATAAATTTGCTGTCGGGAGACCCAATTTTCCTCGTTAACCATTTTTTTGATTTTCGGGGGTGGTGGGGGTATTATAGAGGGTTATAAATGATATCACGGTAGGTGGTATCATTTTGACTCCCTTACTACTACTCACGCGCATACGCGCTTACCATGGGTCGCGGTAATGAACTCATCCCCTATATACTACTATGTATATAATGATTAACTTTAACCGAATCACCCGACCAACATGTACCGACTAATTGGTGAACAATGTATATAATGATTAACTGTCACCATGATTATACGGTAGATCACACATATTAATTCAATTGTATATCAGAATAAGTATGAGTATGCTGGTGTATATTTGTTCTTCATGTCTGGAACGTGGAACATTGTCAGTGACATTTGTTTGTGCGAGAAATTGTGAAGCTTCAACATGCTCAAGGTCACGACTGTGTTTCTCGCGCAATAGCCCGCTATAATTTATTTGCGCTCCATAATTTGTGAAGAACAAAACAGATCATCAATACAGTTGACCGTCGAGTCAGTTTCAATTATATATGGGATACAATCTAATGCATTGTGACAAATTTGGATTTGAACGCGGATACGTTTTTGCCGTTGTTATATTTATTGACACCGGATGAATTTGTCCCTGTAATTCAAACGACCCTCACACGACACTACTATCGTGTAGAATCACACCAATGCCGTGTAACACCATACTACTGTGGTGTAGCACTACACGACACGACCTTAGTGTAGTGCAACACGACACGAGTGTTGTGTAACACGACACGAGTGTGGTCTAACACGACCCCGTCGTATTTGATTGGTCAAGGCAATCGTGCGTCCAAATTCTTGCATATCGTGTGGTATTTGGTGTCGTGTGCGTGCCGTGTGGAGACGGTGTCGTGTTCGTTCGTGTGTGCACTTACACGCTGACTATACTGTACCTGACCAACATGTACCGACTAAATGGTGAATAGTGTATATCCTGATGAACTGTAACCGAATTATCCGACCAACATGTACCGACTAAATGTTGAACAGTGTATATCATGATTAACTGTAACCGAATTATCCGACCAACATGTACCGACTAAATGGTGAACAGTGTATATCCAGATTAACTGTAACCGAATTACGCGACCAACATGTACTGACTAAATGGTGAACAGTGTATATCATGATTAATAGTAACCGAAATACCTGACAAACATGTACTGACTAAATGGTGAACAGTGTATATCCAGATTAACTGTAACCGAATTACGCGACCAACATGTACCGACTAAATGTTGAACAGTGTATATCGTGATTAACTGTAACCGAATTACCTGACAAACATGTACTGACTAAATGGTGAACAGTGTATATCCTGATCAACTGTAACCGAATTACCTGACCAACAATTACCGATCAATTATCCAAATAAAAACGTTTATAAAGTTACGTGATAATTGGGGTATACAAGTTTAACCTGATGTACGGCCCATGTTGTTATTGGATGCATGTAGCATACCAGCTTGATATAGCGTATTATTATGCTGAAGAACCGTACTTACTTCTGACAATCAGTATAAGCCATCCTTCTTGGAGTGTGCCACTAATGTTTGAGGTACATTTGTACGTGGCGGCGTCCGACATTGTGACGTCCGTGATGACGAGGTCCCGCTGGTTGGATGCGAAACTCAGCCGGTCGGCGTTGGGGAGGTTCGTGTTTAAATCCGAACTGTCTCTATAGTTATATATGGTATCACCTGGCGGTCCTTCCCACCCAGGATATATGTAAGCTCCCTGTAGTGGACATACAATGGTAGCTGTCGGGCCGACAAATGTAACAGCAGTCATCGTGATGTCTTGTCCATCCACGCACACGTTGATCATACACGAGAATACCGCCTGAAACAATACTTCCTTGAATGCAACTTTTAGTAGAACACAGTTCTATTATTGTATATTAGCAGCTTTTCTTCAACGATTAAACACATATGAATAAGGCGCGGCATGGATATATTGGTTAACACTTTCCTAATTATGTTTAGAAACCAGCAATCGGGAGAAGTAACCAGTGGCCAAAATGGGCCTCAGTCGCCCACATGACACGAGATGGCCGCGGCCGACATGTCGCGCCAGCCATTGCTTTAATAGCACATGTACATCGAAAATATTTAATCAAAACAAAAACTTTAACCATAAACTGTAACCAAAAACCTTAACCAAAAACGGTAACCGTACGCCAATGTGCCGACTATATCGCGCTGTCCGCAAACGGGTGCGACAAAAAATTGAACCAGAGCGATCGCCTCGTCAATACCTTCAATTTCATATGTGACATGACAATATCTGGACGAAATTAAATTAAATTCTAACCCACCCCCACCGTACCCCCATCAATGTATGATCCAGCGGCAACCATTTTAACAAATCTGAAAAAGCTATCGATCATTCAAGTTTCGTCGAAATTGATCTGACTGTTTATGAGACTTTTTAATAATTCAGTTAAGCTAATTAAGAGTGACAATCTTGAATAATGTGAAAATCTTCATTTAACATATCTGAAAATGCTTTACACAAGGACGATAACTGTTTATAACATAAATTGTGCCGGAATCGACCAAGCGGTTTGTGAGAAGAAGACGCAGAAATATATAAGAAAAATATCATCTTTGGACCTTTTGCTGTTCATCTTCGATGAAGTAAAACAATTTCACCAGAGTGATTTTCTCTTTCATACCTTCAATCTGATACATGCAATTACCATATTCGGTTAAAAGTGAATTCACCCCTATTTGACTTCCCCCCGTACGAACAACGGTGTCACGGCTGCCGAGAGATTTGACCGTAACATGATCATGCATGAGCATGTGTTAAAGTAAACATTGCAATAACCGCCAGAGAAGTGCATGCTTAAAACACGAAAAAGGTCAAGGTTGAAGAAACTTTTTGACATAAGAAAATGGCTAAGTGTTTCCACAACCATGTGAAGGTCAAATAGGTCAATGCCATGTTAATGACGGCATGAGTGTGTTACAAATGCTCACATGTATCACGTAATATTAAAGTTATATGATGGCGAAAAAACTTGCTTACATGTATCAAGTACCCAAAATTGAGACGATCCATCAAGTAATGTTAAAGTTATATGATGATGAAAAAACTTGCACACATGTTTTGAAGGAAAAATGGCTAAGTGTTTCCAGAACCATGTGAATGTCAAAAAGGTCAAGGTCATATTAATGGGGGCATGAGTGTGTTCCAAATGCTCAAATGTAGCAAATTGATTTTGAAGAAACTTGTAAAAACTTTTCGACGCAAAACAATGGCTAAGTGTTTCCACAAAAATGAGAAGGTAAATCAGGTCAATGTCATGTTAATGGTGGTGTGAGTGTGTTCAACATACTAACATATAGCTAGTAGTCCTGCCGAACTACCCGGATTTGGCGTATATACAATGGGTTTTTGGTGATTTTACATCTTCCTGACCTATATTATTGGACTCCGAAATGGCTGCCAGAAACAACAAAACCAGGTGTTTGAATCTTAATAGTCTGAAACCAAAATAATTGTCTGTAATTTGGTATACATGTAAAATGCTTTTATGCATGCAATGTGGACGTTATAAATGTGTCCTATAATGCAAATTGACATTCAAGATGGCCACCAATACCCTGCCTAATGTTGTCACAATGGCGTTAACAACTAAAATCTGTGTTGCAAATTTAATGCGTGCATTTCAATGGATATTGGATTTCATTTTGTGTTTCGTATAATGTATTTACTTATATGTTACTGACTAATATGCTAATTAAGTGGTGTTCAATATGGCCGCCACATTAATATATGCATGAATATGTGAGTAGTTTATAGTTATATCTGATACGTCAAACATATAATATGATAGGAGTTGTAATACTTACTCTGGGTACTATGTGGGATAGCATGGTGGTCGCCAGACCGGAAGTGTGTTTCATTCAGGTACTCCGGTTTCCTCCCGCATTAAGGATCATCCTAACGCTTCAGACAAAAACATTTGTATAAGTGTTCTCGTGTGGTTGTAAGCGATATAACAGGAAGTTTAAATAGTTCACCCGGTAAGGGGAAAGAGTCTGCACTTGTGGCAGAAATTACCAAATTTTGCCCAGATGATCTTTGCTATATCCACTTCAAGGTCTGATCACTTCAAGATCTGATCAAGTACTCACAATTTCGACTGGGGTAACAGCCAAATATTTGCCTAAATCCAAGATGGCAGCAAAATTACAATATGTGTTGATATCACCGTTTACAATTTAAATATTTCAGGATCCAAATTGATTATAGTCTAGTATTTGAACACATGGAATAAATTGACAATAGTTAAGAAGCAGTTTGACCTGTTCATATGTCCAAGATGACCGCCAAATGTCAAAATGTCCATATTTTATCACATATTTGCTATCAGTTGATAGTTTTAAGCGATGTAAAATGTTATATGCTGTTCACTGGACGCACAAACTCATCTGATTAAAACTACGATGTACATGGAATGTATTATTCATCTGCAAAGATCCATGATGGCCGCCGAATACCAATATTGTCGCACAACTTTCCACATGTGTTCATGCTCATTTGATCGAATAAAGCTATTTAGAAAGCTATATTCAGATGCTCGATGCACACAGTCGTTCTAATGAGTCTAATAAATAATTGAACATTAATTTGCATAAATACAAGATGGCCGCCAATACCAATATAGTCGTACAACATTCCACATGTGTTCATGTTTATTTTATATCATAGGCTATTTGGATGAGTGTGTTCCAAATGCTCCAGATTCATGTTTCTCGATGCATACCATCGTTCGTATGAGTCTATTAAATAATTTAACATTAGCATCATTCGCATAAATCCGAGATGCCCACCAAATATAAATAATTATATTATCATATCGTTTTTCTCAATTCAAATACTTAGGTGATATTTGAAATACATATATTATAATTTATTGCGTTTGAGTTGACAAACTGACTTGTTTTACAATGTCTTTGACATTCAACTTTGTCAATGTCCAGTAATATGCATATATCCAAGACAACCGCAATGAACAGGCTTCAAGTGTAATCAGTCATCATAGTATATTAGAGCTTACTTACACCCGCACATCGAACATTTTATAATGGCGGGGGCTATATCGTGTATATATTCAATTTGTTGTTTGATGCATTGTGTCGACATTGTGTAAACATTTCAAACTACCAGTAATAACAACATACGAACCAAATATATGGTAAGAATATCAATGTATATGTACACAATGGACACAACATCAATTGACTGTGGATTTTATTTGTTATGTTTTTGTTAATCATATTACAGTAAATAGTCAATATGCAGTCACAGTCAGTGCACTTGTTCGCTAACACTGATGATACGCTGTATGCATTGCCTAAGAAACTCAACATACAATACAAAGCAGCAACTAAATAATTTAAACTATCACGCGTAGTCTATGGTGCCTTACATTTAATAGAACATACGAATATTTGAGCTACTTATAACCTTAAAATATTTTATAGTTTTGGAATGGGTTTCAGCATTTGTTTTCATATTATCAAGGTGCGTAGATTAAGACTTCTCAAAATATGCCATCGTATCCATTTTCATAAACCTGTGCCAATATAGAACTTACCAGTATCCACGCCCGAATTAACTCCATATCCGAGGAACTCTATAAGATAGTTGTATTTTGTTCCAATCCTAGTCACACTGTGTATATATATATAAATTGTTATTCAATACAATAGGTTTGTTCGAACTGTATACACCACGTATACACAATCGTGGGTTAGGGTTAAGAGTACGTATGAATATACATATCGACTTCCTGATCTAAGACAGCTATCTATATTGTTACAAAATACTTGAATAAACGCTGTCACCAGTGTTACAAACGTGCGCCGCCGCTGACACCAGTAATACAACTTTTAGGGTAGAAGAAGAAAATAACTACAGTAGAAACTCCGAATACCGGACCCTCTAAATACCGGAATCCTCCCGAGACCGGACAATTTTCATAGTCCCTATTTAATTCCTTCTTTATTCAATATACTAAAAACCTCTGAATACCGGATCCTCTGAATTCCGGAAACCGGACGATTTTCCAAAAAAAAAGAAGACTTTTCAGCATAATTTTTTCTCTGGGACGGTATCAGAATTGTTAAAATCACCAAGCGCCCGCGGCAGGGGATAAATTTCACACATTGGTCGTGTTGGATTTCCTGTCAGACAGATGTGATAAGAGAGACGTTACGCATTTGACACGGTTCACAAGTCAAGTCACATGGTCGGGGCTGTTTATTTTCAAAAGGATGTTTTGTGTCTTACAACCTACAAATATTTCCGAGCATGTGATCGACGCGTGATATTGGAAAACCGACCAATTAAAACAATTGCTTCCCCCGACTTTCGTCAAAACAAAGATAGATACTCGATATTTACATTTACAAATCGGGCCGTGTTTGGTCTTGAATTAAATAGCGAAAAGCATGCCGCTATTTTCCATTGAAGACATAAATCGATTGATGCTGCTGTAATTGACGACGGCAGGTATGTAAGGTAATTATGAGGTCAAATAATCATTGAAAATTGCCGATTAGTCTTCGCTAATTGGAGTACACGTTTAGTGACAAACCCATTTACACACCGTATTATCGGCACTATCGGCACATAGGTCACGCAGACTGATCAGGTGACCAGCGTACAGTACATGTACATGTATATCAAGTCTTGAGTAAGAATAGTGAAAAACCTCTAAAAACCGGAAACCTCTCTAAACCGGACTTAACCACAGAACAACACAACTGCGTGAACACACCGCTTGCCACTGTTGTTAAACACACTAAGTTATACTGTTATTTCGTTGCCACCGGTGATATGTAATTACTCGCATAACACAATATATATGGGCAGCGCTCTGTGAAAACCAGCCTTAAAGGCCGTGGCTGAAAATACTCAATACATATCTTGGGGCATCATTATTCTTGAATGAAACAACACTGCTGAAACATTTAGAGAACATTTTCAGTATGCATGGGTTTAAATGCAGGACGGGGTGATTATGATCTGACACTGCTTAATAGGTAAACCGTTATGATGGTAGTTAATTAGTGTGAATGGACCCCAACAGACTGGACATGCCACTTGTAATGGCTGTCTGAAAATCCATCTGGATAGTGGCTGTACCAAGCAAGCCATTCTTCTGATAGCCAGCACATGAACGTTTACTATTGCACCAAGAGTATTATACCATCACATATTTAACAATGGAAATTGGCTTGAATATATTCCATACCAATCATATGAACATATCAAGTGTCAATCAAGTCAGATGCCCTAAAGCATAGGAATGTGGGGTGGGGGTCTATTGTTGCTCGTTTCTGTGTTCTCATGCTGACAGTATAGACCAATCTCTGTTTCGCTAGTATATCCGCATACTCTATGAGAGAGGAGGCAGGGCTTTGTGTTTTCCATTTCTGGCTATCTGACATATTGTTGTTTCAAGTCTTTCAGTATTATCATAATATATGCAGGAACAAAAGTCAAAAGCCATGTATTTGCATTGCTTTAAACCTTCAAACGCTGGAAACGAAAATTGTCGTCTGCTGCTCTTTTATATAATTATGATCTTCATTATCAGTAAAGACATTGTTTGTCAGCACGTTAGAATCCACATCCGCACCGAGTTGTGGTGTGTGTTGTGTGTGTGGTGGGGGGGGGGGGGGTGGCTGGTAGGCAGGTTGTCCGTCCATCCGTCCATTTGTCCGTCACGTTTTCCATTCGCCTAACTTCTGTACTGTATGACCTATTCAGTTGAAACTTCGTATACTTGTTCATTATCATCCATACTTTCATTATCTGCACCACCCATACTCTACCATTTCCAAGGTCAAGGTAAAATAACTTATAAATTTACATCCAGTCGACGTGTGCACGTTTTTCCATTATCCTATAGCTTGTTTGATCTACGACCAATTGACTGGAAACTTCATGTGTATGTTTCTTATTATCCATATTTGCATTCCCCACCACACTCCTGCTCTTCCCATGCCCAATTGCAAGGTCAAATAACTTTGAGTTTTCCGTCCTGTAGATGAGTGTGACTTTTTCTATTGTCCTGTTATTTTGTTACTGTAGAACCGATTGTCTTGACACTTCATGTGCATGTTTATTATCACCCATATTTCCATTCTCCACCCCACCCTTGCTCTCCACATTCTCATGGTCAATGTCTAATTGGCTTCAAACGTCAGGTGCATGTTTATTATCATCCATATTTTCATTTTACAGCCAGCATGCTCCCTCCCCCTTGGCATCGTTCAATGTCAACTAACTCTAAAATTCCCACTTCAATACATTCATTCCGTTATAAACTCTTTACCATATGAATGATTGACTTGACACTTCATAATCATCTTTGTCCATATTATCTTCAGTAGATGCATGCACATTCCTGTATTCTCCTATAACTTATTTACCGTATTGATGTGCATGTTTGTGATCCAGCCACCACAGCGATGGGATACATGCCGTTGGCGTTGTTCTTGTAATTATATTTGTATTATGAACTAATGGCAAATCAATACTATTTGTAAGACCCCTTTTTGTCAAACAGCCGTCCAGTTACATGTCATGTAGATGTACAAAGTACATATATTCGCATGTATTCGTATGCGATATTTACATGTGCAGTGGATCCGAACTGTAATAGAACACACTATGATGGCATTCGCGTGACAATTATCTACTTTTCACAAACTATGGGTCAAGTTCAATGGTTTCAGATCTAACAGTACATCCACTATGCAGCACAAAAGCCTGAGCCAGTGATCAGAATGAAACATACGTGACCTTCAATTAGCATGCCTTACTCTTTTTGACCGTCGCAAGATCGCTGAAACACTTGGCCATTTATTTACGTCTAAACGGTTGCAAGAATTTCTCCAGTAAATAAATTAAATACAAACATAATATCTATTTTTGCCTGATAATTTCATGTAGATTTGTCAGTAAGCGAGGCCCCCCTCCGTGAAGTGCTTGTAATTCTCGTCAGACCAACTGGGAGCAGGGAATCTGCATTTCAATCGGTAAGCTGCGATAATTACATTGCTCCACACTGCGGACACACTGGACTAAGTGATGGTCCATCCATATTTCGAGCACAAATTGCCGCTAATTGTTCGGTGTAAATATTGAAGCCCTGACTTTTGTAGTTATGATACTAAAAAACAATATATTTTCCCGGTCTAGTGCATAAATTAACTTCAGTAAGTAGTATATACTTTATAGTAAGTCATACGTTAAATATGCTCGCTGGGCGCTAAGTAAACTATAAAGGTTCGTTAATCAGGACCGCAAGAACTATTTGGATGATCAATGGATATTCCGTTGAAAGTTTGGAAATAAATAAAAAATAAACCGCCATGTTTAAATTCTATTTAATGTCTACTTACATTTATTTACCATTTTAATGCATATACATAGACACGACAATGACGCTAAATGGGACGTTTGCTTTGTCAAAACAGCGCAAAAATTATTTAATTATATGAGCCCCATTTCTCCAGTCAGTCACAGCCACACACATAATGTAGTATTGTCAATAGTCACTATTGAACAGAGAGAGGTAACATACCACATACACCAGCAGTTGTACCAGATTGTGTTCACTTGCATGTATCGTATTCATCAAACACCAGTATCAGAATGTTCTATCAATGAACAGAAAATTGTTGAAAACATACCATAATATTTGCCCACCGGTTTACATTAACATCATTAGCATGCAAACATACGGGCACTGGATGAGATAGGTAGCTGCGAGAAGCATAGCCGCTGATAATCCTGCGCATTTTGGTCTACGCTGTTCAACATTCATTCACTGCAACAGCCTTATCATACAGTACGACTGTGCAACACTTTCAGGATCTACAACGGTGGGAAATGTTGTCGGGTACCTTTTCCCAGCCAGCGGCCCTGATTTCATGGAGTTTGTTTTGAACCGGATATACATCGATCACCTTCCTACAATGTTTCAATATCGAGGCGGGATCCGTGGACCCCCGAACTCTTTAATACAATACCTTCGATGCTTTATTTCACTCAGTATACGACAATACACTACCCAATGTGGTAGAGGTTATAAGTTAACTATTAACAAGGCGATCACCAGCGAGTGTTTCACTACTAATGAAGGTCAATATCACCAAGGTCACGCGAATGACAAAGGTTGTGTAGCCATCAATGTGAGGAAGCTATTGATGTAGATTGGCAATGATCCGAATAAAAGATCAGGAGCTATTCAGGAGATATCCAACGTTATTTATAAATGTTGTCGCCTATGATGCGTATGACGATGCAGCCAGGATTGTGACCGCTATGTCTCACTTTCCACTAACGTGTGTGAGACAAAAATGAAACATATTGAATAGAAGAAATATTAGACTGATAACGTTACATCTATTTGGCAAAGTTTGATGAAGTACATGTAGTGTTGAGATGGAATGTTCTATTGTATGTCATAATGTGAACTCCAGCCGATGGACAAACATATAACTACTTTGGTTCTGCTATCAATTATGAAATGGAATAATCAACTAATCAAACTTTGATGCAGATTAACTTTTGATGCAGATTGACTGTGGTACAAGCAGGGTAAGTTGATCACAGAAAGCACCAGCAGCAAATAACATGAAGGAAATGGATAATGAAAGCACCGTGTGTCACGATTTGTAGCCGACGGTCTTCTTTATCATCCATCATTTGTAACATTGGTTACACAATACTAGAGCACAATAATCGAATAGCCTTGTAAGGACTATCGAATATATCTTCGTGTGTGAAATATCGCTCCCATGGAATACACCGCTGGAGAGAATAGCGCTTTATCCGAACCGTGCACGTACCACCAGTATTGGATTTTGCACCCGTTATATACGAGTGATTTACACTGTTTATGCAGACTTGGATGCTAGCCTGAATACCGAGTAGGTCATAATTATCTACTGATGACTGAATTATTTCAGATTAATTCACCAGATAGAGCTGTGTAGCATCTTGACAGGAAACTGGTGTATTTTTCGACGTGAAACATTTACGCCAGTGTTGACTGCAGCGCCAGTGAGCATAATAATAACAAAAGTAAACATGATAAAGGGCAATATTGTATTGCTAAAGCAATAATATACACGACACAGGTAAAACATATTACGCTGGAATATATTGAATTACGAAACATGTCACCGGGTAAATGAAAACAAGCACAATTCGGCAATATAAAACAGTTGCGACCTCTTCCAACCTTCCAACAATCACGATCTCCGTGTTCCTTCCAAGGTCAAACGAAACACGCCATGTGATTTTGTACCTAAGAACATATTCGATATCTCATGAAAAATATTTCAGCATTTAGGAAATTGACGACGAACGTTGACAAACTTTACATAGTAAATGTGGAAAATCTGACCTGTATGTGGCTGTGACTGGATAATTGGGGCTTATGGGGTCTGTGGCCAGTGTAGCTCGTGATCAAATAGCAAACTCTCGTAGCCGGATAACGATCAATACTGCTTGTTAGAAGCATGACAAGTGTTTCATAGGTGGAATGGCGAACAGTGCAGGCCCTGATCAGACCGCGGATGCGCAGGCTGATCTGGGGCTACACTGGTCGCACAGCCCATAAGCCCAATTTCTCCAGTCACAGCCACATTTGTCCAACACATGAATATGAATAACCTAATCTAAATATCAATGTCAAGCATATATATTGTTTGTTAGAAGCATGAGGGAAGTTTCCATGATGGAATGGTGAACAGTGCATAAGCCCCATTTCTCCAGTAACAACCACGAACTATGAAAAAACATTTTGCTGCTGGCTGTATGGTTACCAATTCGAGTGAACGGTGACCAACACAGTCCCTGAGCAGATTGAACGGATGTGGGGCTACACTGGTCGCGAACACAGGTTCTCTTTTGACACCAGCAGGCTAAACAGAAGAAACTTGATCGTTTTGTTTGTGTGAAAAAGACATGTAATTAGTAACACTGTTGGAAGATATGCATAAACATAAGTTGCCTTTTGTCGTATACCTGTATGCAGCTGGATACCGAGATAATACGTACAAGGAAGAACTTATCAACAGTGATTAACACAACGAGACCATTCGAATAAATACTAACTAGGGATGTTTTATCAGGAATCAAATATTACGTTTCTCAAATCATAATTCAAATATGCACTTTATCTATAAATAGTTTGATAATCGTCATATGGGCTGACCTGACCAGCTATTGATCGCGAAGCCTGTGTGTATTGACAACATAAACAGCTACGTATTATTATATATGAACCATGAAGTTTGGTTACATATCAATACTTGTAGGACACTTAAACAGGCAGCATAAATATGTCTTTCCTGCTTATGGAATGCTATCAGTGAAACCTCACTAAAGCGGACACCAACCAAATCAATACTAGGAATTAGAAATAATAATGTTGAAGACTAGAGTACCTCGTAAGTCAAATTGATTTATTTGAATAGGGGTGACACTATAATACACACATTATTTAATAGGTGTGGGCCGTTATTCTGCAATACTCCCGTACCGCCATACCGCAAATAATTACTTTACTCACTGTGCTTTACCGTGCTTCTGGGGGGCTTTATTTCCTTGAAGGAAATATTTCCTGCCAGACGTTCGCGAGATGTAATTGACGTCGCGTTATGGCGTTATTTACGGCGAAGAAGCATTTCATACGCTAACGTCAAAATTGTAAATTTTGGCAACGTTATAAGCTGGTCTGAGAGTAAATGTCACATTGTTCGAACAGCAAGTAATAAACAATGTATTCCACTACCATTTTGAAATACGGGATTTATTTCCCTTGACATCTGTAAATCCGACAAACAAACTCGTGATAGGCGCTCGTTTCTTTATCGGATTTCCAAATGTCTTGGGAAATAAATCCGTCATTTAAAAATGGTAATTGAATAAAGTATAGTTAATTACAGCTTGACTGTTGCGGGGTGGATGAGGCGACGGTGGCCAATGACGAGTTCTCGAGCACGGTATGGGCGGGTTCCCGGTGCGCGGACAAGATACCTGAGACGTGCTGCACGTCCGCCACCGAGGACAAGTATGCCACACACTCGGACACGGCCTGCACGCAGTCGTACACTGACTCACGGACAACGGTGCGCATTATACCGTGGGACATATCCAAACCGGACACCCTGGGAGTCGCCAGGATGTCCGGTTTGGAGAGGTCCCATTAAATCAGTTCTGTACTTTAGAGCCACGCATTACAATCAGAGTCATTTTTAATTGTGCTTATTCAAAATGTCGCCTCATTGGTAGGCTATTTTAATTTAGGTTTTTTTTTTTTTTTTATTTTAATATAGTGTGGTACTGGCAATTGCGCATTTCTTTTCATTTACTTTTAAATTTCTTTATAGGACAGATTCACACGTGTTCAGACTAGTAGATCGCTATATATATACTAGTAGATTGATATTATGCCCCATAATACACTTGGTGATGCTTGAATTAGGTTACACTCGTTGTAGAGTCACAATATAAAAATATATGTACTGTTTGTTTTAAATATTCTATTTTATTGAGTCTTACGTAATCATATACGAACTGTTATATGCTGGTGCGCGGCTACGTACCATGACATTTCAATCACTTTATACTTAATTATAACCAAGATAAAACAATGCATGTAAAATACAACACTAATCAAATATTATGTATTACAGTTTATATTTCCATGAATATCCATACATTCACAAGTGGATATACCCTTATGCATACATATAAATTACACTGAAATATCTAATAATTGTCCCATATAACCATACGTCTGTAAGGCAAATCAGCATATTCTATTAAGCAAAACTTTCCGCATGACTGCTTGTATAATCATCGCTGATAAATGGAAATATATTCTCAATTAACATATCTTCTCATCAACAAAAGTCCCGTCTCCTGCACTGAAATCAATATTGACAGCATATACAAAACATAATATGTTGTAGCGAATGCTCATGATTTAGAGGCCTCATATCAGCTATGTGTCAATGTTTAGCTTTACACGTTTCGCTTCCAGGTTAGCTCAAACCAGGTTAGTTGAAAATCCAGTCACGAGAATTGCGGTGTTGTACTGAAAAGTGGTTGTTTGGTTGATTTGTGTACATTATTTATCCATGAATCGCAATTGCAACTACCCAAATACGTGTCTCTGTTTGATCTCTTACGATCTTAAGGATATGTCGTATGTTGGTGTGTATAGACACGGACGGTGGGAACTTTTTGATATAATTCTGGATTAGCATAGAATAATCAACCACGTTCATTTTAATGCACTTAAAGTAATATATTGTATTACACATATGGTTGTAATATTACAATACACAGTTATGACACTTACACATACCATGTAAGGACATTATATGACTACAATATATATGATAACAGTGTATGGTAAGACCCAGAAACAATTCCCTTCTTAATTGTGATACGTATACATACATATGCATTCAATATACATGTAGATTGTATTATGACCGCATAATACATTTTTATAACTTGTATTCTTTCTATGTACCAAACAATCTCACGAATGACCTCAACATACGTTCCATCGTGAATTCACAACATATTGATCTCGATCGCATTATAGTTTAATATCCATGCTTATGTGACTCACAAATACTGACTCATTACATCCTTCCTATGTACATAGTACATGCCTACATGTACCTGTATATGACTTTTTGATATTATAGGTCATCCAAACGCGATTGTATTGTTAATAAACACAGCATATGCCGTTTATGAACTGAGATGTAACGGTCTGGATGACACCTTGCATTGAATTCGTAGAATAGAGAGTAATGTGAATATGGCTCACAAATACTGGTTATTTATTCATGCATGTACTTACATGGCCTAGCACATGGCTACCGGCATATGACTACTTAAATGACTACTTATTCCTTTATTTTGGGCAATAACAACATCATATGTCGTATATAAACAGAGATTCGATGACCATGATCACACCATTGACTCTACATATATACGATATGCATATGTTATATAATTCCCCAATTTCAAGTAATTGATTATGTCTCTTGCTACACCGACAAGCACACTCGCAGTGTCCATGTGCAGTGTTTCCAAGTTATTGGTATTCCATGTTCATGTTACTGTCGTCAATATTACGACTTTGTTAACATAATAAATGTGTCGATAAATACTTTTCAGATATAAATGGTGGGAATATAACGTATGCAAATGCAATTCAGTGTCTTCTATAGCGCACTAATGTGGACATTAGCATAATACTTATATAGCTCAAGATGCGATGGCGTGGTTTTCGATTTTATATCCAAAAAGCTAAGCATACTTCTTCGCTATGAAAGAACGCTGCTTTCATTATGTGGGAAGTGAATAATGGTAGTTGTTACGTAACCAGTCAAGTTCAGAATTCATCAACATCCCTTTGATATGTCAATCAATGTGCCTACCGTGTCGTGTACCGCATTAATACATTGATTATCGTGTTTCATAGATAGATAGTAGGCTTCGTTATAATGGAAAATGACACAATAGCCGCATCCGCATGGAATGTACGCTGTTTCGATGTATGCAACAGACCCGTCACCAGACATTTATGAAGGAATGAGTCTTTTCGATGGCTTGAATGGCCCGAGGTAGCTATGGGGTTACGGGGCCATGCTCTCCCAGACAATTGTGAAATCCAGATGGTCTGAAATACCATTTTATATATTCTCAGCAAAAACTGAGCACATACATGTAATATGACTCTCCTGCTTGCATCAATATTATAAAATGATTACGTATTGACAATAATTCTTATTTTAGTGCATGCAAGATGAAAGAGTGGATATCAAGGCACGACGAGGGAGGTTGGAGAGGGGGTCGTCCGACCGCACTTAATATAGATGTGTCAGAATTGAATCCATGTTGGCGGTCATCTTTGATTTAAGTTTGTTTGCGGCGACAGATAATTCGGTACAGTTTGGAACACAAGCCTCGCACTTTTAATATATTACAAATATGATTTCCAATTATGTTTCATTTCTGTACTACTTTGTCAATCAACAGCGCCTAAGAGCTTAAGCGATACTTAGCGGCCATCTTGACTATTTCAACATGGTCAAATAATAAGTATATTAGATGGACTCATTCATTTTTGCAAAGAACACATTCAATAATAACAAGAAAAGTCAAATAACTGAAATATAAATGTGCATGAAAATATAGCTATATATTTTTGTTATTCCACACACATTTACTGCACGTCTGTGTAAATATTTGGCGGCCATCTTATATGTATATGAATTTTTCAGTGGTGAATTGTTTTTATAAGTTATCAAAACGTATTTCTATGTATGTAAACGCATAATGTAAGTACCAAACGTCATATAATAATCAAGTCAGAATATATTTAAGACAAAATGTTGATACCTGGCGGCCATCTTGAAAATCGCAAAATACACACCGGTTTGAACCACCATAAAAATGAAGCGTCTCATATATGTCCTAAGGAAGAATATTCAACAATTTAAACAACTTTATCTGATATTTGAAGCATGATATGCACGTACATGTCCATCTACTGATATAAAATATGTTTTTGAACTCATTTGTCTCTTTGCACTTAATGACCTCAAAAGTGACCTTGTTCCACCTAATTTGATTGACCGACACCGGATTCATGTTCAGGAATATATGATGTATCAATCTAGCATAGTCGTTGCTTTTGCTCTCTTGGGTTGAACAGCCACTTCTCTTCAATGTGCCCCTCCACTATAATAGCCTCGTTTCTATGAAGTCAGTAAACAGGAGGCCGTTTTCACTAAACTGCATACGACTAAAATGTTCGTAAGTGCAAAATTATGATAGTCAATTTCACATTAACATTGTTTTCTTGTAAATAATTATTGGATTTACATTTATTGAGCATAGGCTGCATATGCAGCCTATGTTCAATAAATGTAAATCCATCAATAGAAATGTCCAGACGATGATAAAAATTACACTTTCGAACATTTTAGTCGTACGAAGTTTAGTGAAACGGCCCCCACTTATGTAAGATCCTCTATTTACAGACATGACTGTATTTCAGGGGTGCTACGACGTGTTCCGTGACGTCTTGTCCCAGTACCAGAAGGCGGCCATCATCTTCTGTGTCCTCCTGCTCGTCACGGAGGTAAACACGGGCCCCTAAACTCGACCTCCACCTTACGTAGCTCCGTTCTTCACTCATACGTGTAATTCTACTATGGCGTATGTTTTGTAAGCCCCCACCGCGATAGTAGAGGGTCATTTGGTGTTATATTTGTCCGTCCGGCAGTCAGACGCGACCATTGTAGCTCGTAAACGTTTAAACTGGAATATATAGATGCTTGATATGCATTGGACTTGGTATGCAGCTGCCTTATTGTGTGTGGGTTTGCATAGTAGCGTTCGATAATTGATTCGACACTGGGGTCATGGTTTGTTCCCCCCTTTGGACTTATATATTAAAGTTGGGGTCCCATCTGTTAGGCACAGAATGCTCTTTATTAGAATTAAATAAATGTGTAATTGTGCTACTATTCCACTAGTTTAACAATTAAGAGTATCCGCTATACATAGCGCGGTTGTATCAGGCTATGTTTATATACAAATGAGGTAGGACATTTTTAAATTATGTATATCAAATAAATGCGTCATCTGAATAAATAATTTATCGACACATTATAAAGTGGGATTATTGCACATAAATAAACAGACAATAAATTTTTTTTCGTTAAAATGTTAAGGAAACACGGTTATCGCCCTTGATATCAAGAGTGACAATTTATGATATAAAATGTAATTGACATATCCGGTAATGGTTAATCAATGTTTATTTTGCAAAATAAAAGTCTAAAGAATGGACGACACAAATTTTTTCCCTATATTACAACCTCGGATAATGCGAGTGCAGGTTTAAGAAAGTTCACATTTAAACTGGTAAAACGCTTAAATGGTGATAGGTGTATGCTTGATGCATGGTACGTGGCTTCCTTCTGTAGCCTGTTTCACCAACATTGCAAAGTATACGTATCTAGCAAAGTATACGTTGAGGGAGAAATCTTCAATTTTAGGAAATATTTATTATTTTTTATTATACTGAATTTATTAAATTATCACAGCCATTTTGGCTGTGATAATGTAATAAATTCAGTATAATAATTCTGCACACTTTTAATCATCAACTATATGCAGTCGTTAGTTCTATATGACATAATGCATTACTGGAAAAATAAATGATTACTCCCTCAAAGTATACTTTGCTAGAAAAGTATACTTTGCAATGTGGGTGAGATAGGCCACTGGCGTGTAGATGCGTACATTGGATTCCGAGTATTGAATTGACCGACAGGTGATGGATTTTCTCCCCAGTTTTGAAGTTCGCATTTTTACCTTGTTTTATTATCAAAGCGGTAGGTGGGCTTTCATGTCCTACGCAAAAGCTTCTCGTTTTTTGCTTGATGGCTTCTTGCCTCACTTGGATACTTTTTATATGTTATCTCCCTTGAGATAGCAAACATGTCACGCAAATATATATGGGGGCAGCCATATTGTTGTGTTACGCCTAAATGGCGAGTACGACCAAGAAAATAGTGCCCTGTGCCAACTTATCCTATGGCGTTTTGGTTTGCTTTGTATCTAAAACTCTACATATACTATTAACTATAGTCTTCACAGTTTTGGGCTCAGTTTACCAGTTATATTCTGGAAAATGCGAATCAAGACATTTCGTGCGTATGAATACAGCAGCTATTATCTTTAGTTCTCACAGTTAGGTAGCAGTGACCAGTTAGCCGCCAGTTTCGTACATTTTTTTTCTGGGAGTTTAAAACAATAATTTATTCTAGAGAAAACGTATGGATGGGAATGGGTTTGCACCATCACAGTACATGTTGCCTCTGGATGATGATGATAAAATATGCAACTTTCAGTCTCTAGTTCCGCAAGTGATCAGTTTTTGTGGAGACAACATATTTCAGTACTTTCAGTACTTTGATTTATTTACTACAGTGGCATAATGTCACGTGTGCTTGCAAATCAACATCATGTGTGATTGTGACTGGAGAAATGAGGCTTATGGGATTTGCGACCAGTGTAGATCCAGATCAGCCTGTGCATCCGCACAGTCTGATCAGGATCTGCACTGTTCGCCATTACATCAGTGAAACATCCGTCATGCTTCTAACAAGCAAAATAGATCATTATCAGGATACAGGAGTGTGGTATACGTTATTGGGAGTTGCACTGTTCGCTATTCCAGCAAAGAAATATCTGCCATACTTCTAACAAGTAATAGAGAATAGTAGGTTAGTGCCGTGAATGGAAAAACACATATGGCAAGGCTTAGGAAACGGGATGGGCGAGGCTATGCCGAGCACGTCCCGTTTCCGTGCCGCGCCAGATATTTTCCCATTTATCCCGGAAACACCTACAAATGGCTTTAAAATGCAAAACAAAAATAACCCCAGCCACCGCACATACTTCTAATACGCAGTGATTATGTCGTATTGACAGGATATCAAAAACGTTTCAAGCCACCGTGTTTCACATACGCATTGTGTTGACGGGATAAATATAGATCGTTATCAGGCTACATGACTGATTGTGTGGTATTTGACCAGTAGCCACACTGGTCACAACTCCCATAGGCCCCATTTCCCCAGTCACAGCCACAAATATCGCCGTACTTCATAGACACTGGTGCTGCACTCCGCGCCGGCGTAAAATGTTTCACGTCGAAATAGGCGCCGGATTCCTGACGAATTTCCACTCAGCTACATGCAAGAGACACTGCATAAACACATTAATACAGTTTTCAGCTTATAACCAGCGCAAGGTTGCCAGATAAAACATGCGTTTATGGGATATTTCTCTAGGTAGAGCTGAGTGAGTCCCGTCGGGGAAACGATGTCTCTTTCGACATGAAAACATTTAACGCCGGCACGGAGTGAGGTACCAGTGATATAGCAGTTATTCCTTGCCACAAATAGTAGTCTGCAATACCCTTACCCGTGTGACAGTGTATTAATGAGGGCTCGTATGTAGTTATTTCCCTTTGCAGATATATTTATAGAGATCCGGTCCTATATTGTATTTCAGCGTGTATCTCTTACTGAATAGCACAGAAAATTAGTTTTGCAAACAGAGTAGACCCATATCAGATGTGCAGTCTGTTCTGAGTATACACTGGTTGCAATACTATTAAAGGTACATGCCCGTAGGTACAAAATGTTCTTTATATCAGAGACATCATCGGAGACATTTTCTGGCAAAATAAACTGGCATTCACCATTACCCCACCTATTGATTGGCAATATTATACATTTTATATCGGACGTAAATGTACACACTGATATCGGGGGTGATAACCGTGTTTCCTTAAAATGTTAACGGCCATTACTATTTATTATCTGTATATAGTTTTTGATGTGCAATGGTCATACTTTATAATCTGTTTAAAATAGTATTTTGTCAGGTGACGCATTTTATTAGTATAAAGAATTAAACAATAGCATGCCTAATTTGCATATGATAGCCTGATACCACCGCGCGTCACTATCAGTAAAATAAATATTACTACATGATTATATCTGTATAGCGGACACTCGTAGATTTTAGACCTGGTGGAATAGTGACACAATTGTTCACTTATTTAATTCCTATAAAGACCAGTTTGTGCCTATTGAGTGGGCATGTACCTTTAATAAGTGTGTGAAAATATGAATCTGGCAAATACTGTATTTATATCAACACTAGTCGAAATCAATATTGACTCCTATAAACAACACATCATGCTACATCCACTCTTTGTACAAGCAATAAGGTCATTTTCCGTCAATGGTGTCAAAAAGTTGAGTACATGCGGAAATATATTCCGCAGGTACCCTGAAAATATTGTCAACTTTTGACTTTATTTATGAAAAATGTTGTAAATTTTGTAAACGTATTTAATGAAATTACGCAGATATCCGAAGGTACACGACCACATGGCGTGTCTCAAGTATGTAGCTGCGAGTTGAGAAATGGGGTTTATAGCATTTTCGACCATTGTAGCGAAACTGCGATATATCGTGACAATATTTGCCAAACTTTCTACATGTATATGTTCGTAAATGAACATTAGAATTCCGCATTTGCTACCAACATTTCGTCAATTCGACGCCATTTACAGAAACTATCACATATCGCGCATCTTCTTAGGTACAAAGTCACATGGCTTGTCGCATTTACCAATGACAAAACCCAGGTTCCTGAGCATGACTTTGAAGATATGAGATTGGTTAGGGCAGAAGTATGGACCCGTATCCCGCAAGCCGCCACAATAAACACGTTTACTTCTCCACTAAAAGCTATTATATTGAATGTCGAACTATCAGTGGTGACTACTCACGTTCGGTGACCTTTTTATTCATGTACACAACCCATATGTTGTTTCGTCGTCACTTATGTGCCATTAGATGAGTTACTGATAAAAACGTATGTTCATTATTTATGATGCAGGGATACATATCAATGTATACAAATTCCCCATGTTAAATCCCCATAGACATCTCTCTGTGAAGATGTCTGTGGGGATTAAACATGGGGAAATTGTTTTAATGCAATAAAATCAATATTTGACAAAATTTCACGAAATAAAAAGAAGACTCGTTCTTAAATTTTCCTTTATTTTAATATTATATAGACATATATCCTTTTTTTAATTGTTTATATAGCCCGTGGTTGTGGCTGGAAGAATGAGCTGGTGGCATGTAGGATATTCACATGTCTCATCTTCTAGAACACTCCTGAAGCCTGCTAAGTATCAAAATATAACTGGGTGACAGGTGCGAGAATGCGATGGGTACTTTAACGACCGGAGTTCACCCTTATCGGAATTCCAACTGGAGACCGGTTTGACCCTCGCATACGTCTTAGGCATTTTGTATGTGACTGTTGAATCTGGTTATATACCCCTTATGTGAATATTAAGATTATTCGTAATCCCTATTTTAGGGGAAGAGGCCAAGTGACTTTGGTGTGGTAGAACCCTGGCACCAGGACAGGTTATTCTAATTTCAGGGCTGAATATATTTTTTTTCGGTGTGAATATTCCGTTTTGATTTTGGCATTTCCCCAACACGGGATCGAACCCGTTTGCCCGGCCTTACATGACCTTAGCTGTTGATAGGCCGTTAAACACCAATAAACAAACAAACACAATGTAAGTTACATGTAGAAGCATGCATTATGAGTGAATGACGAACGGTGCATATCATGATCAGACAGTGCGGTTGCACAGGCTGATCAGGGGCTAGACTGGTCGCATAGCCCTTATACGCTCCAGTTATCTAGTAACATGGTCGTATATGAACATGTAATGACGGATCGTACATGTAGCTAGTTATTTCCCTTTGCAAATCTATTTATAGATATTCGGTCCTGTGCTGTATTTCAGCTTTTACTTCTTACTGAAACGCGCAAAAAATAGTTTTGCGAACAGAGTAGACCCAGATCAGACTGCACATATATGTGCAGTCTGATCTGAGTATACACTGATTGCAATAACATATATGTGCAGTCTGATCTGAGTATACACTGATTGCAATAACATATATGTGCAGTCTGATCTGAGTATACACTGATTGCAATAACATATATGTGCAGTCTGATCTGAGTATACACTGATTGCAATAACATAATATGTGCAGTCTGATCTGAGTATACACTTGATTGCAATAACATATGTGCAGTCTGATCTGAGTATACACTGATTGCAATAACATATATGTGCAGTCTGATCTGAGTATACACTGATTGCAATAACATATATGTGCAGTCTGATCTGAGTATACACTGATTGCAATAACATATATGTGCAGTCTGATCTGAGTATACACTGATTGCAATAACATGAATAAGTGATAAAATATGAATATGGCAAATAATGCAGTCCTGCATTCCGGTCCTAAATTATACAATTTGGACCGGATTTCTGTAAATAAATTAAAAGGGAGATAACTAGCTACGGTTCCCCATTATGTATACATGTTTTATTGCAATGCATATGACCACTGCAAGTAAATGAAAGTAGTGACACATGTAGGCCATCGTCGTACTTGTATCACCAGGTATGGTGTCAATTGAGGCGAAAATACATTATTTCACACTTGTAATGACAAATAAATTGTCACAAATAGTTAGGAGATATTATCTCCTAGATAGGACTTAGTAACTCCTAATTAGGAGTTAGTATCTCCTAATTAGGACATATTATCTGTGTCGATGTTAAATTTGCTTTTATCTCCTAATTAAGAGATACTAACTCCTAATTAGGATATATTGAGTCCTAATTAAATATACTAAGTCCTAATTAGGAGATACTTATTCATAATTATGAGATAGTAAGTCCTAATTAGGAGATAGTATCTCCTAATTTGGACTTAGTATAAATAGATTTTAGCATTGGCACAAGGACGTTTCCATATGATAGCGCCGAACATGACTACACGATAAAAGCCATTGCAAGTGCGGTACTATTGTTCATTAGCAACAATGTCTGTGCGAGAGTTGTCACAGTATAAAGGTGCGGTACCGGCTCTAATGAGCAGAAACATACTCCTCTGGGGCCCGTTTCACTAAACTTCGTACGACTAAAATGTTCGTAAGTGCAAAATTATGATAGTCTGTAAAGTTCACATTAACACCGTTTTCTTGTAAACAATTATTGGATTTATATATTTTATTGAGCATAGGCTGCATATGCAGCCTATGCTCAATAAATGTAAATCCATCAATTGAACTTTACAGACGATCCTAAATTTGCACTTGCGAACTTTATTTTAGTCGTAGGAAGTTTAGTGAAACTGGCCCCTGGTGCAGCACTAGGCCGAGAAACATTTGGCATGTTTGCAACATTCTGCGTTGAATATTGTCGCTCAGAATCAAAAATGCATGGACATGGTTACGTATTAATTGTATATTTACATTCCTGTCTATGTACATGTAAGACTGCGCATACATTTCCCCTTTGTGATATATATATTCACGTATTTGGCCAACTTGTTATATATTTTAGTACATGTACATGTAACCAGTCCTATTTATTCCACGCTTGTTGATTGCAATGTATATGTCTTGCATAATGTGTATGCTCCTCATGTTCGGTGTACAGTGGGACTTCCCAAAAACTGACACACTGGGGCTCTACCAGGGTGGTGAATCTCCCTAAAAATCACACACTGGGGATCTACCAGGGTGATGAATCCCCCTAAAACTGACACACTGGGGATCTACCAGTGTGGCGAACCTCCATAAAACGGGCACACTGGGGATCTACCAGGGTGGCGAACCACCCTAAAACGGACACACTGGGGATCTACCAAGGTGGCGAACCTCCATAAAACTGGCACACTGGGGATCTACCAGGGTGGCGAACCTCCCTAAAACGGACACACTGGGGATCTACCAGGGTGGCGAACCTCCCTAAAACGGACACACTGGAGATCTACCAGTGTGGCGAACCTCCCTAAAACGGACACTCTGGGGATCTACCAGGGTAGCGAACCTCCCTAAAACGAACACACTGGGGATCTACCAAGGTGGCGAACCTCCATAAAACGGACACACTGGGGATATACCAGTGTGGCGAACCACCCTAAAACTGACACACTGGGGATCTACCAGTGTGGCGAACCTCCCTAAAACGGACACACTGGGGATCTACCATGGTGGTGAACCTCTCTAAAACGGACACACTGGGGATCTACTAGAGTGGCTAACCTCCATAAAACGGAAACACTGGGGATCTACCAGTGTGGCGAACCTCCATAAAACGGACACACTTGGGATCTACCAGGGTGGTGAATATCCCTAAAACTGACACACTGGAGATCTACCAGTGTGGTGAATCTCCCTAAAACGGACACACTGGGGATCTACCAGAGTGGCGAACCTCTCTAAGACCGACACACTGGGGATCTACCAGGGTGGCGAACCTCTCTAAAACGGACACACTGGGGATCTACCATGGTGGTGAACCTCTCTAAAACGGACACACTGGGGATCTACCAGGGTGGCGAAACTCCTTAAAACGGACACACTGTAGATCTACCAGGGTGCCGAACCTCCATAAAACGGACACACTGGGGATCTACCAGGGTGGCGAACCTTCATAGAACGGACACACCGGGGATCTACCAGTGTGGCGAACCAACCTAAAACGGACACACTGGGGATCTACCAGGGTGGTGAATCTCCCTAAAACGGACACACTGGGGATCTACGAGGGTGGCGAAACTCCTTAAAACGGACACACTGGAGATCTACCAGGGTGGCGAACCTTCATAAAACGGACACACTGGGGATCTACCAGGGTGGCGAACCTCCATAAAATGGACACACTGGGGATCTACCAGGGTGGCGAAACTCCTTAAAACGGACACACTGGAGATCTACCAGGGTGGCGAACCTCCATAAAACGGACACACTGGGGATCTACCAGGGTGGCGAACCTCCATAAAACGGACACACCGGGGATCTACTAGAGTGGCGAACCTCCATAAAACGGACACACTGGGGATCTACCAGGGTGGCGAACCTCCATAAAACGGACACACTGGCGATCTACCAGGGTGGCGAACCTCCTTAAAACGGACACACTGGAGAACTACCAGGGTGGCGAAACTCCTTAAAACTGACACACTGGAGATCTACCAGGGTGGCGAACCTCCCTAAAACGGACACACTGGGGATCTACCAGGGTGGCGAACCTCCATAAAACGGACACACTGGGAATCTACCAGGGTGGCGAACCTCCATAAAACGGACACACTGGGTATCTACCAGGGTGGCGAACCTCCATAAAACGGACACACTGGGGATCTACCAGGGTGGCGAACCTTCATAAAACGGACACACTAGAGAAGTGATCTACCAGGGTGGCGAACCTCCATAAAACGGACACACTGGGGATCTACCAGCGTGGCGAACCTCCATAAAACGGGCACACTGGGGATCTACCAGGGTGGCGAACCTCCCTAAAACGGACACACTGGGGATCTACCAGGGTGTCTGTTTCATAGACGTTACAACGTACAGTGGAACCTCTCTAATCCGGACACCCTGGGAGGTTTCAATGTAAATCAATGCATTTTATAAGTATGAGCCATAGTCGTGCGCTATGCGATCATGAACAGACATTATCACCTGAGATAATTCTTGGTGTCCGGTTTAGAGAGGTTCCACTGTACCATCATGTGTATATTCATATTTCTATTTCCGCAATTGTCAGCTAGGTACACAGAAATATTACATATTAATTATATGAAACACTATGCAACGCAAACCGTCCATATGTTTGCATATTGGTCAGTGCCGGAACTACGTTTCACCTCGCAAAGTAGTTCCGTCTAACTCACCACTAATTTGTTTATTTCATTTATATTTTGTATATTTCCTAGGCGAATATAAATTGTGAGTGATGTACGTATATAATAAGAATGTATTTGATTTGTATGTGGATATGTGCCATTTCTTTCGTCGCGCAATGATATTGCGCTCCTAAAGTCGTGCAATATTGCACGATGTGGAACTTGTGCATGTCTCCACATACAAATCATATAATTATCAAGGTGCATGATCACGTGGTTACAACAACAACAACGTCGTCCACTCCAAAGTAAGTATTATTTGATATTTTCTTTAATATGCAACGGATTTTGATGAAATATGACGCAGCAAACGCGTTTTCATGAGTTGCAAAAACGATATAAGTGTGGGCGAAATTACAGAGACCACCAAATGCAGCTTAACAAGACACGTTTGATGCGCCATATTTCATCAAAATCCGTTACATAATAAGGACACTATAAAAGTATACGTACTTTGAATCGGAACTTTTTGTTGTTGTTGTTGTTAGTACCACGTGATCATACGCCTTGATTATAAGATGTCCGAGAACATGATTTGATTGGTCGAAGGAAACACATCATTACGACCTTACTGACGTCATTTCTCCATATATGGTAAACACGAGAGTGATGTAAACTACTGCTACCGAGTGGTGTAATTCACCGTTAGATTTCTGTAAGCTACTGGCTGAAATTTAAGAAACAGTGTTATTACACTGTGGAAGCCCATTTTATGCAAAAAACACCGGCATCATCGTTTGAAAACGGACACTACGATACATCAGATATTTAGGACGGTGTGAAGTCTGACAAAATACATTCATAATCAGCAGAAATGATTCCGCAATGAAATGAATGGCGTTCCGTGTAGTTCCAGATCATCTTCCGAGGATGACCATGCTGATTAGGGTCTATACATAAGTGAAAATGTCGTAAGGTCCGTTTCGTGAGCCATGGTTTCCATCTGGAGCTGCACCATTTAGTTATTATACTAATTAGATATATCGTTATTGCGATCTCCGTCAAACGCTTTACATGCCGTCGTTGCGTACATTGTTATAGTCCTATATTTTACTCATGTCCGCCTATTATATTGTAAACCCGAATGTTCTGTCTGTCAGGCCTGCGTTACAGACAGAACATTCGGGTTGTTTTATTGATATGTGTGAATATACTATTATTATTTGCCTACGGGATTGCATGTTGTTTTTCTTTGATCCCCAACCACAGCTCAGTGAAACCCATTTTATCTATGCTACATTTCGTCAGATATAATCAACAAGATACATATTATGAAAGATATCATGCAGGTAACTGTGATCTATCGATTATAGATTGTCCACTTATTATGAGATTCACGTAGGAAATCACATGCACACATGCAACTACATATTATTTCAATTTATAAAAACGGTAACTGGCAAATTTAACCCATTTCATTCTGATGATACGCCAGTTTATTCATGGAAAATCCTAAATATTTTGTGTACATATATATGTCATATATATGTGCTCAGATATATATGTCGTGAACACCATTTGAACTCTCGTCGAGTCGGTTCAAATGAGTGGTCACAACATATACTTTCATTGAGAATTAAAAAAAATTAAAAAAAAATAAAAAAATATTTAAAAGAAATCATACCCGTAAAGGTTCGCATGTAATGGGTTAATTCTTCGGTAAGTCGATTTCTTCTCATGTTAACTGTCACGTTCTCATTCATTATTTCTTCTTCTGCTACATGAGCGTGCTACTTGTTCTGGAGCTACGCTGGTCACAAGTCCCATTAAGCATGCTTTCTCCAGTCACATCCACATACAAATCGATAATACATATATTCGTGTTTCTGACATCATGTTGCATAACGTGTGGTCAAAACAAATCCGCGTATACTCTATACAACCTGATACGAGAAACACGAATATTCGTGGTGGTTAAAATACTTCTTGGAACAAATATCGCTATCCTACAAACAATAATAATCGTGTTTCTTATATATGGCCCTGACTAGTGAAATGGGGCTTATGGTATTTGTGACTAGGTTAGCTCCTGATCCAATAGCACACTCCTGTTGCGTGATAACTTTGCTTGTTAGAAACATGACGGATGTTTCATTGATGGAATACGACAAGTGTAGATCCTGATCAGACTGTGCGGATGCACAGGCTGATCTGGATCTGTACTGGTCGCAAAACCAGTAAGCCCCATTTCTCCAGTCACAGCTACATACCGGGTCGCATAGGATGTAACTTGCACAGTCCATTCCGGTGCACAGCACGTACATGTGAACTCGCCGACATAACCGAGATAACAATACGACATAATCAACAGTGAAGTACATCCGGGCCATGAAGTCTTTCCCATCATTAAGTATTTGACGGCTTGATGAACATTCATTTACTTGAATTCACATCAGCGAACAGTCGGTGGGCCTAATGGCCTAACGGTTAAATACAGTGGCTATCTAATACATGGCCGTCGTCAGGGGAGGTTCGATGGGTTCAACTACAGGTGGGCCTAATGGACTAACAGTTAAAGACAGTGGCCGTCAGCTACAAGGACGTCGTCAGCGGAGGTTCGATGGGTTCAACAACAGGCGGGCCTAGCGGCCAAACGGTTCAAGACGTTGACTCCTGCTACATGGGCGTCGTCAGCGGAGGCTATATGAGTTCAAGAACCGGCGGGCTAATGGCATAACGGTTCAAGACACAGGTGACTGAAAAACATCGCATGTCAGTATCATTTTTAGTATAAGCGTAAGGTCAGCAACGTAGTGAAACATGTGCATATTCAAACCCGTTAAAATGACAGGAATCGGTAGATTACTATAACAAGTTCCATGGAATATGTATAAACATACAGCATCCAGCTTCACAGTGCCGTTTACCGGGTTAAAATGTACACTGTGCATATGATATAGCACTAGTTTTGTCACCCCGTTCTCTCCAGAAAAAGTCGTCGAAATCGACGGACCCTGAACATATTAATAATGTATACAGATAGGCAGGTATTTCGTGGTATTGTCAGTCTCCCAGGGCATTGTCCAGACTATATCTATATTATATACGTAGATTAATATATCTAGAATGGAATGTGCACCATTCCAACTTCGTTGTGCCGAATAAGTGTGAATAAATCTGCGAATTAACATGTACTGTCGAAAACAATTTGGCTGCATTGTTACAGCAAAACTCGCGTGACGTGACGTCATTTCCAGAAAGAGCCAATCGGAACGCGCTTCGCTGTTCCAGGGGACCATCGATTTCGACGACATTTTGTGGGGAAGATTATGTGGAAAAATACTGCTGTAAAACAGACACCAAGTAGTGTTTAACCTGTTAAATGACACTGTGATGCTGAACGATGTCTTTTTACTAAATATCATCATGAAATGCTATGGTAAGGTAACAATTTCTATCATTTTAACGGGTTTGCTGACCTTTTTATTTACATTATAAACTAGTATCGCTGAATTTTTTCTGGCACCTGTGGTTGAAGACGTTGACTCTCTGCTACAAGGGCGTCGTCAGGAGAGGTGCAATGGGTTCAACAACATGCGGGCCTAATGGCCTAACGCTTCCAGACATTGGCTGTCTGCTACAAGGACGTCGTCAGAGGAGGTTCGATGGGTTTAACGACATGCGGGCATAATGACCTAACGCTTCAAGAAATTGGCCCTCTGCTACAAGGGCGTCGTCAGGGGAGGTTCGATGGGTTCGCCAACCGGCGGGCCTAATGGCCTAACGGTTCAAGACGTTGGCTCTCTGCTGCAAGGGCATCGTCAGGGGCGGGTCGATGGGTTCAACAACCGGCTGGCCTAATAGCATAACGCTTCCAGACATTGGCTCTCTGATACATGGGCGTCGTCAGGGGAGGTTCGATGTGTTCAACAACCTGCGGGCCTAATGGCCTAACGCTTCAAGACATTGGCTATATGCTACAAGGACGTCGTCAGGGGAGGTTCGATGGGTTCAACAACCGGCTGGCCTAATGGCCTAACGATTCAAGAAATTGGCCATCTGCTACATGGGCGTCGTCAGGGAAGGTTCGATGTGTTCAACAACCGGCGGGCCTAGTGGCCAAACGGTTCAAGACGTTGACTCCTGCTACATGGGCGTCGTCAGCGGAGGTTCGATGGATTCACCAACCGGTGTGCCTAATGGCATAACGACGTTGACTCTCTCCTACAAGGGCGTCGTCAGTGGAGGTACGAGGGTTTCAACAACCTGCGGGACGAATGGCATTACGCTTCAAGTCATTGGCTCTTTGCTACAAGGACAGTAGTATATAGGGAGTCAAAATGATACCACCTAACGGTGGTATCATTTCTCCTCCCTATATACTACTCCACCACCCCCCGAAAAAATCAAAAAAATTGGTTAACGAGGAAATTGTCTCCCACCAACCACGAAATATTCAAAATTGGTGTCATAAATACATCATTGTCACGTCCAATTGAACATATAAATTTATATTATATATATTATAACAAAATGGATAATAAAATACACAACGAATTGGACGTTTATAATGATTTGATGAAGGATTTTACGCTGTTGTTTCTACAGTATTAAAAACACGGTAAAATGACAATACTATGTGATATCGAATACATGAAATATCAGCGTAATTTATTACGCTGCGATTAAAAAACGTTGCATTTACAATATTAAACCGGCAATTATGTCGCCGGTGGTAATAAGTATCAAATTTATATAATGAAGCGACTAAATAGGATCGGAGAAACACTACCGAAACATTATCAAACTAATTTTATAAAACAGTTAAAATCAAAGATTCGTTTACGGATATGCGTTTCTACAATATCGCTTTTAACGAAGAAATTGGAAAATTATTAGAAGAAATTGAAAATTATTGAACAGAACTAATTTATGTTATAAGCAGACGACAATGTTCCAATTACACGTGTTATGAACATGTAAATTAGGTGTCCATTTTATAGAGAGATTACACGATTATGGTCTATCGCGTATAAAGATATTAATAATTTGTAAAAATTAAAATATACAAAAGCCTCCACTCGTGCACAACACCCCCAGCGACTGGGCAGATTTCTAGCCGGCGGCACCCAGCCACTGGGGTGTTGGGACCTTTCTTAAGCCCACGCATCTGTTGGCTCACATTCTGGGTCGCCTTGAACCCCATTGCCAATTACTCTATTAAGAGAAACCAGCGAAGTAAGACGAGCCTATGTGTGAATTTGGTTTTCCGAAATTGCAAAGCTCTTAGGCAGAAATCTTTTAGGCCGGCACCTTTGAGCTACAACAATTACATCGCCAAATACACACAAATATGCATAGACTGCTACCATTAAACAGACGAGACGGACGTCATACCGGATCAACAACATAGCACACACGAGATGAGACCAATTGTTGTAAGGTCAACACACATATATATACTCATCAGTTTCCTATACAACATACAAATTGGTGTGCATATTATAATTATTTATTAATACCTATTGGCGAAAGAAAACATGTGATGGTTCGTTATTTTGTTAATTTTATAATTAATTTTATATTTTTTTTTAATAATTTAAAGCTGAACACTCCCTATTATTACATAGTAATTAATTTATGTTGTAACGACAATGTTTCAATTACACGGGTTATGGCCCATGCGTAAATTGATAGCCGAGGTAAACAGAGCCGATAATTCTCAGTGAAAAACACATGTTGTATAGGTATGTAAATTTGTTTACTGCACCAATATAATTTTGAAAAAAATTATAAAATTAAGAATTTTTTTTTTTTTTTTAATTAATTATTATTTTTATTTTTTTTTTATTTTTTTTTTTTTTTTAATTATTTTTTTAAATTTTTTTTTAATTATTTTATAATGGTGCTGTAACATTTCCTCCGACTTTATTTCCAAGTTTTACCCTAAATTTATCCCAATCAGTACACTCAATTTTTGGCATGGTGGCGCGCGCCTTGATCCTTATATCATTTTTTAATTCTTCATATCTCCCCATTTCTTCCACCACGGATTCAAACTCTAAATTTGATATTTTCTTATCGGCCAACGCTTTGGACACCATAACGTCGATGCTATTTTTCTTAGACCTAGCGAGAACGGATATTCTATCATGTTTTCTATTTTTTTTCTCGAGTTTTCCACCCGCCGCCCTAATTACCATACAAAGTGTTCCAGATAAAACGGTAATTCCACTCAAAACCCCTGCAAGTGGAATCATTACAATTGTAGATAGCGTTGCAGCAGTCCCCGCCCCACACAACACAGAAACACTTGCCAGAACCGTACTAGATGCTTCAGCTATGTTTGCCGCGCGCCTATATTTATTAGAGTGTCTTTTTCTATTTGCACATTCTCTAACTAAAATATCCTGCATAGCGACGATATTATTCAACCTAAAATCTGAACTTTTTTCGTTAATTGAATACAGTGTTGGTGGGGAGTGGTATTGAGAGTTGAATACAGTGTTGGTGGAGTGGTATTGAGAGTTGGATACAGTGTTGGTGGATCGGTATTGACAATTGGAAGCGGTGATTCGTTCATAGTTAAATTTATTTCAATATATTAGTATTTACACAATAAGTTCAATTAACAATGAGACAATAGTGGAAGAACTCTCTGAGTCACCGATTTTCGTAACAAAGTTAATAACACTACCTTGGGAAAGTCTAATTCGATCATCACCGGAGAACGAAACCACCGTCGAACTATCTCCAGAGATTTTAGTGACTCCAACCCCCGTTCTTCCCATCTACTACAATATTTATCGCGACCGCGCCACAGGTTTACCATTAGCATTAACCGAGCAGACCGCCATTTGGATAACTTCACCTGCAGCTGTCATAGTGTATCCCCCATATTTATTACTCGCTTTGGCACCGAACGAATATTCATAGTGCCCACAACCAATGGGCCCCGCTTCTCAGCCCAAACTGTTATGACACGTTTTGGTGTTTTCATTGTTTTCACTATTCCGGCAAGCGCATTGTTTGCGTTATATGCCTCAGTACGAATCTCATAAGAGGCCTCCTCAAGAGCTTTGGTCGCGGCTATACGATCATGTTTCAGTTTATCGGTTATTTTTTCATCTAGTTCAGTAAGTGTCGCTTCTCTGTTGAGAGAGTCCTCTAAGCGCAACGCATCATAAGCCTCCGTAATGGTTGCCTGGTGGTCTTCTAAGGCTTTTTTATCAATACCCGACCGGGTCTCTTTTTGAAATTCGGTTATTTTTTCATCTAGTTTAGTAAGTGTCGCTTCTCTGTTGATAGAGTCCTCTAAGAGCAACACCCTATAAGCCTCCGTAATATCCGCCTGGTGGTCTTCTAGGGCTTTATCAATACCCGTTCGGACTCCATCAAGATCAAACCGGGTCTCTTTTTTAAATTCGGTTATTTTTTCATATAGGTCAGTAAGTGCCGCTTCTCTGTTGAGAGAGTCCTCTGAGCGTAAACGCCCCATAAGCCTCCGCAATGGCCTCTTTGTGATCTTCTCGGACCCCCTCAACCCCCGACCTGGTCTCTTTTATAAATTCGGCTATTTTGCCGTCTAGTTCGGTAAGTGTCGCTTCTTTGCTGTGAGAGTTCTCTAAGCGCAACGCATCATAAGCCTCCGCAATGGCCTCTGCAAGGTTCGACTGGTGGTCTTCTCGGACTTTATCAATACCCGACCTGGTCTCTTTTCGAAATTTGGTTATTTTTTTATCTAGTTCAGTAAGTGCCGCTTCTCTGATGAGAGTCCTCTGAGCGCAACACCTTCATAAGCCGTTCGTAAGGTCCGCCTGGTGGTCTTCTCGTGCTTTCTCAATACCCGACGTGGCCTCATTTCGAAAATCGATTATTTTCCCGTCTAATTCAGCAAGTGTAGCTTCTTTGCTGAGAGAGTCTTCTAAGCGCAACGCATCATAAACCTCCGTAATGTCAGCCTTACGGTCTTCTCGGGCTTTATCAATCCCCAACCGGGCCTCTTTTCTAAATTTGGTTATTTTTTTACCTAGTTCGTTTAGTTCCGTATGCGTTTCTTCACGACTTTGTGTATTCACAGCCAGGGCATATTCTCTAAGTTGTGATAGTAGACTCTTGTTAATCTCGTCCGTGGCCCTCGATATAGTTCTATTAATCAAGGCCTTTGTTTTTTGGGTAGTTAAAAAGTCGCCCTCTGTCGGGATGAATCCCCCTTCTCGCAGGTTCCAAATTATTTGAATTTGTCACCCAATCGGAAGAACTACCTGGTCCGTATATACTCATAATGTTGATAATATATATTACGAACATGCGTTTAATTCTAATTTTCTTAAAATTAATTAATTTGAAATTTCTAGGACGACCGAAATCGGGTAATCGTTCTTCAACTCTCGCCCTTTATCATCAAGAATATAAATCTTCAACTCGTGGATGTGTCCCGATTCCAAAACTTTCATCTCTGGGTGTGGGAAGTCTAACGTTACAGTCTCACCATAGAAACAATCGCTGGCGGGCACAGTTTTCAGTAATGTGCTGGGGGATCCGTCTATCGTGTTGTACGATGTGTTCACCCGATCCAGGTGCACCTGAGAGTTTTCGTGAAGGTGAAGTCCACCGGGTTATCACCGACGTACTCACCCGGGGTGAACACTCCTTTGTTTGAGGAGTATGTCTCTCTAAAACCGAGTTGAATACCCAACCCCGGGGAGACCACTACATCACTGCTGATGATCATTGTTGTGAGCCCGGTAACATTCGATACTGTGAGGTTGATTATACCGTCAAGCTCTGAGTTGACAAAATCTTTGAGCTGTCTTATTCCCCACAGTCCGTGAGGCAGCTTTACACCTAATTGTTGTCCATCCTTCACATAGTAAAACCCTTCACTCTTCCCCACATTCTGCCATCCAACCGTGAACGTGATTGATCTAAGGCCTACCCGGCGTTTTCCGCAGCAGTTGTCTATTAATTTTTGAAGTTCACAACTCCCTTTTTGAACATTAGTTATAGTAGCAAACATAATAATATCTTTCAATGGATACCAAAGCATTTAGCTTTAACTCTAATGTAAAGTACGCGGTCGGAGGTAAATACACACAAAAAGACGTTGTTAACCGCCTTGTACACCCAACCGTAACGGTTAGACCGGACAGTGGCTTTGCCACCAACTTCCCTAACATCTTTGAACAATATAGGTTGCCCAAGATTACTACGATGGAGGTGGTAAACGGCTGGAAAGCAACACCGATGCAGTTTTGGCAGAACCAAATAAATTTCGCTGTATGGTGCGCAACAGCCGGGTGTGGAGTTTCATATAAAGACCATCTGACATCCAAGAATGTCATGCTCCGAAGTGTCTACAACTTTCACGTGTATTATCTATTAGGAGGATTCTCAAAGAACTAGGTATTTCACTACCTCAAGACGACGCCTGGGATCCCATTTCCAACACATATAACCGTATGGCCTTTGAAAGACTGTGTAACGAATTTTACGTTTCAAAAGACGCGGACTGGAGACAGAAAGCATTTCCTACCAGCACCGGCCTCGGGGACGTTCTCATTCACGGCCAGTCCGGGAATTGGACACAGACTGATTTTAGACACGATCACTCCGGTGACCACATCGTCAGTCGGAACGCCGGGAATTTTGACCCCGCGACTATGACTTTCGGGACGGAAGTGTCTGGAGGTCGACACTGTGGCGTGTTTTCTTGTAAAATGTTACCTCCGAAACTGGCTCACGTCGATTACATACAGCAGGCTGCTGAGGTTCAGAACGCGTGGGGTACATTTATGTTAGATACGGGTCTAGGGTTCACGCAGGCCGGGGTTACTCGCGTCAACGACTCCATTCGCACGTACGTCTGGGCCATTCTCGGCGCACAGAAGCAAACTCGCAGTTCTATATGGGCATGGGCAGCTGGGAACACGTTTGATGCACAAAAACAATTTTTGGCACTTGTAGAGGACGCCATCTCAGCTAGGGTGGACCTGGAGAAGGCGATCCAGAATTATCAAGACGTTTTGCAGAATGCCAGCACCCCAGTAGACTATGTATTTGGAATAGGTCTTTATATGGCGCCGAGCAATATGATACTACGAGACGACCCGGTTGACGGTTACAATAATCATATCGTAATCGCCACCGCCAATCAAAAAATCGGCCACAACGGTAACGTGAACACGGATATCATCAAGCGCACCCCAACAGTGGAACCGATTTCATAAAACACAAAATAGGATACACCTCCCCCAATTCGTAAATCGAACCCAGTACCCCCAATTCGTAAATTGGATGCACCATCGAGTTCCATCAACAGACCAATCGCGATTGGAGAAACACAATCATCAACAATGTTGAAATTGGAAGCACAACACACGAGGAGGAGAAATTGGGTCTCGTCATCGCCCTCGTGGCGATCGGATTATTTACGCTTTGGTTGTAGGAACTCTCTGACAGAGAATAATAGGAGACCGGCGATTGCCACGATTAAAGCCCAGGTATTTTTGGCTAGCCATCCGGCCGTTTTTGATAATATAGATAGCAAGTAAGAAACGATACTTCCGATCAGTCCAGGTAGTGCGGCAGCCG
This sequence comes from Conchocele bisecta, assembly GCA_029237695.1. Lineage (NCBI taxonomy): Eukaryota > Metazoa > Mollusca > Bivalvia > Lucinida > Thyasiridae > Conchocele > Conchocele bisecta. The sequence continues at coordinate 89,452,050 of CM055270.1, forward strand.
CCTTTCCAGCTAATTTAGCTAGAAGACTGGCGAGGGCTTTTAGTTGTTTTTTTATCCACTCCTTGGCTCCACCGGATGGAGAGGGTGCTGGTGCTGGTGCTGGTGATGGAGCGGGTGGTAGCGCCGCACCACCAGTGAAAGTTAGAACTATGGTCGATATAGTCATGCCGATAGCAACGAGGATGCTTGCTATCGTGACGCCCTGCTCTCTGAACAGAGTGCGAAGACGCTCACCGAGTGTCGTCTCCTCGTGCAGGACCCTCGAGATTGATTCGCGGATCCGACTTATTTGTGTGCGGAGAGCCTCACGGTTAGCCGAGGCGGCCTCAAGCGAGCTTCTCTTTCATCCCGCAAAGACCGCAGGAGTTTGTTGATCCGCTCGGTAGATTCTCTATCGTCACCGGCTTCCTCCAGTTTTCTTTCTTCTAGCGCGATATGTTCATCCAGCGCCGTGAGTTTGGAGAGGTTAAGGACCAGTTCGCCCCGGACCGTTTGTAGAGCCTTATCGAGTCCACGGAGTTCTCGAAGAGGTAACGGTGGGTCATCGTTGAGTATTTTTCCCAATTGCGATTGGACGCTGAACGTGGTCTCCATAGTGTTAATAACGTCGGTGGCTATTTGAGGGACCTCGCTGAGCTCGACCGTTTCTATCGCGGTGGCCGTCTTCGCTATAGTTTCGTCGGTAGACTTTAGGGCCTCTACAGCGCGGGCCGGTATACTTGTTTTACCCCTCTTCTTAATCCGTGAATCCTAGTTCGTCCCTTATGAGTTGGCCACCGCCCCGGTTTCCTGCAATGGTGTTTAGTGATAGTGGTTTTCCGGTCCTCCCGTTAACTAATTGGACAGTTAGTGCTGCTCTTAGTCGCAATTTACCGCTCATAAATTTGAACTTGGAGTAGTCGCGACCGACAGAGGGGACCAGACCTTTTTCTGCTGCCAAATTGTTGTAGTAGTCGTTTACAGCTCCCTCAAGTAATTCCTGACTTTGACTAGTGGTAGCGTCACCCAATTGTGATTGGATTGGAACTGGAGTTTCTATGGTGGGTGTCGTGAGGGAATCCTCGAAGTTATCATCATCACCATCGAGGTAATCTTCTCGGTCGCCCGTAGTGCGATCGAATTCGTCCATGTAATCAGCCATATTTATAATTTTCTTAAAATTAATTATGTATTAAAGACAAAACCATACGGGTTTAATAGTTTCAATAATTTTGAAAAAATTAATTATGTCTTCGAGTCAATACGGTCGCAAACTCAATCCATACCGCAGACTGCGTGAGCCCCTCGGGGCAAAAGGCGTGAGACAGAGTGTCGTTATTACGAACAACCCATCGACGATCGACCAGAGACAGCAGCTCTTAGTCCGCTTCCCCAACCTCGGAGCTAACGACGTCATTGTTCCGGGTACTGTTCGCCTCGCTTTCACTATTTCGCTAACGTCGACGGACGCGGACCGAACCGTCGTTCAGAACTTGGGTCGCGCCATAGTCAAGAAGACTATGATAAAGATTTCTGGTAATGAGGTGATGTCGATCGATGACAGCGACGTCTACCATTGCTATCAGGACCTGTGGAAGACGTCACACGAGCTTGAAAACGCTGTCTATCAAGGTATTGACACCAGCAAAAATAAGAACGTAACCAAACTTAGAATCGGGGCTGCTAACAAGGCAGATAACAACGCGAGTGACAACGCGGTCGCGGGCGCTTACGGCAACCGCTTCTACATCCCGCTCGACTTTGAGTTGCTGGAGAGTCACATGCCCTACTATCAGAGCGCTTTGGCTGACCGCCTCGAATACGAACTAACGTTCAACGACTACGGCCGAGTTATCATAGCCACCGACCAGTTATCGACGTATACGATCGATAATGTTTCGCTGGAGTACGACATGGTCACGATGCCCGAACTAGCGCGATTGATCAGAACCCAGTACGCCGGGCGCGTTGCCATACTTTACGACCGAGTTTCTTCGCCATCGCAAGATGCCGAAAAAACAAAAGAAAAAAAAAACGACACATTGTGGAATATTAACGTCAACGTACCCGCCCGCTCGATGAAAGGTATACTGATGTTGTTCGAGGATGCTCGGTTCGCGTTCGGTGCTAGAAAAACCGACAGATTCTATAACCCCAAAATCACGAAGGTAGAGGTGACGATCGAGGGAGTCCCCAATCAACTCTACAGGCGCGGGTCTTCGCGCGCACCAGCAGTGGGATGAAGTAAGAAAGCAGTTTGCTGCCGGATCTAAGCGCTCTCCGGAGGTTGCAGCAGTTGCTAAAGACCTGCATCTCTCGGCCGTCTCCCTCGCGGAGTTCCTGAATACCAAATACGCGTTATGGCTAGACATGCGAGCCAGCGACGATGACCAAATACACGGTAGCGGACGCCAAGTTGAGAACGCTAGTGAGGGTGTGACGATCCAGATAACCAAAGAGGCGGACGGAGCCGGGCCATTGAACGTGTACTTATATATAATTACAGACGCACAACTCAACATCGAAGATGGTCGATACGTATCAGCGATCTACTGATTTAATAAAAAAATCATCTAACGATTTATTAATACATAATTTTGAAAAAATTAAGAAATCTAGCAATCAATACCAATTCACGATTGGAGATGCTCACTCCGCCATAATATGTGGGCAGACAGGATGTGGAAAAACGGTTTTCATCCTCAACTTACTCGAGGGATCCTACCGCGATGCCTTTCGTCACATTGTGATCCTATGTCCCACTGTGCGGCACAACGATACTTATCAGCGGTGCCCGTGGATATGGACCGACCCTGAGGTATACGTTATTGACCCCGGTGATAGGCTTCACGATTGGTTGCGTGGTTTATACCAAATATTTCAGGGCGAGCCCACCCTATACGTGATTGACGATTGCTCAGCCAAGGCGGCGATGACCAAAAAGAAGGAACACATGCTCTCCGAGCTCGCATTTTCTGGCCGCCATGCGAGGCAAAGCGTATGGATATCCACTCAAAAATACAACGCCGTCCTCAAGGATCTGCGCGAGCAAACGAAATGGGTCGCCCTCTTTCACTGCAAGGACCGAGACTCATTCGATGATGCTGTCTTCGAGAGAATGACGTTATCCCAACGCGCGAGGAGCGCCTGGAGGTTCGACAGATGCTTTCCGAAACTAAGCACGCCAAGCTTCTGCTAAAGACTGATCAACCAACTGCTTATAAAGTTATCAACTAAATCTAACGATTTATTTAATAATTAATAATTTTATTTTGAAAAAAATTAGGAAAATTGCAAAGTAATAAGCTATTGCAATGCTTAGCAATTGCTGAACAATGCTTAGCAAATGCTGAACAAATACTGAACAATGCTTAGCAATTGCTGAACAATGCTTAGCAAATGCTGAACAAATACTGAACAAATGCTGAACAATGCTTAGCAATTGCTGAACAAATGCTGAATAATGCTGAACAATGCTTAGCAATTGCTTAACAATGCTGAATAATGCTGAACAAATGCTGAATAATGCTGAATAATGCTGAACAAATGCTTAACAATGGTTAACAATGTTAACAATTTGGTGCTCCGCTGCGAGCTTTGTTGCGAGCATAATGGTGATCATAAGTATCGGGTGGTGCGCATTTATTATTTTAATAATTTTGAAAAAAAAAATTAAATAAATATGTTAAAGTGATGAGACTTGTTAGAATAGTTAAATTAATTTTAAGAAAAATGAACTGCGACGAACTTCTCGATCAGCTAATAGAAGAAACCTCAACTCCGACTGCCAACAATAATGATCCGACAGAGCAATCGGGATCTGGGTTGAGTGCAACGACTCCGAATGAAAATGAAAATGCGGCGCGACGAGAGCGGCTAGCTGCGCTGGTTGCTGGGGGACAATCGGAGCATTATCTCGGTAGGCGTCTCACAGTTTTTCAGGTGGATAAGATGTCAGATGCGGAGATTGATAAAATGTATGCGCGATACGAATCCAAATTGGGAGCAGAGATGACAAAAACTCTTGGATCGGCGGCTATTCATTTGTACGCTACCGCCGTTAGTAGACTTCTCCCTATACCAAACACCGAAGGGTTGATTCACGATCTAGAGACTGACCCTTTTATAGGACACACTCTTAGAACAACCTGCTGCTCAATTTATCACAAGTTTGGAATGTATTTAGCTCCGCTGACAACCGCGTTGACCACGGGTAAACACTGTCAATTTGGACATATATGCCCACGAACTATAAGCTCTAATATTAATATTATAAATGATGACACAAGACACACCCACGAGAGTGACGGAGTTGAACCAGATTGCTCCAACACAATCGAACCAGAGTGTTACTCCGCCACTGGATGACATACCGCATATAAAAAATCCCAAAAGACAGGCAGCTGGGAGGGCGGCGGCTGCCACCCGAAAAGTTAAACAAGATAAAATACTCGCCGAGCTTCGAGAGGCTAAACTCCAATCGAGATTGGGGTTGCAATCGGGGACGGGAGACAGCAAAACATCTGAATACAGAGTTGAGTACAACAACACCCCAATTCACGAATTGGAAGCACACTCAAATTCAAAGAATTTGTCACCCAATACCAACTACCGTTGGAGTTGGGCGAATCCGATTGAACCCAAATTCGTGAATTGGAGTTGGGTTGTTGGTGGTGGTCTGGCAGTTGTTGGTGCCCTGTGCGTGTGGAAATACCAGAAAAAACAACCAGCCAGTGTTCAGAAGAAAGTTACTAAACACCAATCATCAACAATGTTGAATTTGGATGCGCCCCATTTAAACATTGATCGCGACCCATTTTATATGCAATAATTATAACAATGGCTGAACAAGATGGTAAAATGTTAGTGAATGCGCTTTATCACGCCGTGGTGATATCGGGTTTCAGTATCGGGTATGCTCGACTATCAAAGATGGCCCTAGGAGGAACCGCTCCCAAATTGGACTTTACTGTGAGAGACGTAGGGCTCGCGACCTTAGATGTAGCGGCCGCAGTTTGGACCCGAGATTATCTAGTTAAAGCTGGAATTCTACCAGTTAATATATGGAAATAAATGGCTTCAATCGCAGTAATAGTAGGTGGTGCGCTTGTAAACGCATTGGCGTTCAGCGGTAGCAACTTTATATTCTCTAAAATGAAAAGCTCGAACGTGGATGAGGAGCGTAAGCGTCATGATTTAGCTGTAGAACAACTCAATAGCGCAAAGGAAGCATGGTCGAAAAAACGAACCGCCCATCTGGACTGGGTCAATGAAGAGCTTCGCCGCGAAAATCACGCCGCGCAAACTTTTCAGAACGTTGAAGAAGCCAACCGCGAGTACGCGCTGGCATATCCGCACAAAAGTCTCGATCCAATGGATCCCGAGCCCCAACTTTCAGATTTCTATGTACCGTCAGAGCCCCAAAAGGACCGCGAGATCGCGTTCATCATCGTGGGAATGGGTGTGGTGGGTCTCGCCGGCTATTTATATTCAATCGAGATTTTAAATTAATTAATTAAAACATTTTTTTTTTATAAAATATATATATATAGAACGATGTTAGTTGACGAACTTTATAAACGCTATGATTGATGTAGGCTACACTGCCCAAAAACATCGTTTACCTGGTGCAAAGAGTATGATTCGTCTGGCCCGAGATTGGATGAATTAGATTTCCCTCTCCTGTTCCAACCCAAACGCGATTGGGGCTGCAGCGAAACTTCCAACAAAGGTTTATTATTAACGACGCAGTTACCGGACGAACTGGCGAGGGCATGTTGGAGATTGTCCGATATATTAGAATACTTCGCATACGATGAACACGCGCAAACTTGATACCAAACTAACGCGCAAGCTGTCGAATACATACTATAGTCCACGCGGCTTACTGGAAGGGACTCGCGGCCATCAAGAACCTCGCGGCGGCGACCAAGGTTTCAGAAAACGCTGTCAAGGAATGGCTCAAGAAGCAGGCCATCTGGCAGATCTATTTACCCGCGCCTCACAATATTCCGCGCCCGAAATTCGACGTGCCGGTGCCGAACCAAGTTCACCAAGCGGATCTCCTGTTTCTCCCTCACGATCGCGTCGGTCGCAAAACGTACAAGTACGCACTGACAATCGTTGACGTAGCGAGTCGTTACAAGGGGGCTGAGCCGTTGGCCACTAAAGAGTCTAAGGAAGTGGCCGAGGCTCTTTCCCGAATATATAAGAGGAGTCCTCTCAAATGGCCGAATCTTCTCCAGGTCGATCCCGGCCGCGAGTTCATGGGCGCGGTCTCTCATCTATTGTCTAAGCATAAAGTTTCTATCAGACGCGGCCGCGTCAACATCCACCGGGACCAGGGGATCGTGGAACGCTTCAATCGAACCCTGGCTGAGAGACTGTTCGGACACCAATACGCTAAAGAACTTGTAGACCCTCATTCGCGATCGACCGAGTGGGTGGCCAGACTGCCCGCCGTGGTCTCCTCACTGAACGGAGAGGTGACCAGATTGATAGGTAAGAAGCCTGTAGATGCTATCAAGTTTAAAAGGGTGACGAGCAAGCCCTCTGCCGTCTCGCGCGGGCGACCCGTTGGTTTAGAGGAGCAGCGGCTTCCATCAGATATTGACGTCCGGTACCTCTATCAACCGGGAGAGCTCGAAGGTGGCAGCCGCCGCGCGACTGATCCAGTGTGGTCTCTCAATGTATATCATCTAGATCGATCTATTACCAAACCCGATGAGCCCGTGCTCTACTATTTGGATGATGGGCCATCTCGAGGGTTTGTTCGCGAAGAACTTCTTATAGTGTCTTCTGACACCCAGCTACCCCCGATTACTTAAATCAATAGAGGTTCTGTATGTATTCCGTCTGGTAACACGCGTCTTTTATCGTAGTATGCCGAGAGTCCTAATTTTTGTTGACAGTACGTTTTCATAACGCGTCTTTCATTTTAAATCCTCTATTTTGTGCTACATCTATAATGTGTTTTCCATCTTCTGTAGTTTCACTTAGTACTCGTTTATATCTATCCCAATTTAAATTGTTAGTTCTCTTGGACATTCCTTTCGCAGAGTTTTTATTAATTTTAATTTGTTCCAAATTATCTTTAGTGAAATTAATTTTTTCTACAAAATAACACTTACTAGATAACGCTATCGCCCTATCCCCGCTAAATTCCATTTTGAAAAGTCCGGGCTCTCTTTCGCTCATTTATCCCAAGCCAACCATTTATTTTTTTCTTTTTCAAAACTCGTCTAGTAAGTTAGGTCTAATCAATTCCTCTATCGTTTTTTTCCACTAACTCTATATACATACTATCTGTATCCATCTGTATTAATTCAAAGTCTTCTCTTTTTATGTATTTATCTAGAAATTCGTAGTAAAATTCCAACATTCTCAATTTAGCTAGTTGATAAACCGCTATTCCACAATGGAATGGTCTCTTTAGCGCACACCTGGGTTTTCTTGAAGATATTTCGTACGCATATCCTATCTCTTCCAAATCATCAAATACGCGGATCTTAATGCTTTGTCAACACAGGTTTCGTCTCGCGTATATGTCGTATTTAAATGTCTCTCCGTTGCCTCTATCATTTTTCCACAACACGAGTTTCCTAATAATTTCATTATGTCGGCTACTGGTTTCTTATTTGGTTCTACATCGCCTGTTCGTCTTGCGGCTGTAACTTCTTTTGCGAACCATTCGAAGGGTTTACCACTAATATAATCTATAACACGATGAACTCCCGTTATTTCTAGGCCGTGTTTTAAATACCATTTCAACAGTGGCGCGTACAGCAATACTTTAGTGGCGGTCATAGATCCCACCAATTTTCTTCCATTTCCTCTAGTTCTTCCAGTATCTTCCAAATATTTTTAACATGTGTGTGGGAACTTCATCAACCTCTACTTCTCTGTTTATAAATATTGGGGACATTTCAGAAAACTTATGTTTTAAGTTGTGTGGAACTTCTATATCCACCTCCGCAAACCCAAACCAGTCTCCAGATAAAACTCTTTTACAAAACTTTTTAATAAATTTAGGGTTATGTGGGGTATCTATATGGTGTATAGTTTCTCTCCCACACGGCATCTCATTTATTTAACGTAGATAAATTAACGCGTTTGCATCGTACCCCAAAACAGCCTTGCAAGGTTTGTTACTTTCATTTGATCTAATATTGGAAACACCGGCTTCTGCATAGCGTGTAAATACTATTGATGGACCACCAACTAGAGCGTCCTTCATCATTTCGTATGTTTCTTCTTTTGGTGCATATAGAGCATCCTCCGGTATAATCGTCTTTGAAGATTTTTGTTCTTTAATGGTTCCTCTCAATAAATATTGTATAGCTACTCCAGGTAGTGTTAACCGCATCTTTGAAAATATCCACACCTCTGTGTTTATAAAATTACACACATTTTTTCCACCGCTTCTAGGAACGGTGCTACATCTAAATCGTTATAATATTTCAACCAATCTCTGAAAGTTTTCATATTATTTTCTTCGAAAATTCTACGACATTTACTTAATTCTGTTTCATCTATTAACATTTTCCCAGATAGTTTGGAATACCAATTCTCTATATCCGGTAGTCCTGGGGTAATCCAGTTTGTCTGGAGAATCGAACCACTCATAAGGAAAGAAAGATTTCTGTCCTTTGCAGTCGTAGGCTTTTATCCAACTATCTAACTACACCAGGTCCTAGATAAAGTATTACATCAAGAAATCTAAATTCTGGAGTAAATAGAAATATTGTTGCGTTTTGCACGTTTTCCGACCATTACTTTCTTTGTTGTTGATGTCAGTTCGCCTACTAGGTATTTCTTTATTAAGTTTATATCGTACTTACTGCTGTTAAAACCTATAACCGGTACTTGCTCTATCCACTGTTCGATTTTGGCGATTTGGTTTTTACGTAAATATTCCGTATTAAACTTATATCTTGACCACACTTCTTCTCTTATAGCTTTTCCCTGACTTTCAAATCTTCTACGAATTTTTCTATAAGTTTTGCGGGATCTTTATCACAAATATGAGTTACTGTTCCTGAGAAATATCTCCTATACTAAACGCTTGCCGGAACGTGCTCAGCTTCGTACTCTAAACTATTACCGGTAGTTTCAACTTCTGGCTGGAGATATGCCTCAAAATCGTATACTATCTGATATGGATAAAGAGTAGTGTCACAACCGATCTTTATATCTTTACCCGTTCTTTGGAATTCGCATTCCCACATAACTACTAGGTTGAATTCTTTGCTTTTTCTAATAACTTTATCTCTTCTCATAGTGGATGCGCGTTCTTCTTTTCTATGCTTTGCATGAATCTCACACCCGTGCCAGTAACAGCCGTGATATTGATATACGGTATTGGTTTCTGGACAGTATCCATCTACCGGAGCTCCTAAAATCATCTTTCACCTCCGTGTCCGCACTGTTCGTGGTGAATGTGAATTCCCTCCCGCTTTTCCACAGAATACATCCAATCGATCGCCCCATAACTGTTAGAACCTTTTGGGTAAAACGCTTTCTCGAACGACGAACGCGGGCGCTCTAAATAATTACCATCACATATTACTTTTGTCTCACCTCTCATACATGTTGGTCCGTGTCTCTTCATATTACTCGCTTTCGTGAATTTCTGCTTGCAATTATCGCAGGCGTAAATTTTAGATAGGTTTTTAAGGTTTTTTATCAGAAATGCGTGATTATTAAACAGTCCTATTGTCATTGGTTTATTACCTCTTTCCTTATAGTGCGCTGGTACCTTTTTCAACCACCATACATTACATTCGGTGGGTTGATATACTTCTATACCGATTTTAAAAAACTCTTCAACCTTTTTCAGATCTGAAAAAGAAATTGGTGAAACCACATTACTACCGAAATATTGCTTACTAAGTTCTTTCGCCTTTTCTGTACATCTGTCAGGTCTGATCTTTTTATCAAGGTGCATAGCTAGACACCTGAACAGACAAAGGTCGTCATTATACTTATCTAAAGAATACATACCTTTTCTATTCCTCAACCATTCTGGAAGTTCTCCTCCTGCTGCTTCTTTGGATTGTAGTCCCAAATCTATTCCCTACTACCCTGTATTAGCTTTACAAACACCATCTACCCATCTTACAAACTTCCACTTTGTATTTGGTCTGTCTATTTTATCGGACATTATTCGTGTTTGCTCCTTATCTGACAGCCATTTTTTAACGGTTTTCATTGATGATAGTGGTTCGCTACCACCGAGATTTTTGTGAAATATTATAGTTTTAGGTTTTCCATTTTTAATTTCCTCCATATGTTCTAGCTTGTAAGAATATGAATATCTCAAATAAAAATTGGTTGTTAGATACGGAGCGAGTTTATCGGACATGCGTTCAGACTCGTTAATGTTAATGTTTTTACGAAAGGATAATGTAACTACCCGTCTTCCATTTCTACCTTTTCCAATGTTTCATCGTGAGCCCCCAATATTTCTTCACCTTTTTCCACTATCGCACTAACGATAGATTTTTTCTTATTATTATTTTGGATTTTCGTCTAATTTGGGACAAATTATTTGTGCTTGAAGGTTTGATTACACTAGCCCTTAACCCCGCAATACTTTCTTTTTGAATTCTGTTACCTACTTCCTCCGCTTTGGATATATCTTTAAAGGCTCCTCGTTTGTGGGCGCGGGTAAACCGCTTTCATAAACGCCTCATTCTTTGTGGCATTTATCAGCTTTGTCAACCCCCTAACTCTCAACCGTTTGACTATAAGTAATCCCTAGAGATTCGGCTTCTCTTCTCAAACTTTCTATTTCTGCTCTAGTTTTCTGACGTTATCATTATTTTCTGTAAACGCCTCATTCTTTGTGGCATTTATCAACTTTGTCAACCCCCTAACTCTCAACCGTTTACTATAAGTAATCCCTAGAGATTCGGCTTTTCTTCTCAAACTTTCTATTTCTGCTCTAGTTTCTGACGTTATCATATTTTCTGTAATATACTTTTGTATAACCTATGAAATTTATCTGTTCATTGGTCTTGATAACATTATGTTTTTTTTACGACCAATTGAATATAAACATAAACATATACATATATAATGGAGTGTGAGACTTGTTGTAAGACGTTTACGCGTAAAGACTATCTACGAAGGCATCTAGCGAGACGTAGAAAGTTTCCTTGTGTCCCCCCGCAATTTCAATGCCCCAGATGCCCTTGTAAATTCGTTAGTGCCCAAACTCTTTGTAGACATAAGCAACTACGCTGCCCTGTGGCTACAGGTGAACGTGGTAGACTAGAGCTGGTAGAATTAATTGCTGATCTACGGAATCAATTTAGCTATATCGGAGGAGGAAAATATGGTGTTGGAATATAGACTATTGCGCGAGGACGCATTTAAATCGGAAACTTATTAGAATAAATTCATAAATTGGTGTCAAAAATAAATCCTTTTTAAGACTATTGTTTTATCTGTTCAATTGGACGTGAAAAAAACATGATGTATTTATGACACCAATTTTGAATATTTCGTGGTTGGTGGGAGACAATTTCCTCGTTAACCAATTTTTGATTTTTCGGGGAGTGGTGGAGTAGTATATAGGGAGGAGAAATGATACCACCGTTAGGTGGTATCATTTTGACTCCCTATATACTACTAGGACGTCGTCAGGGGAGGTTCGATGGGCTCAACAACCTGCGGGCCTAATGGCATAACGTTTCATGACATTGGCTCTCTGCTACAAGGACGTCGTCAGTGCAGGTTCGATGGGTTCAACAATCTGCGGGCCTAATGGCATAACGTTTCATGACATTGGCTCTCTGCTACAAGGGCGTCGTCAGGGGAGGTACGATGGGTTCGCCAACCGGCGGGCCTAATGGCATAACGGTTAAAGACTTTGGTTCTCTGCTACAAGGACGTCGTCAGGGGAGGTTCGATGGGTTCGCCAACCGGCTGGCCCAATGGCCTCACGCTTCAAAACATTGGCTCACTGATACATTACATCGTCAGGGGAGGTTCGATGGGTTCTAATGGACTAACGGTTCAAGACCTTGGCTCTCTGATACATGGGCGTCGTCAGGGGAGGTTCGATGGGTTCGCCAATCGGCGGGACAAATGCCCTAACTGTTCACGACGTTGGCTCTTTGCTACAAGGATATCGTCAGGGTAGGGTCGATGGGTTCAACAACCGGCTGGCCTAATGGCCTAACGCTTCAAGACATTGGTTCTCTGATACATGGGCGTCGTCAGGGGAGGTTCAATGGGTTCGCAAACCGGCGGGCCTAATGGACTAACGGTTCAAGACCTTAACTGTCTAATACATGGGCGTCGTCAGTGGAGGTTCGACGGGTTCGCCAACCGGCGGGCCTAATGGCCTAACGGTTCAAGACGTTGGCTCTCTGCTACAATGGCGTCGTCAGGGGAGGTTCGATGGGTTCGCCAACCGGCGGGCCTAATGGCATAACGCTTGAACCATTGGCCCTCTGCTACAAGGGCGTCGTCAGGAGAGGGTCGATGTGTTCAAGAACCTGCGGGCCTAATGGCTTAACGCTTCTATACATTGGCTCTCTGCTACAAGGACGTCGTCAGGGGAGGTTCGATGGGTTCAACAACCGGCTGGCCTAATAGCCTAACGCTTCAAGACATTGGCCCTCTGCTACATGGGCGTCGTCAGGGGAGGTTCGATGGGTTCAACAACCGGCGGGCCTAGTGGCCAAACGGTTCAAGACGTTGACTCCTGCTACATGGGCGTCGTCAGCGGAGGTTCGATGGATTCACAAACCGGCGTGCCTAATGGCATAACGGTTCAAGACGTTGAATCTCTGCTACAAGGGCGTCGTCAGTGGAGGTACGATGGGTTCAACATCCTGCAGGACGAATGGCATAACGCTTCAAGACATTGACTCTGTGCTACAAGGACGTTATCAGGGGAGGTTCGATGGGTTCAATAACCTGCGGGCCTAATGGCCTAACGCTTCAAGACATTGGCTCTCTGCTACAAGGACGTCGTCAGGGGAGGTTCGATGGGTTCAACAACCTGCGGGCCTAATGACCCAACGCTTCAAGACAGTGACTCTCTGCTACAAGGGCGTCATCAGGGGATGTTCGATGGGTTCAACAACCTGCGGGCCTAATTGCCTAACGCTTCAAGACATTGGCTCTCTGCTACAAGGGCGTCGTCAGGTGAGCTTCCATGGGTTCAACAACCGGCAGGCCTAGTGGCCAAACGGTTCAAGACGTTGACTCCTGCTACATGGGCGTCGTCAGCGGAGGTTCGATGGATTCACCAACCGGCGTGCCTAATGGCATAACGCTTCAAGACGTTGACTCTCTGCTACAAGTGCGTCGTCAGCGATGGGTTCAACATCCTGCAGGACGAATGGCATAACGCTTCAAGACATTGGCTCTTTGCTACAAGTACGTTATCAGGGGAGGTTCGATGGGTTAAATAACCTGCGGGCCTAATGGCCTAACGCTTCAAGACATTGGCTCTCTGCTACAAGGACGTCGTCAGGTGAGGTTCGATGGGTTCAACAACCTGCGGGCCTAATGGCATAATGTTTCATGACATTGGCTCTCTGCTACAAGGACGTCGTCAGGGGAGGTTCGATGGGTTCAACAACCTGCGAGCCTAATGACCCAACGCTTCAGGACATTGACTCCCTGCTACAAGGGCGTCGTCATGGAAGGTTCTATGGTTCAGCAACCGGCGGGCATAATGGCCTAACTGTTCAAGATATTGGCTCTCGGCTACAAGGGCGTCGTCTGCGGAGGTTCTATGCGTTCAGCAACCGGCGGGCATAATGGCCTAACGGTTCAAGACATTGGCTCTCTGCTACAAGGGCGTCGTCAGGTGAGGTTCTATGCGTTCAGCAACCGGCGGGCATAATGGCATAACGGTTCAAGGCATTGGCTCTCTGCTACAAGGGCGTCGGCTGGGGAGGTTCTATGGATTCGCAAGGAATCCCTTTGTTTAGAGCTAGTAGGAGTTTGTTTATATAAATGAGGCCGACGATAGCCAGTTTCAGTGCATGAATAAGCAAACCTTATATTATTCAAATGCACTACCTACAAAACACGGTCAAGAGACGCCAAACTTAATGAAATATGTTAATTTTCAAAAGTACGCTTACACACGTCTTTTTGCCTAGTAGCTAGCTGTTGTCCAAATATGCCTAAATGCAGCATTCGGCTTATACAATACAACTTTCTGGGGCTGTGAAGCAACCGAAATATATAAGGGGTCCAGGGACAACCACTGAACAACTTACAGATTTCGGTGGCTTCACAGCTGAAATCGAACCCTCTTTTAAATAATTCTGTTGACGCCCATGAGCTATGAGCAGGAATTGAAGGCGCGAATTTTAAACAACAATTTAAATGTACAGTAGAACGTCTCTAAACCGGAAATCCACATGACTGATATGGTCAGCATTCTGAGAGGTTTTACTGTAATGTTGTCTAATGACAATGCATATTGCAAAGCAGGCATGCATGTCTTTAAGTGGGCATAAACGAAGTTTGCAGCGGAAAGATTCTAAACCGGACAATTATCGTATATTTGAACCCAAATGTACTTATGAGTAGCCAGAAAACATGTCGGGGATTGGTAAAATAATGTTTATAATACCGGAAAATTGCTAGTGTTGGGAAGTTTATTTAATCAAATATCGATGAGTATGCCAATTAACTTTATTTAAATAATTTAAACTGGAGGCCGTTTGACTAAACTTAGTACGACTAAAATGTTCGTAAGTGCAAAATTACTAACTACTGTTCGTTGCGTGTTTTGGCCATTACACGCAATCAATCCCGAAATAAATATCCACGTTTGCGTAATATCCACTCTCCCAGATTTTTTAAGTGACGAAATTGTGTCACTTTTAAAAATGTTTCGTTTTTCGACCATCCTCGTCGCTCTCCAGTTCCTTTTTGCCCCATCTTAAATTCCAATATATTGTTTTGATCAACAAATTTTTTGATGGAATGTAATCAAATAAAACTATTGAGAGAGTTACACTTGTTAATGGATGAAACAGTACACACATTTACAGTATGTTTTACATTTAATGTGCTTAATAGCCAGAGGTAGGTCGGCAGAAAGAAAAACTTGGACACTCAATAAATGCCGACTAGTGATGGTCGCACTGTCTGATGTGGATCTACACTGTTCTCACACGCAGTAAGACCGTTTTATTCCTGGCGAATAATACAGTTAATCATAGGGGTTGTGTACACTGTATACTTGTCGGTGAATGTTACGGCCAGGTCACATTTAATCGTCACTACATTGTACAATGAACTATGGATATCCTGAATGGGTTTCCTGAATAATTAATGGAGCTTTATAAAGTATTGTATACTCGCTACGACGACACGTTGAGCCGTGTGAACATCCGGACAGACGGACGGACAGTCGGGTGGAGGTTTGCATCGTCCCGCGGCTGAGAGCATAACTGGATATCGGTGAGTTATTGTTACCAATTTAAAATTATTTATATTTGTGACTGTGACTGGATAAATGGCGGATGCACAGGCTGATCAGGATCTGCGCTGTTCGCCATACCATCAATTCAGCATCCGTCATTCATTTGACTAGCAATATATATCGTTATCAGGCAACAGGAGTGGGTCTACACTGGTCACACATCGCATAAGTCCGATTCTTCCAGTCACATCCACATACAGAACGGAACAGAACATACCATTTTTGGATTAAGTTCTTGTACATGTATGTGTGTATGTTTTATGTTTATTGCATGTTCTACAATAACCTATCCAATATGTTATTAATTGCAAAATAATATATAAGTATAGCGTTCTTTTCGACACCACGCCCATACCCCCACTCACCCATGTATCTATTTCATGACATGCTAAAAGTAGAAGAAACTTTAATTATATGACTTGGCTTTAATCATGGCGAAACACAATAGTGAATACATGTACTTATCTAATCAATATGGGAGGGTCATATCATAAACAAATACAGCAAAACTGATTAAATTACATTCTTATCCTGGGGCCCGTTTCACTAAAGTTCGTACGACTAAATATTCGCCAGTCACAGCCTGAAATACATTAGCCTGGGAATACTAGTTTTAGCCTTAATATTCGCCAGTCACAGCCACAAACACACTAGCCTGCATAGGCGTAGGAGCAGGGGGGGGGCAGGGGGGACAAGCCCCCCCCCCCCCCCCCCAATATAGAGAGTGTGGGGGCCGGGGGCCAGAGTATGTTTTGGCCCCTCCAATAATTGCACGAAATTGTGTGTATGTATCGTCATGTATGCTGTTGTTCATATATATATATGAGACAATGTCAAGCTAAAGTTTGTGAATAATTTCACCCTAAGTTCGTACGACAGTTCTTTTTATCATGCAGAGACTGACATAAGAGAGCAAGCGTTTACTGGAAGTATGTTGGTGTCGCGAAAAATAAGTGCGGGTTTTACAGACATGTAGATCTCTACAACAACAACAACAACATTTCTGTGGAACTATAGTTTGATTTTCGATTTTTTTTTGGTTGGCCAATGCTTTTTACAAAATCTCCGGCGCGGATACAGGGGGGGGGTCAGGACCCACCCCCGGGGGGGGGGGGGTCAGGACCCACCCCCCCCCTCCCCCCCCCCCCCCACCCCCCCCCTGCTCCCGAATGTGAATTTGTGGTCTAGGTGTCAGGAAATCGCATCTGCGGCGATCTGGCATTTAAAAATGTCTGTATCCGCGCCTGAATCTTAGTTGCAGCCAAATTTGTAGTAAGTAATTACTTACACTATTTGCATACAAGATAACAGAAGACAAGGATTATCTGTCAGCTTTATAACAATAATCGTAAACTTGAACATGTGTTCATAGAACACGGATGCGACGTCACGTGGGGCTAATGTAATGAACTGGGATATAAACGCAATACGTTGAATGGGCGTTTCCATTATGAATTTAAGGACAGTGTAAATATTATGAATTTGACGTGGTCAAGCAGTCACGTCTGCAGACATTTCTTGTCTGGACCATCTTAACCCTTAGACGGCTACGCACAACTATTGTCGTCTGCTGTTACTTTTATATTTTGCCTTATTTCTCAGTAAAAACATGTTTTGACAGCACTTTGCATGATGTTGTAAATTATTCTAAAGTTTTGTTAAAGCATGGTGATAAAACTGGAAAATAAACAACAGACGACAAAATATTAAGATAGCGGTGTAAGGGTTAAGTTGAATAGCGTGTGCAATATTTTAATAAAACTTCACACACGCATACAATATATTGAGTCAAAGGCGGTGTCCTACGCAAGAATGACTATTCTAGCATCGCTAATTTGGATAATTTCATCGTTATTTTTTAGTTATTGCTCTTTTTCTTTTCTTTTTTTTTATTTCTTGTCCAGAGCATAAGTTGAATATCGTATGGAATATTTAAAAAAAAAAATTCACACATTCATAGATATCGTGTCAACGATGTGAGATTTCTCTTTTGGAGTTATGTCCATTTGTTTCTTTTTACATAGGATGTTTACAGCCTGTGTTATAGTTTCGTTCGTGTGAACCAGATCAAAGAACTACTTTTTGTGGAGATTCGGATGAACATTTTCAACGACCTGTTTTTAGCTCGCCTGTACGAAGTACGGAAGAGCTTATGGCATACCCTCGGCGTCGTCGGCGTTCACAAACTTAACGTAGGGATAAATGTCTTATAACTTCTGTTTCCTTTCATGCAGCACTTTGCTATTTCATACATGCATTCCTCAGATGGCCCTTCATCGTGCTGTAGCAAATCCATGTCCCAGCACTCAACCCTTATCCCAAGGTCAAGGTCACAAACAAAGTCTCAGGTACGTTTTTATCTTTGGCTCTTTTGTTACCTGGGAGTTGAATTGATTTATTGGCCATTATAAAAGTAGTAAGATTATTACTGATCCTACTGATTTTTGGAGGGGGCCAAGTGATTCTGGTGTGGCGAGGACCTGGCACCAGATCAGGATTATTCTGATTTCAGGGTTGAATATATAGTTTGTATTGCTATGCCCCCGCCACCGAATGGTGGGGCGGGCATATAGTGTTACCGGCGTCCGTACGTCCAGCACATGAAAGGAATACAAATAGTCTTGATATTTTATCAGATAATAAAACATATATGTTTATTATATATGTACATTTGTTTGACATTGAAACACAATGGAAAGTAAATTATTTTACCATATTGATCAGTGCCAGAATTACTTTTCACATTGTATAATAGTTCCTTCTAAATCATCAGTAATTTGTTTACTTCATTGATAGTTTGTATATTTTTAGGCGCATCTTAGTTGTGAGTGATTTACATATATTATAAAAATGTTATTTGATTTGTATGTGGATATAATTGCCACTCGTTCCGACTAAAGTCGCACATTATCGCATGCTACGTAGCTCGTGCATATATCCACATATATAAAACATAATAACCTATAAGTACTATACTTATATCTATAAACGAACCCCGTCCTTGTGATAATCATTGTAAATGTATGAGGCTTTAGATTGTATGAAGATTTCCAAAGGAAATTATTTCCAATATCTGCAATACGCGACCTTAAATTATGTCAACACAATGATTCTAATTTTAAATCATCAATTATGAATAAAGATGAATATCGTTTTTGACGGCCGTTGCGTGCACATGTATCACATTTCTTAAAGAGGGGTAGTCGCGTGTAACACAGCAGTAATATCTGTTTGTCAGAAGTTAAAACATGCCAAACACGCGTACGTCGCTTGTATTGTTTCGGTACCGGTGTGCCCTTCGTTCGCGGCTGGCAGCATGCTCAATACACGGTGTACATTTGGATGTATTCAATACTGAGACTTAGAGAACAAAACTAGCCAACATATAAGGAAACGCATGTAGGACATGTTTTATCCAACGGAGTTATACACACGTTTAACAATTACAGTTTCGTATAATTTTGAATCAACTGTCGATGTAAACGGGACAATAAACTATGTGATAGTTAAATGTGTTTTACCAGACCTGGGTTGTCATGTCCGCATGATTGCAATACACATACACCTTTATGAGGTAGGGTCGATCATACACGGAGAATTAGACTAAATAAAGAGGTGGGATTATTTAACTTTTCTCTAATTACCAGTAAGTTTTCCGCCGCCGTAGTCCAATTCTATCCTACCGCCCAGATGGGCACACCTGCATGTTGTTTTATGTACGAATTGTCTTGAGAACGACGTGAGCAGTTGTCCAAGGGAGATAACGTGACCAGTGGTAAAAAAAGGCAAAAAAAGGAAACTACGTTCTTTGTTGCCGATTTATTAAACACAGGTAGATTTTCATACATCGTGAGGAATTTTTTTATTGTCAGAAACATTTACTGCAGTACCCGCTTTCTTCGAAATAAAATAAAAGAACAAAGTAAGTTGGCGTATTTATGGAAATAAATAAAAAATATACATAGACGCGACAATGACGCTAAGTGTGACGTTTACTTTGTCAAAACCGCGCGGAAATTACTCCATCTTTGTAACGTTATAGCTCGTTACGTCACGTTTTCCGATAAGGGAGGTTTTCGCTTGGCATGTCAAATATGTGAATACTGCCTTGTTACTGTATCCTATACGGCACATGGAATGAATGGCCAAATCGGCCGGCCATCTTTGTGTGTTCTAGCCATCAGCCAGTTTCACCTGTTCTGCCGTTTGACAAAGAATTCAAACTGTGAAGTAGAACATATGGTATAATGTAGCTAATCACATGTAGAAAAGCCATGAGAACAGACTCCTATCAATTATATTACACCAAACTGTAAAATATGTCAGTTTTCTGGACAGGTATGAGCCTGTGTTTTTAAAAACATGAACCACCATTATAAATACCCTGATACACAGAAAATCGCAAAGTGTATCACTTTTACCTGGCTGGCCAACCACACAACACATACCATATGCACTCCCGCCTGCAATTCTCTTACCAAGAATTGCAATCCAGCGGTTCTTGAATTGCAATTCGTCCCCTCTGAAATTGCAGTCTAATTGCGGTCCAATCGCGGTCCCGTGTTTGTGGTCATTCTTTCGCGATACCGTTTGTGCGGTCATTCTTTCGCGGTCCAGGTTGTGCGGTCATTCTTTCGCGATACCGTTTGTGCGATCATTCTTTCGCTATTTGCGGTAAAAACTTAGCGTTACGCGTATATATACACCTACAGTAGCGCTTTTCTGCTCCTTACCTATTTGTATATATACTAATATCGTATGCATATCGTAATCGTATAGTATTGGTATATTTAATGAGCATATCGTATGATCATATAATATTGGTATGTTTGTACCGTATCATCGTATAGTACAGTTTGTTTACTATATACAAACGTACTATACGAATATTATACAAACATACGATATCCGTTCGTATATACGATATATCCGTACGGATATGGTATGAATATACAGTGGGGTCATCGTGCGGTTAAAATATACCGATGGACCGGTTCATTTCGCATGTAAACATCCGGTTTTCATTTCGATCATCTGCCACAATTTTAAGTTTTTCAAAATGAATAAATTTTCAGGTTTACGATACAGAAACAATTTAAAACTGAGGATTGTGAAGTACGGTATCACAGTGCATATACACCCCCCGACCACCACTTCTGTCTGTAACGCAGGATGACGTGGCCGACTGATCAAGTGCTAAACTATTCCTGGTGCGATGGCCGACTGATTAAGTTCTAAACTAGTCCTGGAGCAATGGCCGACTGATCAATTTCTAAACTAGTCCTGGAGCGATGGCCGACTGATCAAGTTCTAAACTAGTCCTGATGCGATGGCCGACTGATCGAGTGCTATACTTGTTAGACCTTGAGCCACCAATAACCCCCCCTCCCCCCCCCCCCCCCCTGTGGGATTTTTGGTGACTATGATTTTCAGTATTCAGTAGCCTATTGTCTATTAATCCTGAATGTCTGCGCTCAAAAAGCCGCTGGATGAACAAATGGCGGCCATTTTCCAAGATGGCCGCCATGCCATTTTGAGCCGTTTATATTATGACTGTTAATTGATATTTAGGCAAGTACAAACCCTGTAAATAGCTACGATGTTTTGCCAAATTGGTTACTGAATGGTATACAATGGACATTATACATCATTACATCATACTATACCAATAATTTCCAAAATGGCCGCCAAAATTGGCATTTTTCAACATTATTTTCAATATAACTATTATTGAGAACTATTACAAAACTGTAATGATGTTAAAATGCACTTATTTTTCATTGCATTACTTATATATACCTGTGAAAGGAACATGTAATCCCTTTAAAATATCATAACTCTCAAAATATTTCAAAATGGCCGCCATAAACTACATATTTACTACTGTCTGGAATTTCGAAGATGCTATAAAACACGCAATGGTCATATATATAATATTAAATTGACCTAAATATAGTTTGCTTAGCATTCACAGTCATGTTCCATGATACAATAATGTTGTTATACATTCAAAATGGCCGCCTAATATGTTTATTTTCATAAATCACAATAAAAAATCATGTTTTTCTCAGCAATTCAAATTGTATAAAAATGCACAAAAACATGTTTAAAACATTTGCTGACTGGTTGTGATGATTGAAAGAATCTATTATATTGGTTGATTGATTGACACAATCAGTGACAATCACAATATCACCATTAGGTAGTATTAATAACATTTAAATACAGTATACATGTGAATCATGTATATGATCAGGCAGCTGTAGTGACAATTGCAAATCAAATTAGGTTCGCATAGTAGTAGGAATTTTCACTGTCTGCACCAGTTGTCTAATTAATACTTACAGAACCATTTGTAATCTTATTAATACTCTGAAATATATGGTAATAGTACGACCCTGTTACTTGTAAGTGAACAGATTGATGATTCATGGTTGCAAATGAAATCAAGGTATTACGTAATCCGGGACATCTGTCTATTATCAGTTAATTATGTTGATTATTAACATTTGTATCATTCAAACATTGATTAGTTAACAAAACCACAGCTATGTGTATAAATAGTAACACCATTGTTATATTAAATTAAATGTACAGTATATGAAGTGAGGAGGCATATATTGTACTTCATTTAATTTGATGTTACACTCGTGCTACATTTTTTGGATGTATGCAATAAAATAATTCACATGGCCAAATAAATGATGCAGCTACTACTATTTGAAGAGAGGGCTATATTGATACATGATGGTTAAGTTAAGAGAGAGTATCTCCATAGAGTATCGACGTGTAGCAGTACAAACATGTGATAAAAATGTTAGGGTCTCTTGCGTCATGTTTGATCTAACTAAATTAAGACTTGCATGGAGCATCACAATCAATCAGATATAAAGATGTTCTGCCACAATGTAACGTTCCACCACAGTGTAGTGATGTTCCACCACATTATAAGACAGTTCCGGTACAATATAAGGATGTTCCATTACACTATACAGGATGTTACATCACACACAGCCTTTTCCATCACACATCTGTTCCATCACGATATGAGGGTGTTCCACCACAATAACGGATGCTCCATCACAACATAATACATGTTTATGATCACTATACGTGCAGTTCTACCACGATATGTAGTTTATTTAAACCTATAAGGTTTATTTAAAACTAGTGCCACCACAATATAAAGCAGTTTCATCACAATATAAGGCAGATAAAACACATTATAAGGCAGTTTCACCACATTATAAAGATGTTCCATCACAATACAGGAACATTACTTGCACTGTAAGACAGTTCACCACAATATAAGGATGTACCACCACACTATAATGCAGTTCCAACACATTATAATACAGTTCCATCGCAATATAAGGATGTTCCGTCACACTATAAGGATGTTCCGTCACAATATAAGGCTGTTCCATCACAATATAGGATGCTCCACCACAGAATATTATGTTTCCTCACACTATAAGACAGTTTCACACACTATAATACATTTTCGTCACAATATACGGCAGTGCCACCACATTATAAGGCGGTTTCACACAAGATAATGATGTTCCACCACACTATAAGATATATCACCATTATAATGGTGTTCATAACAATATAAGGCACTTCCCCACCACACTATAAGGCAAATTAATTACAATATAAGACAGTTCCACCACATATAATGATGTTGCATCACGATATAAGGATACATCACCACCATATAAAGATATTTTGTCACAATATAAGGCAAGTTCCACCACAATAAGACAGTGTCGTCACGCTATGTGGCATGCCACCACATTATAAGGCGGCTTCACCACCATATAATGATGTTCCACCACACTATAAAGACGTTCCACCACAGTATAATGATGTTTAGTGACAATATAAGGCAAATTAATTACAATATAAGACCGTTCTACCACATTATAAGGCAGTTTCACCATAATATAGGGATGTTCAGCCACACTATAAGGCAGTTATCACGCAGTATACGGCAGTTCCATTACAATATAAGAATGTTCCACCACTCTCAAAGGATGTTCCACCACGATATAATGATGCTCCATCACATTATACATATGTTTCCTCACAAAATAAGGCAGTTCCACCACAATATAAGGCAGTTTCGTCACACTATAATGCATTTTCATCACATTATACGGCAGTTTCACCACAACATAATGTGGTTCCACCACACTATAATGATGTTCCATCACAATATAAGGCAGTTGCATCACACTACATGTATAAGGATGTATCAGCACGACATAAGGATGTTCCACCAGATTATAAGGCTGCTCCGCCACCTCAATATAATAATAAGGAAGTTACAAATGATATAGACCATTATGTCCATCTCCACAATCATATCGAGCGATATATTGCTGTATACATATATATAAATTATCAATGTGGCGGCCATTTTGAAATTGCATAATTAACAAATTGATCCAACTTCATCCATTATATGTATGGTTTCATCTTATGTCGGATAGCGAAGTGAAAACAAAACATGGTTTTATTATTTTATCTTAAAAAATTGTTTTTAGCTTTCAGGATTTTCTTCCTCCGTCAGGCATATTTGATGCACGATATTAACACCATTACTGAATATTGTAAAAAAAGGAGAAGAAATCTATGTACAAATGGATAACTATTATCGTATATTAACTCCTGTTGACGATAATGATCACATGCCTCGAACTATATTAATATGTGTACATTATTCCCAATCGATGCAGTCAATTAATATTTAAGAAGCTAAGAAGCGTGCGTACAGACGGACGAACATTCGACAAATAGTATCTGCAGTCTGCATAGACAATACTAATAAATATGTAACTAGTTGTCTGTCCATAGCAACCGGTTTTAAGGATCTGACGTTGCATAATATTGAATACCGGTGAAATAACCATTGTAAAATTAGTGGGTGGGGAATGGTAAAAATGTGTTGTTTTTCACTTTGTATATTTTGCAGTAGACACAAAAAAATTGGGCGTATTTGCATTGGATATGTTTAATAGACACTCCTAGCTTACATTAACATTGATAATATGAAAAAATACCACGTTTGCATAAAGTTATTAACATGTATATTTTACCATTGAAATTGGGTGGGTGGGGTAATCAAACACGTAAAATTTGACTTCTGGATTATCAGATTTTGTTTAAGTGTACCTTATTAGATTCCATATTGTCCAACATCTCTGAAAAAGTGCAAAAATACTACTTTATGTAATTAAAATGATATAATTTGGTCAATTTTTAGTTAAAAATGTGATTTATGAAGATGGGAAAAAGTCCGAGGGTGACCTACTTCAAAATGGCGCCATATGTTCATCCAGCGGGTTACAGAGCGCAGACATACGGCATAACACTCGCAATTGAATGTAGTTTTAGGAAAAATATGTCTGCAAAAATCCCACAGGGGGGGGAGGGTTTCGGTATCTGGCTCACGGGCAATGTCCTGGTGCGATGGCCGACTGATCAAGGGCTAAACTAGTACCGGTGCGATGGCCGACTGATCAAGTGCTATACTAGTCCTGGTGCGATGGCCGACTGATCAAGTTCTAAACTAGTCCTGGTGCAATGGCCGACTGATCAAGTGCTATACTAGTCCTGGTGAGATGGTCGACTGATCAAGTTCTAAACTAGTCCTGGTGCGATGGCCGACTGATCAAGTTCTAGACTAGTCCTGGAGCGATGGCCGACTGATCAAGTGCTAAACTAGTCCAGGTGCGATGGCCGACTGAGCAAGTTCTAAACTAGTCCTGGTGCGATGGCCTACTGATCAAGTGCTAAACTAGTCCTGGTGCGATGGCCGACTGATTAAGTGCTAAACTAGTCATGGTGCGATGGCCGACTGATCAAATCGCATGCCATAATAACTAGATGGCCATGGCCTGCATGTCGTGCCCGCCGAGGCATTTGATAGTACAAACAATTTTTGCATTGTAACAAAGCTTTAGCCCGTTGACGTAAAAACATGCCGCACCCGCCGACGCTTTGATAGTATACCCAAAAACTTTAACTAAAAAAACACTTTAATCAAAAACTTCATCCTGAATGCACACCAATGTGCCGACTATATCGCTCTGTCTGCAAGCGGGCCCAACAAAAACTTTAAGGGAAATTTGAAAGTAATTTGACCGTCACATTGAGCACATATAAATAA